>JAZKJV010001290.1:0-398701 GCA_037367405.1 Ottelia alismoides
CTACTGATTAATAAATCAGATACCTATACAGTATGATTTGAAAAATAGTGTGACCAGTTTTGGAAAATTTGATGTGAAATGATTTCAAATGCGTGAAACTGTGTTGATTGCAAAATTTTTTATGTGTGTGAAAGAAAGGATTTCAAAAACCTATGTGCAAACGTTTTGAAAAATGCTGGTAAAAAATTATTGCGAAAAATGTACATATAGTGTGAAAATTCTTTGCAAAAATAGCTTTCAAATGCGTGTAAATGATTGCAAAAATTATCGTGTACTATAGTTTGCAAAACTATTTTCAAAACTAAGAACTGAAGGATAAGATCACTATTATAAATACCTGTAAATCAGAAATAAATCACGTCAAATTCTTTCTCAACAACCTGAATAAACCATTCCATTAACATATGTAAAGTCTGTATAAATTCATATATTTTGTAAATAAAGCAGTACGCCCGTGTAAATAATGGTAGATACTCTTTGTATGTGTCAAGCTCTTATTTTGTTTGCAAAATTTCTTTGTGTAAAAACATTCTTTGCTTCTTTGTGAAAAATTGCATCATTCATTGTGCATAGCATAAGCATACCATGCATACTCTTTTTGAGTGAGCTTGATGATTGAACCAGTCTAATAAAGTCTCAGAGTGGAGCTCGGTTGGACCTTACTGCACTTAACTGCACTGGAACCTTATGGGAACTAGGTTTAAGGTACTTCAGGTCCAGTCAGACTTAATTCTTTGAGAAAGCAGGGCTGGGTTCAAGTCACCTCAGTGGACTAACTAGAACTTTTCGAAACACACGCAGGACTCTTGACGGCCGTGACCTAACTTGGACACCTGCACCTTTCACATAGCTCTCCATGGATGAGGTGGTGAGGAGGCAGTTTCCTTCGGCTTGGGGTAGCATATGAGGGTAGTACTTCTAGGCGGAACCTCTCTTCTTCTTATAGTGAAGGAAGTGCACCTCAACTTGGTCTAGTGGTGATGAAGTCTAAGGACTGAAGCTGTGGGTTGCAATAAAGCTTCAAAAGAGGGATAGTCTACTGGCTCAAGGAGAAATTTCTTGTATATATGCTGCACCATGTAGATATGTTGTACAGATGCAATTGAAAAAAAAAAAAAAGAAAAAAGTGGTGGGTCGGATTGAAAATTTAATAACCCCACCGGAGTGTATATAGTTCAATAAAGCAAAAGCTTATGGTATCCATGTTTCATCTCATGAAGCTTGCAGCGGGAGACTCGACTACACTGGCTGAGCTTCCAAAAGTCTATACTTCTTCCCCCTCTTCTTGAGCCGGTTGCACTTGAACTTAGAAGGGAATACCCCGCTTCTCGAGGAAAGAATTGCTAGACCGAGGCATTAGAGTTACCAGGATGGGGGAGGTTGTTTCTTTGCCACTTCTGAAGTGGGGAGACACTATCACTTACACTGTACAAGTCAGCTTCATAGTCATAAGGGTTTGCGTATGATGTAGGCTAGTTCTGACCTGGTTATTGAGGTGATTTGAACCAAGTTCTGTGACTCTCGAAGGCTGTTGTGTTTTAAATTTGGTTCCCGACTAGGTTCCACACACCTTCACACCCAAGGTCTGACAGGAGCTCCAAACTCAGATTTTGTAAAGACGTGCATTGCACTGAAAGCACCCCAATTCACTCTATTTTTCTTGCATTTTCCTTTTTCTTTTTGCGCTTATTGCATAAGTGTTTGCTAGGGACTAGCAAAGGCAAGTATAGGGGGGTGATGAATCTCCATTTCATCACCTTTATTCTATCATTTTGGCCTCAAAAACCCCGGCAAATGCATGTAAATAGCATCAATTTGTACATAATAACATTCATTATTCATTGCATTAATTGTACATTAAATAAGGTTTTTAATGCCAAAATTATAGAATAAAGAGAAGAAAATAAAAAGGAATAAAATATTGCAAATATTTTATGACCCTAACCCCGAGACCAAGGCCATCATGGTATTGGTCGACAAGGAATAAAGTAGGGGGAGATAAGGGCTGATATACAATAAATACCTCATTTATTTATTTATCCCTTTATGCATTTTTTTTGACACCTATTTTATGCATAATTATTTATTCATCAAATAAAGAAACTTTGTACATGAAAGTTGTAGATAATAATGTAAATAAAAATACAAAATTGAGTTTGTACAAAAATAATACTCAGTGTACATTTTATACCCAGAATAAAAAGCAAAAATCTCAACTTCCCAGACCCATATCTTGCAAATAAAAACTCCAAATCACCCAAACTCACCTTTAATTGTACATAGCATTTCATAAACTATTTTATAAAAATTGGTTTCATAATTTTTGGAGTCCATCTGTAGAAGTTAGGTTTTTGGCCCACATTGTATATAATACCCGATTAAAATATTCATTTTATTCAATAATTATTATTTGTACAAAATTATATTTTTAGAATTTTATAAATAATATTTATAATACATGTACATATTGAAATTAAAAGAAAACCAAAGAGAAATTTCAAAAATAAAATAAGTCTATGAATATATAGACAAAATACCTATACTACCTGTATGTGCATAAATAAAAGGAAAGCATTCTTTTATTCTTTATTCTTCTATATTTTTAGTAATGTATATATTATATGTGTCTTATTAAAAATACAAATCCTTAATAAAAACACATAGAATTAATTAAATAAATACAGTGTGTATAATATATAGGTAAAGTACCTATATATATACTTAGAAAGACATAGACTTATTTATTTAAAAATACAAATAAACTTATAAAAATCAAACAAAAATACCTTTATACTCACAAAAATAAGTTATAAAATTATAAAATAAGAAACTAAAATAATAAAATAAAATAAATAAATTAAAAATAGAATATACAAAAATACATATAAAATACATACATATACACATTATTTTAATAAAACCGTAATAAAATACTTCAAAAAAAATAAATAAAAATCATAAATAAATACTACATTAATTTATAAACATTTTCTATTTTATAAGTAAAATCTAATAAAATCATTTACTAGGTTAAATAATTCATTTTGTAATAAGGATCCCTATTTTGGCGTGTAGCGGCTGAGGTGGACCAATGGGCGCGTCGCGCCTGTTGACCGCAGGTCAACTGGACCTCCAGGCGTCTGACTTCACGCGACCTGTCTTTTCCCCGATTTCCGCCATTTTTCCCGCCTGGCTCAGTGAACCATCGCACTCGCTTCCTTCACAAGATTTGTCCTCTGATCATCCATGATGCCTGCCAAAATCATAGATCAACCTGATACTCATTGGTTTAATCAATAAACGCCGGTCATTGGGGGTCCCTCGGAATGTCTATAAATAAAAACCTCCGACTTCCCGGCCAAAGTTGGCCATTTTCACTCCACCAAAACACCTTGTTCTTGCTCCTGGTGTGATCCTCGTGACAGGAGGAGTCGCCCAGCACCTCGACTTGGCCGGAGGTCGGAGAAGTTTTGTCGCGGTGGTGCTCCGGCGACCACCCTGCTCCCTGGCGGCCCCCAGGTATAAGAGCTGTTCTTTCTTGCTCAGTAGTTAGGTTTTAGTATTAGCTTTTAATTCCAGTCCTTAGGTTAGCATTTAGATGATTAGCTTAGGCAAAAATCCGAAATTCGAAGTTCGCCAGAGCTGAGCTCCGGCGACTTCCCCACTGTGATCCTATCTGTCTCCGACCGCCCAAATCGCCTCATCTCCATCCCCTTCGAGTTCTCCATCAAATGCACACACTTGTTCAACCCAGGACCCCAGGTCTTGGCGAATCGGAGCTCCTCCTCCGCCCTTCGTCGGAGCTCCTCCGTTCCACCTCATTTTGCTGTACAGCTTCAACCTTTTTGGTCGAGGAGCATCCCCTCGAGCCGTGCTATCTTCCTGTGCAGGTCTGGTGCGCAAATAAGCACCCTGAGGCGAAATCAAGTCACGCCGGAGGTACCTGGAGCCCCACTTCTTCTCCGACCTCGCGAGGGTGCTCCAGTGTACCTCTGGTCGATCCAACACCTCCGGACGACAGAGGAACCTTCCAGGAAGCTTTTGGGACACCGTGGAGCAGTGATGGACGGCGGAGGTGCGAGATCCAGCTGGGAGAAGCTCGCTCAGGCGAGCGTTCTTCCCTGTTCTTCCAGGCGCCCTCTCCGCCGTTGGATGAAGATGAAGGTCCCAGATTCGAAGGGAGCCGTTGGATGGAGCCCCGCAGCAACCGTCCGATCACCTCAGGTGATCTAATCCCAGCCCTCCATCGGCGAAGCGTCATCGGCGCACGTGGAGGCGCCACGTGGCAAGTGAACGAAGATCGGCCGTCGAATAAAGCGCCTTTTAGGGGTAATTTGCACATCTAGCCCCGTCTTTTTGTATTTAATTTTTAGTAGTGTAAAATAAATATCACGTTGTAAATAATGTGGCGATTTTGCTTATGACCCCCTGTAGTTCTTGCATATTACACTTGGGTCCAGTCCACGTCACCTCACGTGTAGTTCCACGTGAGGTGGGTATTTTGCACAAGTCCCCTTGTAGATTTACATATTTATGTTTAGTCCATTAAATAAAATATTCAGTGTGTTATTTTTGTGAAAAATTGCAACAAGGTCCCTACATTTTCTGTAATTGCGTTTAGGTCCCTGTGAGTGCGGATCACGTGCTGTCCCGCGTGATGGTTAAATTGCAAGGGGCCCTGGCGGGTTTAGTTAATTAGTTTTAGCCCTTAAAATTCAAAAACATGTTATAATGTTTTGGTATTTTTGCACCTGTGCCCCTGGATGTTATTTTATTTGCAAAAATGCCCCTGCCAGGCTTAATTACTTTTTGTCTCTTTATCTATTTATTAAAAATACCTACATGGCTTCTAAAAAATTCACAAAAATTAGGGTAGATGCTCCATGCCATGCTTGTTCACGCACATATTTTATTTCGCATTTTTTGCATTTTTCCTAATTATTAAAAATGAAAAAGAAGCCATTTTTGTACTATTCAAATTGGAAAATACAAAAAAATTAGAAAACATTTTTGAAAAATTTGAAAAAAATTATATATGGTATAAATATATATATATTGAGTCCAGAAAACGAAAAACCCTAAAAATATGAAAAAGAAAATAAAAAAATCATAAAAACCCCAAAAGCAACATAAAATTAGAAAAACTCTTTAAAAACCCTAAAAATACATTTCTCTCTTTTATAATTATCTATATATTATTATTAATATGTGAAAATTAGTTTGGGCAATTTTGGGCATTATTTGATATTTTTAAAACCCAAATTATATACGGCTATTTATTTAGTCCTATATTGTGGACATTTTTTTTGAATTGAAAAATGCATAAAAATTAGAAAGATAAAAAAAAAGGGGGGGGGGTTAAAATATAAGTCTATATATTGAGTTGTTATGTTTGTAAATACATACATATATTCTATATTACTTCTCTCTCTCTTCTTATATATATATATCTCTTTATATACATACATATATATAGTATATAGATTTATATAAATTAATAATATAAAAGAAAAAGTATAAAATATAAAAATTAGAAAAAAAATAATAATATATATATATATAAAATTAAAACCCACATAACAACAAGCTTCACACATGGATGACTTGGTGATACATCTAGGCTACGCATTTTGTATTGCTCCCAGTGTTCGACCTCTACCTGTACTTACGCCTATACACATTTGCATGTAGAGTTATAATAAATTTTAACTCCACATTTTTGAATATTCATTGCATATATTTATTGTGGGTTAATTGTTGATTGATTGGAGAATTATTGAGCGGTCACCGCATCGACTGTTGATCCGCCTTGTGGATTAACACGACCCTTGATAAATCCCCGTTCATCAGAGCATGGGGTGCCTCTTCTTATAGGGTTTTGGAGTCCATGGATCTCAATCCATGGACAACACACAATCAATGGTTGAGATTGATTTGTGTTTCTTTCAATGGCTATGATCTTACTGTAAAAACACAATAATAATTAATTTAATTTAATATATCGATAAATCCATATATTTAAATTCAAATTAAATCAATTAATTATCTTTGGAGATAATGAGGAGATAAACCATATCCCCTAAAAAGGAGGGACGGCTACAACATCTCATGAGATCTCATTATCTCATGAGATCGCATTATCTCATGAGATACCATATCTCATGATATCTTCAGGATTTACAACAATAATTATTGTAAATTATTTCACAAAAATAATTCATAATTATCTTGTGAAATATTACAATCATGCCATTGGAAAAATGTGAATCACATTCACATCCCAAAATAAAATGTAATTATATTTTAATTAATCATCCAATGTGAATCCAGTTCACATCAATAATTAATTAACAAATATAAAATACAATATGCTCTCTCTAATATATTATAAATCACATTTATAATATATATGATTAATATGGATAGTGCTATCCATATAATTCATATCCATGATAATTAGATCGTATTTAATCATCTTGGATCTCTATTCTCATGTGCCAAAATAATATGAATTACATTCACGTTATTCACATCTTTGATAATTAAATCACATTTAATTATCTCAGATAACTCTCCTTATAATATGAATCAAATTAATATTATCCATGATAATTAAATCACACTAAATTATCAATTCTCTCGATGCTCGGATATATATATCAACAATGAAATTATCCATGAATTCTTTCAAGGATAATGCGCTTTCTCCGCAGATACTTGGAGATAAGGACAGGGCGATTGTATTGTTCCACGTATAGTGACTTGGATATTGAGATCACATCTCAAATTCAGATCTCGGGCCTCCCATAAATGCTTGATTAAATCAAGACCGCAAATCTAATCTTCTCATTGCATCTGAATCACATTCAGATTAATGTCCAACATTTGGACCAAGATCAGATTACTTCTCTACTGAGAGGAGTCACTAAAATCCAGACCCGTTTCATCACTCCCTAGGAATGGAAGCGTCATGGTTATACAATCGTTTTATGATCACATCACCCTCAGGAATTTCCAACACCTGTACATCCTGCATACTGGAAGACTCAGAATAAACCCGAAGTATTAGATCAACTTTATACTGTCTACTTTAGGGTTTTATTAGTAAGTTTCTCATTTGATCATTGGGAGTTGGTATCGATCATATACTTTCCAAAAAAATCATATATCATACCTAGGTTTTGATCATATACTTTCCAGAAGTATATATCAAACCTACAAATTCAGTCAAGCTTCCAAAGCGAGACGACCGTGCACGGAATTGATTCTTCCCAATATCTTATGAGTGAGCTCATGTCTTCCGAATCAGTAAATGAACCTATATGATCCCTTTGAGAGATTGTATTACTCATATGCCCTTATATGCACACCAGCGCGCCGGTGATAGACCTTGTTTAGGTCATCAACCTATCGATCTGCCAAATATACATACTCAGACATATAGTAACACATATGTCTCCGGTCAGAGGATGTGTGCCTGTATCATGACAACATACGATATAGGACTTTGGTTATCTCGATCTCGTTAAGTCAACTCTTTGACCTAACTAATCTGACACCTCCGAATCACTATTCCTATGCAGAGGACCTGCATCAAGAGGTCGGTCAGATATCAACCTAAATGAGAAAGGATTGCCATCTCCTACTCAGGCTGGAGATCATCTCTTAACAATCATTTGACGGTGCTTGATGAGTCCTCAATCTAACCCTTTAGATATCCATCCAAGCACCAGCCTCTATGATTCAATAGTTGAATCAACAACTGTATGATTATTACGATGGCCATGGTACATAACCCTAATTGTACTAAGGGACCTATTATGCAAATTATTTATTCCTCATTTCAGATCAGGGAAAGATATTTGCAATAACATTTATTGCATAATGGCTCGTTGTGGGCTCGCATGTCCAACACTGCGAGCATGCGAGAGAGGCAGTTCCGGGTTGCGGAGTCTGAGCTGCCGTTAATCCAAGTAATAAGATCCTCAATATAAAGTGGAGGTGCAATTGGGAGGTTGAGACTAGCACAGGAGTTAACCAAAATGACTGAGGAGAGAAGGTATCCAAAGAAAAGATGAGCATGTGTTTCAAGATCCCCCTGCATAGGAAGCAATTGGCGCGCTCGTAGATCCGAAAACGGGCCAGTCTGTCAGTAGTGGGCAGGCATTTCAATATAGCTCTATAGAGAGTGAGGAGCACTTCGGGGGCGTTCCTCTAGACCATACGCAGGCGGTCCAGTCTGGAGTAGCATGAGCCGGACAAAGGAAGTCCACAGCAATAAAGAAGGAGAAGCCCCGTGGGAGTGGATCCATCTATAGGTCAGCAAATCACCCTCAAGGGTCGGCCTAATAACGTCTCGGAAGAGTAAGATGGCCTTCCAAGTGGGGATATGAGAGGAAGATAAGCTCGCATCCCATAAGGAGACTCCATTCAGGTGTTTACGGTGCATAAAGAAGGCCCATAAAGAGGAATCAGTGGTAAAGAGCCTCCACATCCAGGAGGCTAACATGGCGCCACATAGGGAGGATAGCGAGCATAGGCCAAGCCCATCGTGCACCTTGGGGCAGCAGATAGCCGTCCAGGCAATATCGTGCCTATTGCGCCCCCAAAGGAAGTGGGCACAAAGAATCTCAATCTTTTTCACCGCACCTTGATGGAGAGTAGTGCCATTGGCCCAGTATAGGATGGTACCCGAGGTTACAGACTTAAGGAGCTGAAGGCGACCGTCCATGGATAGCGATTTGGCTTTCCAACCCGAGAGTTGAGCCGCAACCTTCTCCACCAAAGCGATGCCATTACCCCTGGACGCGTAGGATGGATGGATAGGGATCCTTAGGTACGTAGATGGCAGATGCTGCGTGAGGATGCCAAGTCTGAGATTAGCGCCAAAGCCCCCCTGGAAGTGTTTACGACAGAAGAGCTTGCACTTGCGTGCGTTCATTTGCAGGCCAGAAATTAAATGAAAATCATCCAGAATATCCCTAACCGCTGAAAGAGAGCGAGTTGAACCCTTGCAGAAGAAAAGAAGGCCATATGTGTAAACAAGATGCGTGGGGGCCTTGGTCTTGCCACGCCCCATAGGTTCGAGCCGACCGGGGAAGCAACTTGGTCAATCAAACAAGTGAGGAATTCGAGCCCAACGATAAATAGTTGGGGACTGAGGGGGTCCCCCTGGCGAAGACCCCCGAGTGCCTCGGAAGAATCCGGATGGAGTGTCGTTCACCATTACCGAGAAGGAGGTGGTGGAGATACAATTCTCGATCAATCTGACCCAGGTGTCGTCAAAACCCATAGCAGAGAGACCATCCAGGATTCCAGTAGTACTTTGTTGCAATCGGAACGGTTGAACTCAATGACAAGTGATTACTACATAAAATATTTAAGTTTAAGTTATCAAGTAGTAATCTCACTCTTATAATACATTCTCTATTTTTTTGTGGATTTTAGATGTAGTATTATGTTGGGCTGGTTTGTATCAAGGTTTTAAAAATCGGACCAGACATTGAACTGGTTTGTCTTCGATTTGGTCCAATCGGGCTGGATCGTCGGTTCAAACTGGTCGGACCGGTGATGATGTCAGCATGACGTCATCATTCCTATCGACTTGGAAAATACCGGACCGGGCTTAATTTAATGGTCAGACCGATCGAAGCGGTTTTCTGAACCGATAAAACCTGATACATATATATAAGTATGTATTTCGAATCGTTTAAAATGTCCAATCTTTCAATAGAATAACATGATCCTCTATTTCGAATACTCTACAAAAGTTAATCTTATTTTCTAGAATTATATATGAATACAATATTATAATCATTTATTTATAGTTGCTTTTAGAAAATTACTCTAAGAAAGTATTAGCATAACATATATTCCAAAAAAGAGAGAGACATAACTTATATCGTAGAAGTTAAGAAGGGAACATGTGATAAAAATCCTATTATTTCATTTTTTAACCCTTTATTTTTTGAAAATTTATTAAACCATCAAAATTGGGCAATCCGGGTCAACATGGTCCGACCATCCGGGTCGACCCGGTCCGACCCGATTTTTATTTTTTATTTTTTTGAATTTAATTACACAAGACCAGCTGAACCAACCGGGTCAGAGCTGATTCCCGGTCCAATCGGTCCGGTTTTTTAAACACTAGTTTATATTCGGAACGTTCTTTTTGCAATATGACTCATTACTTATTCACTATGGACTTAATTTATTCTAATGTCAGTGTCAGTTTTCGTCGATAACGATCCGTGAATATAAGATCAGAAGATTATCCAATCAGACTCTTAGAAGCCTTAAGACAACCATGTAAAAGTGATCAGTCATCAACCATGAGAGGTCTGTGGACCTAAGTCGATTTGTGATGTAATAATTAAAAAAGAACCAGATCTCATGTAATTTATCAACATAGGCGAGAGAATTTATAAGGAATGGTTGCATACTAAGAATACAAAGTCACAAAATGTATGCCTGCGATCCGAGCCTCTTGTATACTTCTAGGCCTCAATGACACCAACACCAACCACGCACGGTTGAACCGTTCCAGAGGATTGAAAGTAGATGGAGACACCATCATGCTGGATTATCCTGACGAAACCTAAAGTTCTAATATCAGTTTGTTGCGAGTCGTGGAAGCAAACACGCATAAACACAATCCAACAAACAAGACACAAACATACAGATTTACAAGGTTTACCAGTAACCAAGGGCTGGTTCAACTGGTCCGATCGATGAACCGAGTTTAGACCAATCCGATTAATCGATTTATAACCTTTCGATTCGATTATTCAAATTATACCGATTCTGTATCCGGTTCTATTTATCTAAGCAGGAGTAGCATGTCATTCCCAAGATGGGTCTCGCAGAAACATGCAGTTAGGGGCATTCACGTTCAACACGAAATCCACGCCATTCAGTGGCCTCATATCCCATGGAAATTTAAAGTCGTACATCCTTAACGCCATCTGATGCTCAACACGTACTTTTCAGAGATTTCCAGCACCAAAATCCAACCACTCCTACTCGAGAACCCCACGGAGCCGCTCTACGCCCTACACCTGTCGGCTCTCCTCCTCAGCCTACAACCCGAGCTGCCTTTAGCCCTCCCTGCTACGAACATACACGAGGTCATCACTTCTATCACCCGTGGAAGAGGATCATATGCAACACCACCCCTCCTCTCATGACCACTGCGTCGTCGTCCTCCAAGTCGAAGTAGAACCTCACCAATTAGGACACATTGCCATGCTCAAGGCCCTACACAGAAAGGAACTCGGCAGATCGCCGCAAGCTCAGGGAGTTGGGGACCATATATACAAGGGAATCCAGAATCAGAAGAAACAGGAAAGCATTGCTTGTGTTAACAGGTTCTTCCTGAGGGAGAGCCATTTTCTCTTATTAATACAATACAAACAGATAGGTTATATATTTACTCGAATGGCAAATGACTCCAAAATTCTTACTGAAAATTATTCAAGAAGAAATGAGTGCAGTAAGCAACATGGGCGCTCAAGGATTTGAAAGATCTGGACAGCAGCAATATGCTCCTTAATTAACAGCAGATGATCTGGACAGAGGAAAATAACTCGAGTCCATTAATTTTTAATCCACAGTTACATGGGATGGCCGTCTAAAGGAGCTTGACCTTAGCAACGAATTAAGAGTGCTGTTTGCTCGGTTGCAAGGAGAAAAAAACTTCAGTTTTGGAATTTGAAAATCCCGAAAAGTCCTTTTAGAAGTTGACGAGTTGAGATCGTCATGCAAATGGGAACTGATTCTTTTCTTCATATGTACCGGCATTAACTGTTGGGCCGTCCGTTTCTTTGATGTTGTCCGGACATCACATCATGATCCACAGGGCAATGCCCATCGGCCGAAAGTACTAGTTCCAGGAATGCTGCGGGGCAACATCGAGTGACCAGCACGAGAAGGTGAAGGAACAGGAGAATCCCGAAGGATATCTTCATGGGGAGTAATGCCATGATCAAGACCACCACTTGCCTTCGAATATTGCTATTTGCATGGACACAACAATCCTTTGTCTCCTGGCACACCACCTGCTTGTCTAGAGCTTTGCATCCCATTTAAGATTTTGGATATTCGGTACTAATGAGACATGTTAAGGTTGGTTCCAGGGTTGGGCAGAGTTGGGTTGGATTAGGGTACTCCTGTGAATAGTAAACTGTTAGAATGATTAGGAAGCTTGGAAGGAAGGATACCTCGGGTTGGGCCAATCCAACCCTGCTCAACCCTGCAACCAAACGAACCTTAAGGTAGCGTTTGGTTCGCGGGTTACCTACGGGTTAGGGGAGTTTACCCCCTTAACCCACACCCCCCTCTCTCCCTGTGGGCCCCACTTTATTCCTTTTTAAAAAATTAAATAAATCAATTTTACATCATCAATCCTATCAAAAAATAATATATTATACCATCATATCATATAAAAATTATAAACTACTCCACTTCTACTCCCTTTTCCAAACTTCAATACAATCACATCACAATAACTACTCACTTTTTCAAACTCCAATACAATCATATCACCCAAACCCACTTCTAACCTACCCCCAGTTTAACCCTCTATCCAAACACCAAAACACAAAAACGGGTTACCCTCTACCAGTTTAACCCTCCTTAACCCGCCAACCAAACGCACCCTAAATGTCAACGATCAGCATTGGGTTAGGTCGATCCAAAAAGTTCTGAAGCTCCATGAGCTCAACGTTGAACCTGGCCCAATTCATATCTGATTGGGTTTGAGTTACAAACTGAGCCCATTAAATAAATGGGTCGGTATTAGGTGGAACTTGGTCAGAACCCAAAAGCGCACCGGTGCGATTAGATAACACAGTCATAAGATGTCTCATATAATAATTCATAATGTCAAATTATAATAATGTTTGATATTCCTATCAATCTTTGCCACCTACATACACATAATAATTGTCTATTCTCTTCTTTTACAACAAACTTTGCTTCAGCTTCTCTTCTCATACTCACCTTTACATTGCTTTTCTCACTATACGATGAGTATCACTCATTTCCTACTTCTATTTGTGTCTCATGTAACATACTCTATTTTATTTGTGAATCATTAGTTTTGAATCTGTATTTTATATACAAAGAATTCTTGTATGCCCATTCATCTTCATTGTTTCATCATGGGTATCTTTCAATTACTCATCTTCCTTTCCTATGCTCCCATCCTAAAATTTTTTAATGGGTATGTCCAACCTCAACTCGAGCCCATATTTACTGGACCGAGCTCAGTCATGGGTCGATTAGGATTAAAAAAATCAATTCATGACCTAACCTAAAGTCCATTAATGGGACTTGGGGCGGGTCGACCACCTCAAACTATAAGGTACCAGTCTGATGCTCATCTATAGTATCCTCACCAAAAACATATACAGAAATTCACTCAAATTTAACGTGAATCTAACATGAATCCCAAATTGCTAACAACTAGCACCTACTGATTTCAAGATTCTATAAAACTTAAAAATCACTATATAAGGAGGAAGATGCATCCTCACCTCTTATTTTGCATTTGTTACTTGAGGTGGCGAGCATAGCATGGAAATGCGGTGGATACGCAATGAGGTGGTGTTGCAACGTGATGTGGCAACACAATGGCACATCAACGCAGAGCGGTGGTTGCATTGCAACAGAGCGTAGAGAACGAAGTGAGTGTTGTGTATGGTTGCGAGCGGTATACATGGCACGCATAGTGGTGTTGATGGTGGTGGCACCAATGATAGTAGCGGTGGTGCGGGGTGATGGTAGTGGTGCAAGAGTGGTGATGACAATGACAACTTGGTGGTGGTCATGGTGGCAGTGGCGGAGGAACAACAAAGAGGAAGGAAAATGAGGTAGTTTACAAGTAGTGGTGGCAAGTGAGAGGAAGAAGAAGGCGGTATTGGTAATAGGTCCCGCGACAAGTGGATGGGATGGGGGGAGATCTGCTTTCAAAATGAACGAAGTCATTGCAGGAGGCGGGACCTGACGTAAAAATGAACAAACTTATGATAGGTATGGGTCATGACATCAATATGAACGACCTCCATAATAAGTGGAAAGGAATCCAACTATCAAAATGAACGAGCCTGCCGGTAGGCCGAAGAGGGACATGCAATCCAAATTAGTCAACTCATGGCAAGTCTTAAAAACATGATACAAATTAGTACATGATGGGTCTAGCTCTGAAGGCCTACAATCAAATAAGTTAATAAATGGCATATTCGCAACTTACCTGCCACAAAAAATGAGCTCATTCCATGAGCATTACAAGAATCATCATGCACTGTGAGCACACATATAGTCACATTCTGTTCGCAACGTAGTCCTAGCATGCTCGTAAACACCACATGTGACCTCATGTGATCACAATATGTGTGGTCGCATGTCCATTGCTGCAATTATATTTACGATCACACTATGGTCGAATGTAGTAGCATACTGTGATCATTGTTGTCCTGCATGCTTGTAAAAAAATAGCTGCCAGTATATTAAAAAAACACCACATGTGACTGCATTCCTCTCTCCCTTTGCCTCTCCCCCTGCCTCTCCTCTCCTCTCCTTCCTTATCCCTCTTGCAGATGACGACTCCGTGATGAATCACCTATTGTGTCTCGTAATGAGGTTGATCCTCCTCTTCATCTTCATCATCATGCTCATCCTCGTCACTCTATCATCATCGGCATAGACAGCCTTCTTAATTCTACCCTCACAAGTACTCCTATAATTTCAATAATATAAGTAAGTATGTCATGTAAAGCCCAATAAAATTTGGCATATATCATATTACTAAGAACTCATCAGGGTCTGTATAACATTGAGTCTACTCTCCACGCTGCTCACAAAGCTCAAAATGCTATCAATGTTAGTGGTAGATTTGTTAATTTGGGTCTACCAACGTTGGCTCCATATGGTTGTGTATGCTATTATGGGGGTGGACCATGGATACTCGTGGACCACGAATGCCTACTGCAAATGGACACCGACAAGAATTTGAGGTAGAGCCCCTTACGTCTTGCCTCTAGTTAGGCTCCACATGTCGTTCATTGATCACTTCTTGCTAGAACTTAGTATCAGAAAGTGGACTCTCTTTACTGACAATGGACTCATACTTATTGTCAAACAGGCCATTGTAGTAGTCTTGTTAAAGTCATCTTTTTTGTAGTTATATTTAAACTTTATATTTAATAAGTAAATGATTATGAACAATAAAAAAACTTATCCCGCCATAGCTTGGGCTTCTATGGTAGATGATGAATAGCCATTCATCTAACTTTATTCTTACATTTTGCATTTAAATCCTTTATCAAAATATTTGTAAAATGTAGATAAATTGTACAAATTAACAATCGTTATTTGTTTATAAATATTGTATAAATATATTAATTTATATCGAAAATAAAAGAATAAAGAAAATGAAAGGAAAATAAATGAAGTACCAAAGATACAGAATGATCCTAAACCCCAAGACTAAGTCAATATTGACAAGGTCGGCCATGAATAAAGTAGGATAAGAGTCAATACACTATACATAAAACCTTAATTTAAACCCTAGAAATAGACAATTTTGCTCTATTGGAAATTCACATATCAATATCTTCTCCATATGAACTCAAATTTGACCAAACTCACCTCCATTGTATTTAAAATTAAATTATCTATCTATTGAAGGTGATTTCATTTAAAATAAAAATAAGATATAAAAGTTGATTTTTTGGGGTCCTATTGTACTATATACATATATTTTTTATTCATATAATTAATTTTCTATATTCTCACTTTCCATATATTTTTAAAAACTTGTGAATATTATTTGAAATATATTAAATACAAATACAATAAAATAAATAATATAATAAATATTTATTTATATTATTCCTACAATGTATATGCACATATTTAATTAAGTGTGTAAATAAAATATATTATAAATAAAGGTTGGAGAGCTTGCACCAAGGTGCATGTAACTAAACATGCACTGGTGCCATAAACGCTTATTTTTTAATGAAGCTCGTGGGATTTACTTAGAATTATTAGTGGAATATATGTTTAAATTTTCATGTAAAATAGATGCCCCAACTTGTTCATCTGGAAGGGTTAAGTTTAGGTATTTTGAGACCGTTAAAATTCTATAGTCTTGATGGATGGGTTAAAAGTCTCGAACTAAGTTCAATTTTTGAATGATGTCATGGTAATATATAGTGATCTAAATCCCACATGATTTCATTTTAAAAAAAGAATATAGACTTTTATGGTACCGATGCATGTAAAGTTACATGTGTCTTGGTGCGAACTCCCCAATCCCTTAAAATATATAAAATATGTACAGATATTAATAAAATCCAAAATTAAAATAAAAATAAAAAAATAAAATACTTAAAATATAGGCATTTATACTTATGCACATACTTGTTAAAATTAATACCTAATAAATAAGATTATAAAAACAAATAAAAATACGCATAAAATAATAAATAAAAGAAAAATATTTTTCATGTTTTAATTTTTAATTAATAAAATCATTTATTTTTTACCGAATTAATAAGGGATATATTCCTAATTTTTCCTGATTGGTCCACATGGACCAATCAGAACCCTTATACTATTGACGAGCATGTCAATTGTCATTCTCTTCTTCTGACTTCTGTTAGAGCTCATGAGAACTCCTTATTCTATGATTTCCACACATCCTCCAGGCTTCTCGTCTCCCTCGTTCTCCACTCTCTATGCTGACGCCACAACCCTTGTCAACGCCATGTTTATAGCTTCCACAAACTCCATTCTCCTCTCGCACAATCTCGCCTCGAAGATTTTATAACATAATCTACAATCTCATCAGATCTTATAACATACCTATGAGAAATGTGACTATGATTTGTGAATATTAGAGGATCCAATAACATTTTCACAAGACACGAATTGCATCAACTCTACTCATTGGTACAATGCCATGAGGGAGGAGATGCAATATATTAATGCAAACCAAGTATGGAACTTGGTTGAGTTACCCAAAGGAGTGACAACTATTGGTTGTAAATAGATCTTTAAAACTAAGAACAGACTCATTAGGTAACATTGAGAGATATAAAACTAGACTTGTAGCTAAATATTTCACTCAAAAAGTGGGTGTAGATTATCATGAGACCTTCGCTCTGGTATCACGAAAGGACTCCTTGCGAATAATCATGGCATTAGTAGCTCTTTTTGACTTAGAATTATATCAAGTGGATGTGAAAACGACTTTTCTTAATAGAGATTTAGACGAGGATGTTTATATGCGACAACCTGAGGGATTTCTTGCAGATAAAGGCATGCATTTAGTTTGTAAAATAAGAAAATCTATATACGGACTAAAACAAGCATCTCGTCAATGGTACATTAAGTTCAACAATGCTATAAACTCATTCGGTTTTGTTGAGAACATTGTTGACAATTGCATATACCTTAAGACGAGTGGGAGTAAATATGCTTTTCTAATCTTTTATGTGGATGATATTTTGCTTACTTGTAATGATCTCAGGATGTTACAAGAAACAAAGTTGTTTCTTTCTAATAATTTTGAAATAAAGGATATGAGCTATTTAGAATGTCATTAGCATAGAAATTCATAGAGACAGATTCAAGAAAGTGCTTGGATTATCTCAAAAGGCCTATATCGAAAAGGTATTAGAAAGGTTTGGTGTGAAATATTACTCTCCTACTCCATCACCTATGGTAGAAGGAGATAAGATTTTCTCAAACAAATATCCCCAAAATAATTTGGAAAAGGAACAGATGAAGGAAATACCATATACATCTATCATTGGGAGTCTAATGTATGCTCAAGCATGCACTAGACCAGGTATATGTTTTGCAGTTGGGGTGTTGGGTAGATATCAAAGCAATGCAGACATGTACCATTGGATAGCGACATAGAAGGTCATGCAATATCTGTAAGGAACTAAGGATTTCATGCTCATCTACCAGCATTCAGATTCCTTAGAAGTCATTGGTTATTCGGATTCGGATTATGCGGGTAGTAAGGAGGAAAGAAAGTCTACCTCTGGATACATCTTTCTACTTGCAAGAGGTGCTATTTCATGGAGAAGTGCGAACAACCACTTGTTACTTCTAGTACCATGGAAGCCGAGTTCATGGCATGTCATGAGGCTACTACAACGCACTTTGGCTAAGAATTTCATCGAGGTCTGAAGATAGTGGATTCAATCTCAACGCTATCAAAGATTCATTGTGATAATTCATCAACCGTATTTTTTGCAAATAACAACAAGTATACATGTGTTGGAATGAGAATTGACATCAAGAATCTTGTTGTTAAGGAGAAAGTAAGAGATCATATAGTATTGATTGAACATATAGGTACTAAGTACATGATTGCAGATCCTATGATGAAGGGATTGCCACCTAGTGTTTATTAATCATGTAACTGAAATGGGACTATCAAGTACCTTGTAATAATATCAATACATCTAGGTGTGTACACTTAAGTTTTGGTATTATGATTTATTTCTTGTATTGTTTGTTACCTTCAGTTGCATGCACTTCCTTAGTAGACATAAAGTTAGGACCAGTGTTGATATTTGGATATTGACAAATGAAGTTTTTTTTGTTAAATTAAGCAAGCCATTAGTAGTGTAATGCTTGGAAGAAAATATATGTTTGATAGGTATTGACCTTCAAGATTCATGCTAGTGGGACTTAAGTTAACAAATGAAAGGCAACAAATCTGTCGTAGGAGCCAAGTAGGAGAATGTTGGGCTTCCATAAAAATATTTATTATTATTTTTATTTAAGGAGTTGCTCATGATGTGAAAGGAGGCATCCCATTAAAAGGTTGCCTTTGACATGGTGATTACATTAATGGAGAGGCAACCATTCATGTATATAAATACATGGCAAGGGGTCCCCTCTTCCTCAACCAAGTGTGTATGAGGATCCATTACTCAAGCATCTTAAGAAAGATTGAGATGGAGAAGGAAACCTCATTTGCCCCGCTTCCGTTCCGCTTCAAGTCTTATTCTCGCTGTGATGGCCTCCAATTAGTACTTTATTATATTATATAGATCTATATTTTGGATTAATATCACAGATCTGTCAAATCAGACTAGGGATAATTACACCCATAACCTTGAGTAATTTTACAATAACATTCATAACCCTGCATAATAATGAATTACATGGAAAACACTGAGTAATGTTTAACTCTTACATGGCATAACCCTGTGTTATATTCCGTTTGAGTTACCCGTTATAATTGACGATTTCTGTTGAAAAAAACGAAACTGCCCCTAACGTTCATTCTTATTTGCAATAACATGCCATTTTTCTCTTCACTCGAGCCCCCACCTCCCGGTGCTGCTCTCCACCCCTGCTCGAAGCCTCCCCCTCCCCTTAACGCCGCCTCGAGCCCCCTCAGCTCCCTACTGCCCGCGCCCAACTCCTCGACGACTCCCATGTCCCCGTCGGCTCCCAGCTTCCCTCGCGCAACTCTTCAACAAGCCCCCTACCCCCCACCTCCACCTCCCAACGCCACACCCAGCTCTTCCTTGAGCCCCCCACAGTCGAATTCCCACGCCTCTATCTCTCTCGCTCGGTGATGTCGAGATGGTGGGAGACGACGACGTCGGAAGAGCCCGATGATGGAGACGCCCCTCCTCCTCGCACGTGTGGGAAGGGACACCGCTCTTGCCTCCTCCTCTCCACTCCATCGGGCGGCGCTATCTGCCTCGTGTGCTTCTCGAACCTTTTGAGCTCCCCTTCGCCTTCACACCATGTCTCCTACGCCCTCTCGCAACTCTCCCTCGCTGCCTCCTCCTCCACATCCTTCCTCCACTCCCCCCTCCTCCTCCCTCCTCTCCTCCGCACCCTCTCCTCCCCCCTCCCTTCCCTCGCTCCACACCTACCCCCCTCAACCCCCCCCCCCCCACACTCCCAGCTACCCATCGGCTCCTAGCTTCCCTCGCCCAACTCCTCGAACAAGCCCCCCTCACCCCCCGACTCCCAGCTCCCCATTGGCTCACTGCTTCCCTCGCCCCCCTCCTCGAAGCCCCCGGCTGCCTGCTGCTCATGCCTAAATCCTTGATGAGCCCCCTGCTCCCTAAGCTCCCTCCTCCCCTCCTGCTCAAAGCTGCCAAGCCCCCTCCCCGCACCGAGCTACTTCAACTCCCCTGCTCTCCGCGAAGTCAGCCTCGCGCTCCTCCTACTTCTCACAGCTCCTCCTACTCCTCCTACTCCCCCTGCCACCAATCCGAATTTCTCCCCTGTCCAATGTTCGAAGCCCGTCTCCTATCAGGCTTAATTTTTTGATTATTTTCCAACCGTTGGATTGAGGGTGAGTTAGATTAACTCATTCATACAGTTGAGTTAACATATTAAACTAACTGAGGGTTATGGGCGTTAGACGGAGTAACTATCCAGGGTTTCCCATGTAATTCATGATTATGTGGGGTTATGAATGTTATTTCAAAATTACTGAGGATTATGAGTGTAATTATCCCATCAGACTATTAAGAATTGTTGTCATTAGCACTCATAAAATTATCTCTCACTCTCTCCCGTTCTCTGCATGCTGGTACACTCATGCATGTGAATAACGAATCAAATTAAACTTATTTTTCAACGAATCTGATATATAATTCAAACTCGAGTCAAGCGAAATTGATTTTCGATTTCATATTTTTTGAAACAGGTTTTTTCAAAAACAACTGCTACTTGAATTAGATAATTTATTTAGTTACCTATATGACAATTAAAGAACCATGAGATGCACGCCGATAGTGATTGTAAAATATCTCGTTACTTTGAGCAATCATAGTTCACATTTTATATGACACATGAACTCTTTCCATCAAGAGACACACTAACGGAACCCACATGTTAGCTTGTCTAAATAATTATAGTTTGTGACATTCGAAATTGGGGACCTTTACAAGAATGGGGACGACAGAAAATTTTTTACCCAGAATGGGTAGGGTGCGAAAATAATTCTCAAAATAGGCACATATCGGCCAACCATTTGCCATGACATGACAAATAGTTTGCGGTGGCACATGACCGTACGAGAGGAGGTCGAGGACTCAGATTTTCATCACGAACGGTTGATCTACCGTCAATGTGGCACGACAAACCGCTTACCGCTCGAAACATTTACCGATATATGCCTGAGAATTATTTTCGAGACATATCCATTTGAGTAATATTTTGCAACTCTCGAAAATGCTACTTTACTCCTTGTGAAGACAATTTACATTACAAATAAGAAAAGAGCAAAGCGTATACATAATAAATGTTTACACCAATAAACAATGATGAAACTCACGCAAAATCGGGGTCGGAGGGGATGTCGTCCAATGTAGAGAGAGAGATAGAGAGGGAGATAGAGAGAGAGAGAGAGATAGAGAGAGGGAGAGAGAGAGAGAGAGAGAGATCATCATCCAATAAGCAGGGGCATGTCATTCCCAAGGGGGGCGGGGGCTACTCGCCAAAAGGGCTTGGGCAGTACCTGCAGCAAAGGGAGGGGGGGGCATTGACGTCCAACGCGAAATCCACGCCATTCAATGCCTCCGTATCCCATGCAAAATTTAAGTGGTGCGCTGCCAGCAGCCGCTTCCCTCCCACCATGTTTTCAGAGTTTTCCAGCACCAAAATACAACAACTCCCACTCGAGAACCGCACTCGCCCTCTCCCCGCCCTGCACGTGTCGGCGCCCTCCCTCAGCCTACACCACCATAGCCCTTCCCGCTACAAATACACTCGAGGGCTCATGCACCCCAACGCTACCGCTGTTACCAATGGAAGAGGATCACAAGACCACCACCTCTCCTCCCTCCTCCTCCTCCTCCTCCTCCTCCAATGCGAGGTGGAACCCCACCAAAGAACAGATTTCCATGCTCGAGGCCCTCTACAGGCAGGGCTTACGGACTCCCACCGCCGAGCAGATTCAGCAGATCGCCGCCAAGCTCAGGGACTTCGGTACCATAGAAGGGAAGAACGTCTTCTACTGGTTCCAGAACCACAAGGCCAGGCAGAGGCAGAAGCAGAAGCAGGAGAGCATGGCCTGCCTCAACAGGTTCTTCCGCAAGGCCACCGCTGCTGCAGGACCAGCATTACCCCACCTCGTGCCCATGCCTCCACATCCATCGCCCTCTAACGGTATATCCTTGTACTTCCACTTGTCTTTATGCTGTAAAATAAACCGCATCGAGGATATTCAAAATCTATGCCTAGTTATTATATACCCTATTGTTTGGGTACTGTTCGATGGTATTTCTTTCGTAAAAAGACATATAAAGGTTGTGCAGTGCTTAAAAATATATAGTGAACGACTAGAAGATCCTTTTCTAGAAGACTGATTAAAAGATGTGCAGATGAACTGGCGCTTCAAATGGAATACTCACATCCTACTCTCACCAAATAATGGTTTGTTTAAGGTTTTAGCATTTATGTTTCAGAATCGCTATTTAACGGGGAAAGTTTCGTATGGGTACTGATAGATGAACAGTCGACCTAATTACCAGTTGAAGTTCTCTTTTTCAAGGAAAAAGGGTGTCAAACTAGTTCGAACTTATTAACAGTAACACCCGTTACACACCATTAGACGCGGCTAATGTTCTTCTCCATGTTCTTCCTAAATAACTAAAACATAGACGTCCATACCGTATAAAAATATGGCAACAAACATAGTCTTTTATGATGGAAATAGACGGTATACTGTTCCATTCTAACAACGGGGTGATATTCCTGGCTTTTCCAGTTATCTGCAGTCCATATTATTATCCACAGGGCTCTGGCATTGCCTATTACTCTCAAGTACCAGTGGCAGGAGTGCCGGTGCCCATTAGGGCAACAGCGGATCTACAGATGTACGAGAAGGTGAAGCTGCAAGGATATCCTCCACAGCAGGCATGCCGTATCAACATTCCCGAGCAGATGCATACGAGTGCTGCTAATTGCATCGAGACGCTCCAGTTGTTTCCATTGCACCCCACGGGGGTCTTGGACGAGAGGACAGGGTGCTGCTCGGAGCGGTCTCCATCTGAGATAGGATCTGAGGAGGAGGGAGGAGGAGAATGCGACGATGCGCAGCAAGGTCTTAGTCTCTTGTGATCCTTTTTTTAGGTTTAAATTCGTCGTTGGTGACTAACTGCACTGATGTACGTTCAGCTGACGTGAAGTGATTGGCATGACTGTGTGGGAGGAGGCCTTTCCCTTGTGGCATTTTAAGATGCGATTTTTCTTCTAATATTAATATGTACTTTGATTTCGTGCCCTTTCTCGATTTGCTTGGAATGTCTTGATCCCTTGTGTGCAAGCGGGCGAAGAACAAAATAAGTAGGGTAAATTGTACAAAAGGCTTCAACTGTGTTTCTATTTTCAATTAGGGCGTGTTCGGTTGGAGAATAGGCCCTGAAATAAGGAGTCAATTCTCCACCCGATACGATTTCCAATGGTACGATTATTCCTTATTATTCCATGTTATTTTACTCTTATTCCTATCTTTATCCCATCTTACCTACCTTTATTTCACTTTATTCTCCTTATTCCTATCATCCCGTCGAACAAAGAATAGACCCTTACTCTCCTTATTCCCCATCTTTATTCCTGCTTATTCTCGAATCGAACGTACCCTTAAAGTACTTGTTTATAAAGCGTAACAATGATAATAACAACATGTATTTGTATAAAAAATAATATTGGATGAATATATATTTGACTTTTTACATTTGTGCCATGTGAGATTATGCAGTTACAATTATTACCCCTACCTTTCTAACATTGGGCTTATCCGTACCTTTACAAATTTCACAGTATTGCCTTTCTATTGTTACACTTATGTCTCTATTTTACCTTAATGGAAACGTAATATTGTGATTATTGTAAAGAATGTTGAGGGCACAAGTGTTACTGAAAAAGGCATGATTATAATCGCAGAATCTTAAAGACACCAGGGGTGAAAAAATGTTTATATTTTATTTTGAATATGACAACAAAAAGGTGGAATTTTGTTGGATAGGTGATCCATTTTTGTAATTTAACCGAATAAGTAAATAAGCGCGCTATGTTTGTTTAAAGATATAAGAGAATAAAACATACATAATGATTATTATAGATATAACTATTAATTGGCATTTAATAAAAGCCGTAACAGAATTAAATATATCGTATAAAGACTTCAAAGAAATATGTTGTATCTATGAATTTTCATCATCATATTTATAATTGTAATGCAATTTAATAGTTTAACAACCATACAAAATCCATTGTCACAAGTAGGGTAGTCAAAGTATTATACCAAAATGTGTTCGTTGCCGCTACTCTAGCAACAAGAAATTGTTGTATGTAAAATGAATTTGTAGTTAAATTATCTCCTATTTTATGACAACAAAAAAGTTGAATAATTGATAGTTAAGTTCTTCTCATGTTCTTCGTTACACTCTTCCTCCCTCCTCCCCCTCCAGCCCTTGCTCCTCCAACCACTGCCTCCGCCGCCCATACCCTCCACCCCTCTTCCTCCCCCTTTGCCCCTCCTCTTCCTCCCCATCCAGCACCTCCCCCTCCCCCTCTGCCTGCCCTCTTCCGCCCCCCTCTAACCCCTCCCCCCACTTGTCCTCCTCCATCGATCGCATCGATTGCCTTCAGTGAGTTGTTCCAGGAGATTATGTAGACAACGAGGGAACGATGCCTTGTCACAATATGAGTTATTCGCCAAGTTCATGATATATAGCACCTTCTGAAATCTAGATACATGCGGTATATATGGAAATGGAATCTTTATTCCGCACAAATATGAAATATGAGACTTTGCAAATATGTAATATGAAAGATAAGTTATGCATAAATCTGAAATCGGGAGATCTTCAACAAGTTTTTAAGATATGTGGCTTATATGGAAATGGAATCAGCATGTGTGAATGCCACAATCATCATCGTCAACTTTGGCTCTTTCTGGCGAGGGGTGGCGGTGGGTGGGGTGCTGATCATTGAAGAGGAGGGGGCACGATGGAGGAAGAGGCAGTGGACGGGGATGGGTTGGAGAAGGAGGTGGGATTTCTTCCAGATTTGTCTCTCTTAACTATACCATAGTTTGATTAGATAATGGCTTAGTTCAACTCATTGACGATGTCAGACTAACCGAAAGAGACAAGTAATCATAGTGGAAGGTAATATGAAAGATAAGTTATGCATAAATCTGAAATCCGGAGGTCTTCAACAAGTTTTAAGATATGTGGCATATATGGAAATGGAATCAGCATGTGTGAATGCCACAATCATCATCATCATCGTCGTCAACTTTGTCTCTTTCTGGCGAGGGTGGCGGTGGGGGGGGGGGGTGATCATTGAAGAGGAGGGGGCGCGATGGAGGAAGAGGCAGTGGAGGGGGATGGGTTGGAGAAGGAGGTGGGATTTCTTCCATATATGTCTCTCTTAACTATACCATAGTTTGATTAGATAATGGCTTAGTTCAACTCATTGACGATACCAGACTAACGGAAAGAGACAAGTAATCATAGTGGAAGAAGTCGAGGTTAAACTAATGTTCCAAAAAGGAGGAAGGGTAATTGATATTGCAATATTTAAGAGGGACATAACTAGATAAAAATCCTTTTTTAAACATACTAAGTGAAACACACTCCATATTTGCAACAATATCTACAACACATGCTTATAGATATAGAACTTGTCACATTACCGGGATACGATGAATTGCTTGCCACATCATCCACAAAATATACCCTTAAGATAGTGAGTAGCTCGCCATTCAATCTTGTCCTTTCCTGCTTAAGGGTAATTTAACCTCTTTAGACATTAACGGTATGGTCCTCTTCAATGAATCAAACTTGTCTCTTTGCTATTTCGTTTATTTTAAGCAACCTTAACAAGATAGAAAGAGAGAGATGGAAATAGTCAACTTAAACAATGATCCTCAAGCGGATAAAACTCCCTCTCGTTGCATCATGTTAAATTATGTATTGGTAACCGAATCCTCTAAGATCCAATTACACCATCTTTAATCCCATAACACCTTTTTAGTAGGACTTTGGTATATTGGTGGGGTTATATAAAGAGCTCCACAACCTTTACAAAAATTCATCCTATTTCTTATAGGGAGTAGGGTTACACGTAAAATTCTGGTATTTTTATTTTTTTTATTCCAATGTTAATCCAAGTTCTATTAATGTTCTTAAATTATGTGTTGCGATCTATACTCGTAACGAGAAGAAAGGGTTTTCTGGAATCTTAGCAACAACATTATGGTGAAGCAACTTCTTCAAAGCATCTCTTCCCTTCGATAACAACAGCCTGTAGAGAGAGCATGATGATAGTATGCATCAATGAAGTCAATTGTTGCAGCCTGCAGGCGACATCGATGAAGGTGTGTGATCTTCTCCTGTGTGGGTTGGAGATGACCACAAAAGGAGGTGGTGCAAATATTTGGCAACAATCCACAGGATGGGCAACGCTCAAACGAAGGAAAAAAAAGAGCTGCATGGGTTCCCTTAGTGCAACCAAACATCGTGAAGAAGAAAAGATGGCAGGGGTTGCAAAGTAGTGAGAGTTAATTCCCTAAATGGGGAGGGGGATAAATTATTTCTCGAATAGGGTACAAATTCAAAAAAAAATCCCAAGGGGGATATATCTGTGAACGGTTTGCCGATGGAGGTAGACCAGCGACAAACCGTTTGCCTGGGTTATGTGGGAGCGGTCGACGAGACTAGCTCCGGTCTTCGAGGGAGTATGAATGGCCTCTGTTGCGACAAACCGTTCGCCGCGGCAGAAGCTGTCGTTGACCAAGCGACCACGGCAAACGATTTGTCGCGTCGAGGCCGCCCGACCTATATACCCCCCCTCCCCGTCCCTTTTCATTTCCACACATTCCCACTCTCTCTTCTCTGCTCCCTCTCAATTCCTTCAAGTTAAGGTATGAAGTTTTGTTTAATGATTTTATAATTTTTTATTTAGTAGATTTTTAAATTAAAGAATATTAAATATAATAATCCTAGTTGTATAAATTGACATCACATAATATTTGCAAATATTAAACGTCGTAGAAGACATATATGTTGGTAGTTGTGCTATTTTTGGTAGTGGTGTTATTCCTCACAAAATTGCTAGTTGTGACATTCTTCATAATATTGCAAGTTGTGCTATTTTTTATTTGACATTTATACTAGTCATGGAGATATGAAGATGTAGAATAAGGATAGAAGAGGAGTATATCATCAATTGTAACTATAAAAACTTTTCAAACTTTTGATTTTTCAAATAACTAATGGGAGATTTTGTAACTACAATATCGTAAATTATAAGAACAATAGTTGTAACTAGAATGTGGAATAGGGATGGGATAGGAAGATGTGGATAGAGATATGGTTTAAGGCTTTTATCATGCATGTCCTTTTCAATTTTCTTTAACAATAGATATCTTCGAGTACAAGTTTGTAGATCACGTAATAACTTTTAGTGATATATAGGAAATGACTGATGTTGGTGTGCTATATGTCTTCTGGGGCGGACGGATTAAAATCATAGATACTGAGATTGAGGTCATAGTGACATGATCAGAGTGCTTGTATCTAGCACTTATGACGATCTGCTTGTTCACATATACGAGCTTGGGTATACGCCCGATATATACGATATTAAGATCATGTGCAAGTGGCCTGCAAGTGTCAGCTCGTTTCGTCCAATCATGATTGACAAAGATAAAATTACAAACTTAACGTTGTGAGTGAATCGGCAAGTGGGAATGATTGAGCTTCTAATTGAGGCAGCGGAGATCGCTCCATCTCAAATCGATGTGGGAGCATCATCAAAACAATGGTTTGATCTTAACCAATCTATATATGAGGGAGATGGTGTTCAAGATGATGGTGAAAATAATGATGAAGATGGAGATGAAGATGATTACGATGAGGAAGAATAGGGAATAGCAGAAGAAGCAGTGAATGAAGCTGTAGGAGTCAATGAACAAGCTTGCATGGGGACTACTAGTGCAAGGGTGGGAGTACTGACCGATCACGGTCAGGAATATCTTCTTTCTTCGATAAACAATGAACCAATATATGATCCACCGGTGGACTATGTGATGGATTTGGATTCTATGGAGGATCTACCGGACTTCTTCGGTTCGGATGATTGAATTTTTTGGTACCTTTGCAGAGGAGGTGCCCTTTTCAAATGAAGTTGATGGTACTCCGAGCGAAGGAGCATCAAGAAAGGACTTCTAGCTCAATCGATCTTTCGATTCGAAGACGAGCCTAATCGACGAGTTAACCACTTCGAGAATGTCGAAGTACATCCAATTCATGGTAGATGCCTCGAAGAGCACCCAATACACGACAAGTTGTGCACATGATAATTGCTATTGGAGATTACATGCAGGTACGACAGTCATCGTGACATTTGGCAAGTAAGCAGTTACTGTACATAATACACTTGTCGTAATTCAATACTGCTTGATAATAATCGTGTTTGTACTTCGAAATTCATTGGGAGATTTATTCTTGCCACGCTTAGATCCAATTTGACACTTACTCTAAGTGCCATCCTATCCCTTGTTGAGGAAAAGTACAAGGTAAAAATATCATATAAGAAAGCATGAAATGGGAAGCGGAGAGTTTTGGAAAAGATATTCGGAGATGACATTGGGTCATATGAAGATATCCATCGATTCATGTGGCTGATGAGACACTGCAATATCGGTTCCTTCTACGAGTTCGAACATCAACCAACGATTGATAGTAAAACCGGTGCGCGCATAGAAGGAAGAGCTACCTTTTTCCATCTATTTTGGGCCTTCGCCCCCTCAATCTAAGGTTTTGCGCATTGTCGTCCTGAGTTGAGCATTGATGCCACCCATCTATGGGGAAATATAAAGGGCATATGCTTGCTGCTACAGTTGTTGACGCTAATGGTCACCTCTTTCCCATTACCTTTGCTGTAGTAGAGAGTGAAAGGTTAGAATCATGGGATTTTTTCATAAATTGGCAGGTGATAAACACAAATTATCATAGGTCTAAAGAGTATGTCTCATACAAGGCGGAGACAACCGATGTCGATGCGACGACCCACAATAAAGTGTATTTAATCAACAATTAACCCACACTACAGATCACGGAAATAGAAATAAATGTGGAGTTAAAATTTATTTTTAAGTCTGCACAAATGGTGTATAGTGTCAAGTATGCAGAGAGTTCGAACACAGGGAGCAAGCAGGGTAATTCAAAAATTGATGCACAAGTGAATGTGTGTGATGTGTCTACACTAAGCAAACAAACAATGAAATTTTTGTGGGTTTTTACTTTTTATTTTTTTTATTTTATTTAATTTTTAATTTTGTATTTTGATTTTTTATTTTCTAATTTTTATATTTTTATATTTTATATTTTATACTTTTTTTAATATTAGAATTTCAAAGCAATGTAATAAAAGACAAGATGAAATATTTATAAAAATGTGCAAAAATAACCAAAAATTCAAAAATAAAATGTTTTTGATATTTTTAAGATTTTCTACTGTTTTTGTGATTTTTGGGGATTTTTCAAGGTGTTTTTGGTATTTTTAATTACTGAAATAACTCAAAACAATGAAACAAGGGCTGGCTGTGAGTAAAATGGGATTTAAAAATAGCAACCAGTACTCAAACTTTTTCACACTAATTTTCAAATAAAGCTACTGAAATATACAACAAACAGGAGCTGAGTTTGTATTTTTTTTGGAGTTTTCCTTGATTTTTAGAATTTTTTGGAAGTTTTTGAGTCTTTTCGAATTTTTAAGGTTTTTCTTTTTAGATTTTTAGTGGTTTTTGGACTGACACTAAAATGGGTTAAAATAGACACTAGCTAATTTTTTTTGGAATTTTTCAAAATGTTTTTATAATTTTTATGGGTTTTCTAATGCAAACAGTGAAATAAATGCATGTTTTTTATTTTTAATAAATGTGAAAATGCAATAAAAATGCAATGTGAAAATATGGCGTGCAAGTACAAGTGTCCAGGAGCTTAACCCTATTTTTGTAGAATTTTTGGACTTAAAATGATGGGTTAAATAATTAGAACAAGCATCCAAATGTTAAACAGTCCTGGCAGGGATATAAACGCAATTTTCAAAACATCCAGGGGCATACATGCAAATTTCCACAAAAGTTTGAACTGAATATTCAATTAATAGCACCAAAATCCAATTACAAAACCCGCCTGGGTGTCTCCGCAATTTTCCCACCAGGGCGCGTGACTTGCACGCGCCTGGCGAGGACTAGAATGTAATATCCAAAACCCTGGGGGCTTACTTGCAAAATATCCGAAAAATATAACACATGATGTCACAGTTTTGGTACTCAAACAAAATACGATAAAGACCGAGGGTCCCGGTGCAAAATGCCCACACCTCACGTGTACTGGTCACGTGAGGTGACGTGGCGAAGGACCTGGACGCAAATACTCAAAGTTCGGGGGTCTTTGTGCAAATAACCCAAAGTTTTTATGCTACAGACGAAAGTTTAAATACTAAATACTAAATACAAAAGGCGCGAGGTTGTAGATGCAAAATACCCTCGACGCGCGATCCAACGGCGATGAAGGAGCCACTTAGACACGTGGCGCTTGATGAACGGCCGATGACGCTTCGCGGATGAGCGGCGATGATCACATCTCCAGCGATGATCAACGGTCGAAGCTGGTGGAGATCCAACGGTAGCTGCTCGATCTGAGACTCCACCCTTGATCGGACGGTGGCGAAGGCGGCTGGAAGAACGCGACGGAGCTCCGACTGGGCGAGGTTCCTCGAGCTCCTCCGGCCGACTCCGGTGGCTTCTGGGGTTCAAAATTGGGCTGGAGCCTCCTCTGGTCCTCCTCTGTCTCCTGGTGGCGTCAAAAAGCCACGGCGGTGGCCGTGGTGCTCGCTGGTGGCTGGCGGAGTTGGAGAGCTTCGTTAGCTCCGGCGAGCCTCAAAATTCGCCTCCAGGTATCTTTACTGCTGCTTGGACCTGCAGAAATGGTCAAAGAGTCCAGGGCAAACTGCCTGGACCCTTGGATACACTTGGGGATGCTCGGATCGAGATGGAGATGCACGGCCGGAGGTGCGCTCCGGCCAAGGTGCTTGATTTGGCGATTGGGTCGATTAAACTTCAAATCTTTTTGGGGGTTTCGAAGCTAAGGTTAACAGGAACAAAATGGGCTGAATAGAAGAGCGGAGCGAGCCCTCAATGGCCGGGGCCAGAGGGAAGAAGGGTACCTCGACCGGCGACTTTGCGGGAGGTAGTGGAAGCACCTCCGACCTCGGGAGCCTTGGCTGAACAGCACACGACGGAGCTGTCACCTCCAGGTAGCTCTGGAGCACGAAAGAATCGCGAGGGGTGGACCGAAGGGTGTTCAAACTTGGGCTCGAAGGTGGCGGGTCGGTTAAGTAGAAGATGGTGGCGTCTCCTTCAAGCAAGATCCACGCGCGCATCATGAGGATTTTGCGTGATCTGAAGATGCGTCGTGGGAGAGGGATGATCAGGGAAGAAGTTCCAAGAAGGATTCGCGGCGAGAAAATGGAAGGATCGGGCGCCAAAATTTCTTGAAAACGGGGGAAAATCAGGGCGTCAGAGGTGGCAGGCCTTGGTCAGGGAGTTGACCGAGGTCAATTCTATACCGCACCTGGTTGGTCCACGTGGACCAACCAGTGAAAAAGATTAAAAAAAAGTTTATTAATTCGTTTAAAAATAGAAAAAGGCCAAATTAATTTTTGGTTAAAGAGGAAAAAATGTTTAAAATTTTATGTAGTATTTTATTATGATTTTTAATTTATTTTATGGAGTATATTTTTACAAGTTGCTTTTATATCCCTATATAGGTATTTTATCTATATATTTGAGTATTTTATTTTTATTTAGGTATTTTTAATTTTATTATTTTTATTTATGATTTTCTAAAATTATAAAATACTTTTATATACACAAATATATTTTTATTTTATTTTTCTGATTTGTTTTGTATATTTAATAAATTATATGAGTATATTACATAGGTATGTATATGAGTATTGTATCTATGTGTTCTATATACAAGTATTTTATTTTTATTTTTATTTTGGTTTTTATTCCACTTTTAATGTACATAGTTATTATAAGTAATATTTACAACATTAGAAAAATATAAAAATAAATAAATAATTAATAAAGAATAAATTGAATATTTTAATCTGTACAAGTATACAATTGGGGTCCAAAACTCAACTTTCAAACCGTAGCTCCGCCAAATGCGAAACCACCGCCATTAAATAGCTTATTTTCTTCTATATACAATTAAAGGTGAGTATGCTGCATTTGGAGTTTTTATTTGTGAGATACGGGTCTGGGAAGTTGGGAGTCTGGATTCTTATTCAGACCATAACTTTTTATCTGTACATTATTTTTCAGTGAAATCAATTTTGTATTTTTTTATATTAATTATCTACAACTTTTATGTACAAAGTTTCTTTATTTGATGTATAAAAAGTGGAACCAAAAATAGGTCCCAAAATGAATAAAGAATGAATAGAATGTATGGGTATTTATCTGTACTTTGGCCCTTATCTCCCCCTACTTTATTCCTTGTCGACTCTATTCATCAAGATGCCTAGGTTCGGGGGTTTTTGGGTCATAAAATATTTACAATATTTTATTCTTTTTCTTTTCTTTATTTATTCTATAATTTTGACCTTAATTACAGTATTTTATACACTAAATAGATGCATATGCATGAATGATAAGATGATGATTTTAATGCTATTTACAGGCATTTTCTAGGGTTTTTGGTGCCAAAATGATAGAATAAAGATGATGAAATGTGGATTCATCATCCCCCTATACTTTACCTTTGCTAGTCCCTAGCAAACACTTATGCAATAAGTGCAAAAAAGAAAAGAAAGAAAAGAAAAAGAAGTACTTGGATTTAATTTGATTATTAAACTTGTCTTCACAAAATCAAAGTTTGGAGCTTAAGTCGGACCTTAGGAATTTTAGTGCGGTCGGAACCTTAATGAGAACCAAATTTGAAATCCAACAATCCTTGAGAATCCCAAAACTCTGTCCAAGTCTCCTCAATAGCCAGGTCAGAATACTTCAACTCATACGCCAACTCTTACGACTATGAATCTGACTCGTACAGTGTAAGTGATATGTAGCTCCCCACCTCAGAAGTAACAAAGAAACAACCTCCCCAACCTGGTAACTCTAATGCCTCGTCTAGCAACTCTTTCCTCGAGAAGCAGGGTATTCCCTTCTAAGTTCAAGTGCAACCGGCTCAAGAAGAGGGGAAGAAGTATAAACTTTTGGAAGCTCAGCCAGTATAGCCAAGTCTCCCGCTGCAAGCTTCATGAGATGTATCATGTATACCATAAGCTTTTGCTTTATTGGACTATATACACTCTGGTGGGGTTATTAAATTTTCAATCCGACCCACCACTTTTTTTGGAGTTCTTTTTGCATATTTTTTTTTTCATTTTTTTTCATTTTTTTTCAAATGCATCTGTACAACATATCTACATGGTGCAGCATATATACAAGAAATTTTCCTCTTGAGCCAGTAGACTATCCCTCTTTTGAAGCTTTATTGCAACCCACGGCTTCTGTCTTTAGCCTTCATCACCAACTAGACCAAGTTGAGGTGCACTTCCTTCACTAGAAGAAGAAGAGAGGTTCCGCCTAGAAGTACTACCCTCATATGCTACCCCAAGCCAAAGGAAACTGCCTCCTCACCACCTCATCCGTGGAGAGCTATGTGAAAGGTGCGGGTGTCCAAGTTAGGTCATTATCAACAAGAGTCGTGCGTGTGCTCCGAAATACTCTACTTAGGCAGTCAAGAATCCATTGAACCAAGTCCTGTAATCCTCAAAGAATTAAGTCAACTAGACCTGAAGTACCTCAAACCCAGTTCCTATAAGGTTCCTGTTATTAGGTCGATTTTAAGGTCCAATCAAGCTCCAATCTCCGGGTTTTACTTAGATTTGTTCAGTTATCAAACTCAATCCGAAAAATGCTCATGCCATGCAATGCTATGCAGAAAATATTTTTGTGATGCAATTTTCAAAGATTTTGAACTTTTTATGGATTTTTGGAAAGATGATGATGCACATGCAGATGCAATTTTTTTGTATTTTTCAAAAAGATTTTTCAAATGTTTTTGGATTTTAGTTTTGCAAATGTTTTTTGGGATTTTTGAAAGCAAAAAGTTTTGGCTGAAAACTAGGTGAGAACTATGTACACGGGAGTGCTTCTTATATTTACAAGAAGTGGATTTTAAGTATTTACAAGGGTAAGTGGTCAATTTTATAAGTACATATTATATAGTGGATTTTGGTGTGATGTAAGTATTCCTCAAACTTATTTGACAAAATCTTTTTCACACAATTTTTGGAAAACTATAGTCGAAAGTAATTTTTACAAACATTTTACAAATATGTACACACATTTGAAAATCATTTTGCAAAGGCTTTCCAAAACAGTATATATAGGTTTTTCAAAACATTTTTGCAACCATTTTTCAAACCATTTTCAAATCATTTTTCAAACATTTTATTTCACACAAAGAAAAGAAGTTTTACAAAACACACAATTTTACACAGGTTGAAAACATGTAACAAAATATTTTCAAAATAGTTTTCAATAAATGTTCACAAAGATTTTCAAACTATTTTTCAAACATTTTGCAAAAAACATTTTCACCTGATTTATTAATCAGTAAATACAAAAAGAATTTGAGGAATAATATCTTTTTATTAAGAATTTTTAATGAATTTTAAAGATTTTTTAGCCATATTATTAAGAAAATATAAAAGTACGAGTTATGGCTAAAGTATATATGTAGTATATACGACCCCCCTATACTTAGCTTGAGCTATGTCCTCATAGATCGGAGAGAAAAGAGAAAACATAACTCGTACTAAGTATAGGCAAGTCTAAAGAATGAATGAATCAATGAATGAGAAGTTGACCGTCCCCCCTATACTTAGGATCAAATAATCCTAAGTATAGCAGACTGTACCTAACGCAGGGAGGGTCAAGGGTGGGAATGAACAGATCGTACTCAGATTGTCTCCCCCTATACTTAGGGTAAGATATCCCTAAGTATAGACAAGAAGAGGAGACAATGGAGAGGATCGAAAAATAGAGAAACTCGGGGTGCACGCCCCCCTATACTTAGGACAAAGTACGTCCAAAGTATGGAAAATTGTCTACAAGGGCGGCACCTTTTGATAGATAGAGAAGATAGAGATGGAAAAGAAGAAAAGAAGAAAATAAATTAACAGATGAAAGTGATATGAACAGATGGATCTGTACAGCGAAAGATGGAATTGATCACCGTATATGAGATGCAGATGATGTGAGTCAAAGAGTACATCTCATACCAGAAGAATGGGGGCAACGTCAATGGTCGGCGGATCATGATCAAGATATAGTTTCAGGCGTTGACCATTGACGCGGAAGGTAGAGGAAGATGACGGTTCGGATATGTCGATGCTGCCATTGTCATGTACCTTCCTGACCACGTACGGGCCTTTCCACTTGCTCTGCAACTTTCCTGGGAATAATTTTAGCCTGGAATCAAACAACCATACTTTCTGATCTGGCTCAAACTGTTTATGGCTGATATGCAAATCGTGCCATGTCTTCACTTTTTCTTTGTACTGTAGGCTGTTGGAAAAGGCTGTGTCTCTCAGTTCTTCCAGGGCTGCCAATTCTGCTCTTCTCTGTTCTCCTATACTTTCGGAATCCAATAGCAACTCAGTGACTGCCCAAAAAGATTTGTGCTTGATCTCCACTGGCAGATGGCATGGCTTGCCATAGACGAGACGAAAGGGAGATGTCCCTAATGGATTCCTGAAAGAAGTCCGATAAGCCCACAAGACCGAGTCCAAAAGCTGTGACCAATCCTTTCGGTCTGGGCGGACAACTTTCTGTAAGATAGTCTTTATCTCCCGATTCGATACTTCGGCAAGACCATTAGTCTGAGGGTGATATGGAGTGGCAACCCGATGGTCAATGCCGAACTCGTCAGCAAGGGCCCTGACCTTGTCATTGATGAAGTGAGACCCCCCGTCTGAAATCAAGACTCTAGGTACCCCGAACCGTAAAATGATATTTTTCCTCAAGAATTTGCACACGGTTTTCGCATCTGCGGCTCGGGCGGGGATGGCCTCAACCCATCGGCTGACATAATCCACAGCAAGCAAAATATGCTCGAATCCCTGACTCTTAGGAAATGGGCCCATGAAATCAATCCCCCATGCATCAAAAACCTCACAGAAGTGAATGGGTTGCATGGGCATCATGTCTCTCTGTCCGCAGGTTCCCATTTTCTGACAGTCAGTACATCTTTTCACAAACTCATCAGAATCCTTGAAGAGAGTGGGCCACCATAGGCCCGATTGAAGCACCTTCTGTGCTGTCCTTTTTCCTGAATGATGTCCTCCTGCCTCAAGCTTGTGGCAGTATGTGAGGACGCTCTGCTGTTCTTCTTGAGGAATGCACCTTCTCCAAATGCTATCCCCTCCTTCATGGTAAAGGACGGGATCCTCTCAATGGTAAAACTTGGCCTTAGCTAGGAAGGTCTCAAGTTTCTGCCTGGGCCAACCCTGAGGGACTATCTTATCAACAAGATAGTTTACAAAGTCAGCATACCACGGGAGTGAGGTGACAGCCAAGATCGCCTCATCTGGAAACGTCTCAGTGATAGGTGCGCTGGGCTCAGATTCCTCAAGGTTCTCCAATCTGGAGAGATGATCCGCCACCACATTCTTGACTCCAGGCTTATCCTTAATCTCAATATCAAATTCTTGGAGTAGAAGGATCCATCTGGTAAGACGTGCTTTGGCATCCTTCTTAGACATTAAGTACCGGATGGCGGTGTGATCAGTGTAGATTGTCACTCTAGATCCGAGAATATATGATCGGTACTTATCAAGAGCAAAAACTACGGCCAGCATCTCTTTCTCAGTCACAGTGTAATTCCGCTGAGCGGCATCCAAGGTCCGGCTGGCGTAGTGAATAGCAAAGGGTAATCCATCCCTCCTCTGTCCAAGCACAGCTCCAACGGCAAAATCTGAAGCGTCCGTCATGATCTCAAATGGGAGAGACCAATCGGGTGGCTGAAGGACAGGAGCTGAAACAACCATTTCTTTAAGAGTCTCAAATGACTCAAGACACTTATCATTGACAATAAACTCGGTGTCTTTCGTCAGCAAGTCAGTGAGCGGTTGGGCAATACGACTGAAGTCCTGAATGAACCGTCGGTAGAAACCGACATGCCCTAGAAAAGACCGCAACTGACGCAAGTTGGATGGTGGATTGAGTTTTCTAATGATATCCACCTTAGCCGGATCGACCTCCATGCCCCTGTTGGAGACGATATGACCAAGGACCGTCCCCTGAGTTACCATAAAGTGGCTCTTCTCCCAAGATAAAACAAGGTTGACCTCTATGCAGCGCTGAAGCACACGGTCTAGGCAGTCAAGACAAGCATCGAACCCGTCGCCGTAGACCAAGAAGTCATCCATGAAGATCTCTAAACAGTCACCCACCATGTCCGAGAGATGGACAACATGCACCTCTGGAATGTTGCCGGAGCGTTACATAAACCAAAGGGCATCCGTCTGAAAGCATACGTCCCAAACGGACAGGTGAATGCCGTTTTCTCCTGGTCTTCGGGCGCAATGGCCACCTGATTGTATCCAGAGTACCCATCAAGAAAACAATAATGACTCTTCCCGGCTAGCCGCTCGATAATCTGATCAATGAAGGGTAGCAGGAAGTGATCCTTCTTGGTGGCCTCATTCAATCGTCTGTAGTCCACACAGACCCTCCAAGAAGTTGGTACTCTGGCCGCGATCTCCTCTCCGGACTCGTTGACAACTGTAGTGATACCCGTCTTCTTGGGTACCACATGGAGTGGACTAACCCATTTAGAGTCGGAGATGGGGTAGATAAAATCGGCGCTGCACCACTTGGAAATTTCTTTCATGACTACGTCTCGAAGATTCGGGTTCAGCCGTCGTTGGAACTCACGCAATGGCCTAGCGTTATCCTCAAGATAAATGTGGTGAGAGAACAGAGCCGGACTAATCCCCTGAAGATCAGCGAAATTCCAACCTATCGCCTTGCGGTTTCTTTCAAGAACCTCCATCAGACGAGATTCTTGTTCTCCAGTCAAACCTGTTGAGATAATGACTGGGTGCATATCTGGCTCACCCGCAAGGAATCTGTACTTCAACGACTGCGGCAGAGGCTTCAGTTCTGGACAACTGGGAGGCGGCAGATCTGGCTTCTGATTTGTCTGTGTGAAGGCGACCAGGTCTGCATGGGAGAACTCTCGCTCTGCGTGAAACTCTGACAAAGGGCGGCCTGCTGAATCATCTATAAACTGCACTGGTTCGCACTCTGTCATGGTTGTCGGCTCGGAAGGAATCAGACAAGGCATATAATCATCAAAATCATCCCAATCAATGTTTGAATCAGGGGGATCAGAAGAAGATGAGTGAGCATGGAAATCATCAGCACCATTCGTCACAACACGGTCAGCCTCTTGTGTATCCTCATCCAGGGATATGCTCTCCCGGCTCTCGATTGCCAATAGTTTGAGATATAGTGAATCTGTATGCAAGGCGAGGGTCGGTGCTACGGGATCTTTCCAGTTGGATTCATCATCAGTCATCTCGAAATCACAAACCTGGTGGATGTCTTTCTCCTCTTCTGTCATCTGCTCGTCTTCGCTGGATTGCTCTGAGCATGCCAACTCTCTGGCTCTGGTTTGGTCGATCGTATCTATTTGTATGCTTTCGCCCTCTACGCGAAAACATACCGTCCCACTGTCATGGTCGGATACCGCCTTGGCAGTGGCCAAGAATGGGCGTCCAAGTATGATGGGGGCATCGGTTATCGATTCAGCGATCTCCATGTCCAATACAACAAAGTCCACGGGGAATTTCAGGCCCTGAATGGTAACGACCACGTCCTTCAACAACCCCTTCGGCCTCTTAATCGACCTGTCAGCAAACTGAAGGACCGTTCTGCTTCGAAGAAGAGGGCCAAACTCGAATTGCTTGAGTAAGGCTGCCGGAAGGAGGTTGATCGAAGACCCGCTGTCTAATAGAGTATGATCGAACCGCTGCTCTTGGATCTCGCATCTGACATAGGAAGCTCCTGTATCGGGTCGCTTGGCTGGAAATGTGTTCTGAATGGCGCAGCAAGTGTCATGAGTGAGCATGTGGACTTGATCTATGTACCTCTTCTTCCTTCGGACAGTAGTTGTCTCTTTCAAGTTCTTTTTGAAGAAGGGGATATGCTCAAATGCTTCTCGTAGAGTCAGCTGAATGTCAAATCTATCAATCATTTGGTTGCCGAACTCTACCTGCTGATCTTTTTTTGGATTTTCTTTTTTATTCCCCTTCGCACGGCGGAGCGCCTCAGGGAAGGGGATGGTAGGGGCCTCCTTAGATGGAGGACTAGGACTTGGTCCCTGTGCTTGTGAAGAAGGAGAATCCATATAGCAATCATCATTCACCACATGTGGATCCGCAATTCGAACAGAAACCTTTCCTTTATTCATATTTTTGTTCTTTTTGTCGTTACCACAGTCCATGGATACAAAAGGTGGTAACATCACAGAGGGAGGCTCAACAAAAGTAGAAGTGGTGGCCTCAGCACTACCACCGGTCTTCGCGGCATCAGTACCGCGCTCTGGTTCATCATCCAAAATGGTGGTATCGGTACCACCGTCTGCAACTGGTATCACGGTGGCATCGGCACCGTCGTCCTGGACTCCATCATGATTGGCATCAGCACCACCGTCAACATCATCATGAGCGGCATCAGCACCGCTCCTCTGCTCCTCTGGCGCTCTTGATCCTGCTTCCCGTTGTTGCTCAGAAGAGGCGCCGCCGGCTGGCATCCTACCGCTCCTAGTAGTGACAAAATTAGCATCATGAAAGGAACAAGATGTGTCACTCAAATAGTCACTAGGAGAGGTATCCTCCGTAAATTCTACCTGCTCAGACTTCCTTTTCAGGTTGTTCGGGTTTGGTTCAATCTGAGCGGGTATGGCGGCCTTGCCTTTCATGATGTCCCTCATCTCTTGCCGGAATTCATCCATTTCTTGCCTGAAAGAGGCTCGCTGTTCAGATAGCAAGCGGGCAAGATCATCAAGGGCTGGGTTCTCAAAGGCAGGACCCTGAGAACCGGATGGCTGTCCCTGCTGGAAATGGGGCTGCTGCTGCTGTTGTGGCTGATACGGGGGGTGCTGGGAATAAGACTGCTGAGGCTGTTGTCGCTGCCTCCACTGCTGTCCCTGATAGGTGGGACGAGGACCACTCTGAAACTGTTGCTGATGGGCATACTGGGGCTGCTGTTGTGGTTGTTGCTGGCTGCTCTGCTGTCCTTGGGCAGGGTTCTGCTGCTGGGATGAGGATCCACCATTGCCCCAACGGAATCCGGGGTGATCACGACGAATCCCGGGCTGCGGGTACCGGTCATACCAAATCCCATTAACTTCCATCAACGGGTCCTGCTCGAAGGAGGGTGGAGGAAGAACTGCCAGTGGCTGCTCTGGCTGATAAACCACTATCTGAGTCTCCTGAGACGGTGGTCGCTCTGGATGGTACTGTAGCAATGGCACCGGCTCTGCCTGGATATGGTTCACCTGGCGGTATGAGGTAGAGGTCTGGTTGGTATTGCTACTGCTGGGGTCAGCCCGTGACCTGGGAGGCTGTTGGGTATGAGTCTGTGCCTCCTGAATGCATAGAATTTGAGTCTTCAGGTCACTCATAGTTTTGGTGAGAAGGTCCATCTGAGCAAGACCTTGATTCTGCTTCTTCTCGAGGATCTCCATGCGGTCCAATTTTACACTAATAATGCCCATGTCGGCTGCGGCTGATTCAGCTTGGGCTGCGGCAGCTGACACTGTATTGGGACCGGCATCGATGCGGGCGATCCTCTGGAATTATCCCGCTCCTTGCGGGGGCTTCTGCTGTGTGTAGACTCGGGCCTGGGTCATCACAGTAGAGTTTTCTGCCATGCCTTCGTAGATGGCCCAGACGTCGTCTTCTCCCTTGGAGAAATAAGATCCACCGCAAGAGGCGTTGACAAGCCCCTGCAGCTCCGGTGTCAGCCCACAGAAGAAACTCTGAACTAGATTGGGCTTGGATATATCATGATGTGGACACCGGTCAATGAGCTCTCTGAATCGATCCCAGGCTTCATGGAATTGTTCATTTGGGATCATGACAAAATTGCTAATCATAGCTCTAGATGCATTGGTCCGGCCGAGAGGATAATATTTCTTCAGAAATGCAGTCCGGAGATCTGCCCAAGTGTCGACGAATTGCCCAAGATGCTTGAGCCAATATGCGGCTCTATCAACCAAAGAGAATGGAAAGGCAATCATCTTGATTGTGTCCTCGGTTATCAACCGATCATGGATGGTGCTGCATATCATCTCAAATTCTTGGAGGTGGAGGTGCGGCTCTTCGGTCGGCAACCCATGGAACTTGGGTAGAAGCTGGATTGTGTGGGGCCGAAGCTCGAAATCTCCGTGAATGGGTAGGAGTCGGATCCAACGATGAGTGAGGGAAGCAACTGGGTTGTGCAATTCCCTCATGATGGTCTGTGGTGGCCTCTCAGCGTCTGGATCGCCTCCTCCTGCATCAGGTCCTCCTCCTCCTCCACCGCCACCGCCCCCAGGTCGGTTTTCTCTCATCTGTGCTATTTCTCTCATCAGATCTCCCATGAATGTTCCCTGGTCGCGGATCTGCCTCTGCATAGTTTCCATGGATGCTAACAAGGAATTATTGATGGCTGCCTGATCAAATAGGAACGGAGGGTGCTCATGATCATCTTCATGCTCGCCTCTGTCTGCCATGTATGGATTCTCTGAAAAAACAAAAGAGGCCATCTCAGGTGCTATCGAATGAGCTGAACTCTGTGATGTACTGTACTCTGAAACGATCGGACTGAGAGAAGGAGAATGGGAAGGGTGGTCGAGGGGGAACAGGGTGGATGTGAACTCAGGCTCGGAGAGCGGACTCTCCGAGGTATTCCTAGATGAATGAGGAGGAGTGCTGGATAGCGGTGCCGACAGGTTCGGCCTAAGAGATCTCCGTCCCATCATCTTGATCTAGAGAAAGGCGTATGAGATCTGGAATGCAAACAGGATGTTAAATCAAAACCCCAGCTTCACCTACACAACACTTGAGCTGATGACCGTGAGAGTTCGGTCTGTTATCTTGTCAATTTTTATTAGGTGATCAGTCAATCTATCAGAGCGTTAGAGCGAGCTGTTAGGTATCCTACTTTCCTAGCCGACTGTCCCAATCCACGTCAGATCTTTCCCAGCCAGTATGAATTGCGGACCGTAACCCGGTTGCTCCCGCTAATTCAATCTGTTAAGGACATCGCGGTCCGCTTTACCGGTTACCGGAGAGATCCTCACTGGAGAACGACTAACCACGACCAGTAGTCAATCAAAATTTCAGATGTGGCTCTATCCTAGTGTCGAGTCACTCTCTCGCAGCAGATAAATCAAACAAGGAGGGGATTACTCTCCCAAAACAAAATTTTTGGTGGGATGAGTTTTAAGGTCGAGTTTGCATTAGCAGTCCCAATTTTTATTGTTTTCACTTTTTATGTGTTTTTCTGAGCAAACATCGTCTAACGAATTTTCTAATTTCCTTGTTATTAAAGTCCAATAAAACTGGGGGAGGAAAGCGGAAAAGCCGATGCGCGGTCAAAATCTATGATGCATGCAGGGATAGAAATGCGTACCTTGTCGCCAGCACTCTACATGCAAAGTGATCCGCGCATAATTTAAAGACAATAATTTAAACTACCTATATGCATGCACGAGGAAATCGTCCTAAGATGAGCAACTTCTATTAACGTGAAGAACAAGTAGCTATGACAAAGAAAAGAGTCCGGAGTCCGGTCTAGGCTCACCCCTCCTCTTCTCGACACATCGAGTTCAGGAGTAGCGCTTAACAGGGTGGGCTCGCAGCACGTGGCCTCTAGTCCAAGTCAAATAGCTTTTTCAATTAATTTTTTAGCCAAGTCCAATTACGTTCTAGCGGTGCAGGCAAGATATTAGGGATTGGGCCTTAGCTTCTTAGTTCGTCACAGTCAACAAAAATTCCTATGTCTAGGGGCTGATCACCGCCCAAATGACAGAGGTAAAAGGTCTAAAGAAATAAATCACAATGTCGTTGCGACCTCAATCAAATGGACTAAGTAAATCAAGAAAAATAATCAACCACTCGAATAAGATAAAATCAAGCAAGCACAAGAAAGAGCGGTCTAGCTATTAGGTTTAACCTGGTATAGCTCCCAGGGTCGAACTCAAGGAGCACAGATTGGCCTTACGGCCTACGATGTAGTCAAGTATCCAAGGAAGTCTTTTTTAGGGTTTTTATTTGTTTTTGAATTTTTTTTTTTTAGATTTTTAAAAGTTGAGAAAATGACAGGAAGCACACAAACACTGGACTTCAACAATTTATACACCACACAAAAATGATGCAAAAATTCCAGAAAATTGGTTTTTAGGTTTTTTATGTTTTTTTACTGTTTTTGGTGAATTTTTGGGATTTTTCTAATGGATAAAATAATTATTAAAAATCAAACAATGCAAAGAATGTAGGGTACTGTCCAGCAAGGCTTAAGATCCAAAAATAAAATAATTTTGGATCTCAAACAGCCCTGAAGGTAATTTTCCTAAAAACTATGAAGAATAAGGAAAATTTAGGCACCCTAATTATTGTTTTTGGAGTTTTAATTTTTTTATTACAATTTTTATGAGTTTTTAGGGGTTTTTCAATTTTTAGGGTTTTTAAATGATGAAACTTAGCCAAAATTGGCTAGAAAATCAACCAACAAGCAAATAACAGTACCTAATTTTTTTAGAATTTTTGGTGAAGTTTTTATATTTTTTTGGTATTTTTAAAGTCAAACAGTAGCAAAAATATGGGTTTTTGAATTTTTAAAAATAATAAATGAAATCCAAAATGTCCCCAAAAATCATAGAAATTCCTACACCATGGCAGGAGCCATGTGTCAAAATTTCATTGGATTTGGAGTTCGTTTGATATTTTATTCAAAAATAAAGATGGGGCACTGTGCACAGGGACCTAAGTGCAAATACCCAAAAGTTCTGGGGTCCTGGTGCAAAATACCCAAGAAGTCACGTGTCAAGCACGTGTCTGGGGCACACAGGGACCTAAATGTAAGAAAAATAAGTTCCAAGGACCTATTGATAACTCGTATCAAAAGTCCAGGGGCTTATATGCAATTTACCCAAAAATAATTCGCACATGTTCAAAATCAATGCTCACAGGGGTATAAATGCAATTTCACAAAACATTTTATTCATTGAATAACATCCAGAACTACAAGGGGTTCTATGCAAATAACCCAACAAAACACGTGCCAAGGCACGTGGGTCTCTACTGGCAGGGGTATAATCGCAAATAAAATTAAGTCCGAGGTCCTTAATGCAAATAACCCACAAAATAAACAACGTGAATTAAAAATTACAGGACTAAAATGAAATACGACAAACAGAGGGGGCCCTATGATATTTACCCCTTTATTAATAGCCGACGGTCGGATAGGCGCCACGTGGTTGATCGAACGGTCTGGATGGCGGCGCCTCTTCTCTCTTCTCCTCTTCGGCTCTGATCAACGGTGGGGAGAGGTCCACGTGTATGATCGGACGTATGAAACGCTGGCACCTCTCTCCTCTGCTATCGATGGTCCAGATGCGATCCTCAAATGGATCAACGGTCGCTGCTCCTCCACAGATGAACGGTCACGATCAGATCTGGAGCAGAGGGTGCATCGGACGGCTCTGGAGGGTCCTCGAAGAACTGGTGGCCGGCGAACTTCGCCGGCCTCGTGAAGGTGTATCCGCCCTCCTCAGCTGCGCCTGAAGGTCGGAGAAGCTCCGCTGAACGATCCCGCAGCTGCTGGTGGTGGCCAAGAGCCCAACCGAGCCCTGAGGGGCTCCGGCGAGACCTGGCGGCTCGAAGCTCCTGGCTGAATGGCGAAGGGCCTCAGACGCCCTCGTTTCGACCTGCAAAGTAGGCAAGAAGCTTCGCGGGTCGAGGGCAAAATGCCTCGACCCAAGAAGGCGGGGTGAAGGTGGGAGGTGCGGCGTGGCGGAAGAGCTCCGGCGAAGCGACGGCGGTGGAGCTCGACTCCCAGATCCTGTGCGATCTGGGTTGTGCGAATGGGTGAAGAAGGTGCGTGGGGACACGGTGAAGGTGATGGAATAGTCGGAAGGTCGAGATGGTAAGCGGAGTGATCGGAATCGAAGAAGTGCGTCGGAGATGGGATTTGGGCGTAATCGAAAATTGCTCTAAACTAAAGGAAACTACGGCTACCTGATGGATGCTGGAGACTGTGGTGGAGATGGGCTATCTCCTGGTCGTAGCTTCGAAGGGCGTCAAGGCCTGAAGCTCGGTGCTCAACGCCGGCGGCGGAGCAAGTACGGCGAGGTTACGCCGGATCGATGGTTTCGCTCCCTCGCCTCACTGCAACACGGGCTAACGCTCGCTGTCACTCAGGCGGAGCCAATGGAGGTCACGGGGAAGGAAGAGAAGGGCCAAAGATGGCGCGCGAAGGCGGCGGAGGTGAAGGATATATAGTGTGACCGGGCGATTAGGGTTGCGTGAGGACAGCAAAGGAAGGTGTAGATTTGATGGCTGAAGATCCGGCGAGGGAGAGGGATGTGCGGCGAAGAATTTGGGCGCGGGGGTTGAGTGGAAGACAGCCTGGATGCGCGTGCATAAATCGGCGAAGGAGGCGCGGCGCGCATGGTCCAGAATAGGAAAGGGGTCGCGGGGGAGTTGACCGGGGTCAGCATTCCCCCGTGGACCAACCAGACTCTGCCACGTGTTGTTAATTTTTGTTTTATTTTTTTAGGGTAGAAATAGGCTGAATTAGAGAAAACTTAAAACATGAAATATTTTTCTTTTATTTTTTTTCTATTTTTTGGTGATTTTTAATTAATTTTTGGGAATAAAAATAGGTTAGCTCTATATATAGGTATATGTACACTGCATGGATTTTTATTTTTGATTTTTTTATTTGTTATTTTTTTGTGTTTTTATGCTCATTTTGTATTTTATTTATTTACAAGATAAAATATGGAATAAAAGAATATTTTTATTTTATTTTTATCACATATATACAAGGGTGAAATAAATAAATGAATACATTTATATACATGGTATTTATACAATGAATTTTTGTATTTTTCATTTTGTGATTTTTATTTGATTTTTGTTTTGTTTCTTGTTATTTATTTTATTTACAACATGTAACAAAGAATATTTACAAAAATTTTGGAAAATAATTGAATTTATTTATAGGGTTAAATAAACACAATGATGTGGTTTATACACAAGGTGAAGGAAGGGTATTTTTGGAATTTTTGATTTTTATCTTTTTATTTTGTTTTTAATAAAATATACACAATATGTTCAAGCATATTTTTGGTTGAGGAAAATATATAGTTTTATGTATTTACAAATATATACAAATGAGCTCCTATCTCCCTCTACTTTGGCTTTTATGCGGTCAGGCCCATGCTGAGCCCTCCCTTGGGTTAGGTTGCTCAATATTTATTCTAAATATTTCCCTCTTTTTTTCTTTTTGCTCTTTATTCTTTTATTTTGTGCACAAAAACATGCTAATTATAGGTTTTTACACAATGCATGCTTTTGGTATTTATTTGTATTTACACATATCTACATGTATTTGCAAAGGTTTTTGTAGCTAAAATAGAAGAATAAAGAGTGATGAATGGGTATTCATCACCCCCCTATGCTTAACTTTGCTAGTCCCTTAGCAAACACTTATTTGAAAAAGAAGTGAAAAAGAAAGAAAAAGAAAAAGAAAAAGAGGATGTACATGGATCAAGGTTGACTTATTAAATTTGCCTTCATTAAATTGAAATATGGAGCTCGATCAGATCTTTGGATTATTAATGTGTCGGAACCTTGTTTGGACTTAAGCTTAAAACTCAACAGCCTCCAAGTTCCACCAATCTATAGGCAAGACTCCTCAATAAACCAGATCAGAACAAGTCTACATACACAAACTCTAATGACCATGAATCTTTTCCTTGCGGTGTAAGTGATATGTGGCTCCCCACCTCAGAAGTGACAAAGAAACAACCTCCCTCAACCTGGTAACTCTAATGCCTCGGTCTAGCAACTCTTTCCTCGAGAAGCGGGGTATTCCCTTCTAAGTTCAAGTGCAACCGGCTCAAGAAGAGGGGGTAGAAGTATAGAGTTTTGGAAGCTTAGCCAGTGTAGCTAAGTCTCCCGCTGCAAGCTTCATGAGATGTAACATGGATACCATAAGCTTTTGCTTCATACTCCGGTGGGGTTATTAAATTTTCAATCCGACCCACCACTTTTTTGGAGTTCTTTTTGCATTTTTGCATTTTTTTTTTCAACAACTTCTGTACAACATATCTACATGGTGCAGCATATATAAGAAATTTCCCCTTGAGCCAGTAGACTATCCCTCTTTTGAAGCTTTATTGCAACCCACAGCTTCTGTCTTTAGCTTTCAACACCACTAGACCAAGTTGAGGTGCACTTCCTTCACTATAAGAAGAAGAGAGGTTCCGCCTAGAAGTACTACCCTCATATGCTACCCCAAGCCAAAGGAAACTGCCTCCTCACCACCTCGTCCATGGAGAGCCATGTGTAAAGTGCAGGTGCAAGTTAAGCCATTGTCTCTGAGAGTCATGCGTGTGTTGTTAAGTGCTCTACTTAGGCTCATCAAGATGACATATGCTCATAGCCTAGTGGACTCAAAGAATTAAGTCCTTATGGACCTGAAAAGCCTTAACCCTAAGTCCTACAAGGTTCCTCTTGAAGTTAAGTGAATTAAGATCTTATTCAAGCTCCATTTCTCAATTTAATTCCAGGCTCAGTTTAAATGTCAACTCTTATCCAGGAAAAACTATATACATATATGTACACAAGATGCTATTTACAAATATTTTACAATCATGCAAAAAATTTTTGAAAAATGTTTTGAAATCATGAATGAATGATGCATGAAGTGCAAGTTTTGCAAAAAGATATTTACACACATTTACACAAGATTTTTGCAAACTTTTGATTTTCAAAACATTTTGGAAAAATTTTGTACTATATACATAATTTTGATACAAAATATTTTACACAAGCTTTACACAAAAGATTTTTGAAATCATTTTTACAAAAATACTTTGTACACTAGCTATGTATGTGCAAGAATAAAAGAGGTTTATGTACATGAAAAATTTTAATTTTTTGTGATTTTTGTGATTTTTAGCCATTTTATTTATTAACACACTCACACAAAGTACGAGTTATGGCTAAAGTATATATGAAATATATACACACCCCCCCTATACTTAGCTCGAACGATGTCCTCAGAGTGATCAAGAGCGATGAAGAAGACATAACTCGTGCTTAGTAAAAGGGAAGTGAAAAGGAATGACTAAGTACAGGAACGAATAAATGAATAGAATGAGAGGAACTCGGTGGTTTCCCCCTATACTTAGGATTAACTAATCCTAAGTATAGAAAGCTGTACATGAAGGGAAATCCGAGTGAAGAATATACAGAATCTGCCCACCCTATACTTAGGGTAAAATATCCCTAAGTATAGGCAGCAAAAACAAGAGCAGAAAGAATGAAAAGAATACTCACAGGTCCGACATCCCCCCTATACTTAGGGTAAAGTACACCCTAAGTATAGCATAATCATAAGATGAGAAATGGGATGTGGGACTAAAGAATAGAATGATATGGACAACTGCATCTATACAGGCGGAGGAACAGTGAAAAGCAGGCGTGAGATGTAAAAGATGTGAGTCAAAGGACCACATCTCACGCAAAATGAATAGCAGCAATAATAACGTCCCGCGGCTCATGATCTAGAAATGGTTTGAGCCGCTGGCCGTTCACTCGGAAGGTACTCTCAGAAGATAACTCAGATATATCAATGCTACCGTTATCGTGTACCTTTCTGACCAAATAGGGTCCTTTCCATTTGCTCTGTAGCTTCCCTGGAAATAATCTAAGCCTTGCATCAAACAGCCATACTTTCTGTCCAATCTCAAAATGCTTGTGGCTGATATGAGAATCATGCCACTCCTTGATTTTCTCCTTATAATGTAGGCTGTTTGAGAAAGCTGCATCTCTAAGCTCTTCCAAGACGGCTAACTCTGCCCTCCTCTGGTCTCCTATACCATTTGGATCCATCAATATGTCTGTGACTGCCCAGAGTGACTTGTGCCTCAGCTCAACTGGCAGGTGACAGGGCTTGCCATACACGAGGCGAAAGGGAGATGTTCCCAATGGAGTCTTGAAAGACGTCCGATATGCCCACAAGACCGAGTCCAAAAGCTGTGACCAATTCTTTCGGTCAGGGCGGACGACTTTCTGCAAAATATTCTTGATCTCCCTATTCGACACCTCAGCTAGACCATTTGTCTGTGGATGGTATGGTGTGGCAACACGATGGTCTATACTGAACTCTCTAGCAAGTGCCTTCACCTGGTCGTTGATGAAATGAGATCCCCCATCTGAAATCAGAACTCGTGGAACCCCAAACCGCATGATGATGTGTTTCTTCAAAAATTTGCAAACTGTCTTTGCATCTGCGGCTCGGGCGGGGATAGCCTCAACCCAACGACTCACATAATCTACGGCCAACAGAATGTACTCGAATCCCTGACTCTTAGGGAATGGACCCATGAAATCGATGCCCCATGCGTCAAAAACCTCACAGAAGTGAATGGGCTGCATCGGCATCATATCACGCTGTCCACAAGTGCCCATCCTCTGACAGTCAGTACACCTCTTCACGAACTCATCTGAGTCCTTGAAGAGGGTAGGCCACCACAAGCCGGATTGAAGCACTTTCTGTGCCGTTCTCCTCCCAGAATGATGTCCTCCTGCCTCAAGCTTGTGGCAGTACGTGAGGACACTATGATTCTCCTCCTGAGGAATACACCGACGCCAGATGCTATCCCCTCCTTCGTGGTAAAGGATGGGATCCTCCCAATGGTAATACTTGGCCTTCGCAAGGAAGGTCTCAATCTTCTGCTTGGGCCAATCTTGTGGGACTTTCCCAGCAACGAGAAAGTTCACAATATCGGCGTACCATGGGAGTGAGGTGATAGCAAGGATCGCCTCGTCTGGGAAGGTATCACAAATGGGGTCAATCTGCTCAGAATCCTCAGGCTGCTCTAATCGGGATAAATGGTCCGCCACCACATTCTTGACTCCAGGTTTATCCTTGATCTCAATGTCGAACTCCTGGAGTAGAAGGATCCATCTAGTAAGTCTGGCTTTGGCATCCTTCTTTGACATGAGGTACCTGATGGCGGTGTGGTCTGTGTACAAGGTCACTCGAGATCCAATGATATATGATCTGAATTTATCTAGGGCAAACACTACTGCTAGCATCTCCTTCTCTGTGACTGTATAATTCCGCTGGGCGGAATCCAATGTGCGGCTAGCATAGTGTATCGCAAACGGTACTCCATCCCTCCTCTGTCCTAGCACAGCTCCTACGGCAAAATCGGAGGCGTCCGTCATGATCTCGAATGGGAGAGACCAATCGGGTGGCTGAAGGACAGGAGCCTCAATTACGCACTGCTGGAGAGTCTCAAAGGACGAAAGACACTTGTCATCGACAAGGAACTCGGTGTCTTTCGTCAAGAGGTCAGTCAACGGTCGGGCAATCTTGCTAAAATCATGAATGAATCTTCTATAAAAACCAACGTGCCCCAGAAATGACCGTAACTGCTTCAGATTGGACGGTGGTGTGAGTTTCCGAATGACATCGACCTTGGCCGGATCTACCTCCATGCCTCTGTTGGAGATGATGTGGCCAAGCACCGTCCCTTGAGTCACCATGAAGTGACTCTTTTCCCAAGACAGAACCAAGCGGGTATCAATACATCGCTGGAGCACTCGGTCTAGGCAATCAAGACAGGAATCGAAACCGTCGCCGTAAACCGAGAAGTCGTCCATGAAGACCTCCAAACACTCCCCTACCATGTCCGAAAAGATTGACAGCATGCATCTCTGAAAAGTCGCAGGGGCGTTACATAGCCCGAATGGCATGCGTCGAAAGGCGTAAGTACCGAAGGGACAGGTAAAGGTGGTCTTCTCCTGATCCTCAGGAGCGATGGCCACCTGGTTGTAGCCCGAGTACCCATCTAGGAAGCAGTAATGGCTCTTCCCTGCCAGTCTCTCTATGATCTGATCAATAAAAGGCAGGGGGAAATGGTCCTTCTTGGTGGCCTGGTTGAGTTTCCTGTAGTCAACACAAACCCTCCAAGAGGTGGGTACTCGTGTAGCAATCTCCTCTCCCGACTCATTGATCATAGTCGTGATGCCCGTCTTCTTGGGCACCACATGCAAGGGGCTAACCCACTTGGAGTCGGAAATGGGATAAATAAAATCTGCACTCCACCATTTTGATATTTCCTTCATAACAACCTCTCTTAGGTTGGGGTTCAGTCGCCGCTGGAACTCACGTGACGGCTTTGCCCCTTCCTCGAGATAGATATGGTGGGAGCACAACGAGGGACTAATCCCATGGAGATCTGCTACGCTCCATCCAATTGCCTTGCGGTTCTTTTCAAGAACCTCCATCAGACGGGATTCTTGTTCTCCAGTCAGATCTGCAGAGATGATGACTGGGTACATCTCAGACTCTCCCGCAAGGAATCGATACTTCAGCGAAGTAGGGAGCGGCTTTAGCTCTGGACAGCTAGGTGCTGGCAAATCTGGCTTATGAAGAAGATGTGTGTATGCGGATAATTCTGCCAAATTTGCCTGGGAAAATGATAATGAACTCTCACAAACTGGATCTGGAGAAGGCGGGTCCTCTACATTGTCTCTGTTCTGCTCTGCCTCTACCTCCTCCTCATCTAAAGGCTCAGGTGGATCCAGATCTGGCATCTGATCATTACAATCTGCCCAATCAGACTCTGAATCCGAGGGATCTATATCAGACTCAGTGGCATCAGTACCACTGGAGAACAAGGTGGTATCAGCACCACCATAGAGCAGGGTGGCCTCAGTACCACCATCACTGGAAATCGTGTCGCGATCAAGATCCGACTCTGCTGACTCAATAGTATCCTGAACCAGGGCTGTGCTCTCCAGACTATCCTCTGCTATCATCTCTGCATCAGATGTATCTGAATATGAGAGGATAGTCTGTGCTGCAGGATCTGCCCAAGCTGCCTCATCATCTGTGATCACAAAATCACAGTCCTGGTGGATGTCTGGCTCTGCGTCTGTCAGCTGCTCTGAGTCTGTACTCCCATGTGAGCGGGATCTAGATCTGGCTCTGTGGTCCTTAACCGTCTCTATTTGTATACTCTCGCCCTGGACGCGAAAGTACACCTTCCCGCTATCATGGTCAGTCACCGCCTTGGCTGTGGCCAAGAACGGGCGACCGAGGATGATGGGGGAATCGGTCAACGAATCAGGGGTCTCCATGTCCAGCACTACGAAGTCCACGGGGAATTGCAAACCCTGAATCGTGACGACAACGTCTCGCAACAACCCCTTTGGCCTCTTGACAGACCGATCAGCAAACTGAAGGTATGTCCTGCTCTGTACAAGAGTGCCCAACTCTAAGTGGTCGAGAAGGGCTGCCGGAAGAAGGTTGATCGACGATCCGCTATCTAAGAGAGTACGGTCGAACATCTGCTCACTAATCTGACATCTGACATACGGGGCCCCTAAATCTGGCCTCTTAGTCGGCAGATGGTTCTGGATCGCGTAACACGTGGCTTTTGTTAGCACATGAATTTCTGCGGTCTTGTTCCTCTTCTTCCTCCTGATTGTGGTCCTATCTCTTAGGGATCGCTGAAGAAGAGGAATGTGCTGCAAAGCCTCATTGAGGGTCAGCTGGATGTGAAATCGGTCTATCATGCTCTGGCTGAACTCCTCCTGCTCTCTCTTTTTTGGGTCTTTTTCTTTTTTCTTCCCTTTCCCTAACTCAAGGGCTCTAGGAAAGGGGATCACAGGGTCCTTCTCAGATGAAGGACTAGGAATAGGCCTAGACGGTTCGATGACTGGATCCTCACAAACATCATTCATCACAGTGGAATCAGAATAAACTAAACCTTTTCCTTTATTCAATTCAGAGTTCTGAGATACATGCATGCGAGGAAAAACAACATTTCTCTCAGAATAGATGTTGGTGGCCTCAGTACCACCTCTAGCTGGCTCTACATGCAGACGTCTTGCGGTCTCAGTACCGCTGGCTGGCTCGGCTCTGCTGGTGGCGTCAGTACCACCTCCTCGATGTGGTGAAATGGCGGCCTCAGTACCGCCGGGTGAATCAGCATCTCGGGTGGCATCAGTACCACCCTCATCAGGATGTGCGGCTTCAGTACCGCTCTCCTCTTCCTCATCTGGCGCTCTAGATGGATCCTCGTGTTGTCGCTCAGATGAGGCGCCTCCTGCTGGTCTTCTACCGCTCCTAAGTGTGACAAAATCAGCATCAAATAAATCCGACGAGATAACATCAAATGAGTCACTAGAAGTGGTAGGCTCAGTGTGAACTACCTGCTCAGATTTCCTCTTCAAGTTATTCGGATTAGGCTCGATCTGTGCAGGGATGGCGGCCTTCCCTCTCATCAGGTCCCGCATCTCCTGGCGGAACTCGTCCATCTCCCGTCTAAATGTAGCCTGCTGCTCTGTGAAGAGGCGGGCTAGATCATCCATGGCGGGGCTCTCATGGGAGCCCGACGGGTTGCCTCTCTGGTAATGAGGCTGCTGGACCTGGTGCTGCTGGGGCTGAGAGGGGTAAGAGGAATGATGCTGCTGCTGGTGAGCCTGCTGCTCACGTCTCCAATACTGTCCCTGCTGCTGATAGGGACGAGATACGAAGGATGATGGCTGATGTGGCTGATATGCAGGGGGCTGCTGGTGATCTCTCTGCTGGGAGTACTGCCCTCCCTGACCGGCTGGCTGCTGCTGGGGTTGGTTGCCCCCATTCCCCCACCTGAATCCGGGATGGTCTCGTCGGATCCCAGGTTGAGGACGGTCATACCAAATCCCGTTGACATCCATCAACGGCTCTGCATCGTATGGGGCTGGTGGGAGTACATCCAGAGGCTGATCCGGCTGATATACCACCATCTGTAAGTCTGGAGATGGTGGTGACTGGTAAGAGGGCTGCTGCTGCTGGTACGGCTCCGCCTGTACAAGGTGAACTTGTCTAGGCTGCTGCAAGGAGCTGGAGCGCTGGGACAAGCTGCGGCTGCCGCCGGAATCGCCTCGCGACAGAAGACGGGGCTGAGGAGCCGTCTGTGCCTCCTGAAGGCACAAGAGCTGGGTCTTCATGTCGCTCAGAGTCTGTGCCATCTCCTCCATCTGAGTTATGCCCTGGCACTGCTTCTTCTCGATGATTTCCATGCGGTCCAACTTCTCACTAATAATCCCCATGTCCGCAGCGGCCGACTCTGCCTGTGCGGCTGCAACTGTGGACGAACTGGAAGGACCTGCATCAACCCGTGCTATCCGCTGATACTGCACGGGTCCTGGCGGCTGCTGAGATCTCTGTGTATACAACCGAGTCTGGGACATCACCATGTAATTCTCGGACATCTCCTCATAGATGGCCCAGACTTGGTTGTGGTCCTTGGCAAAGTAGGACCCGCCGCAAGAAGCATTCACCAGACCCTGAAGCTCTGGTGTTAGCCCACTGAAGAAGCTCTGAACTAGGTTCGGCTTCGAGATATCATGGTGTGGGCATCTATCCAGAAGCTCTCTGAACCTCTCCCATGCCTCGTGAAATTGCTCGTTAGGGAGCATGGAGAAGTTGTTGATCAGGGCCCTTGCTGCATTCGTCCGCCCGAGTGGATAGTACTTGTTCAAGTACTCGGTGCGGAGCTGATCCCAGGTGTACACAAACTTCCCTAGATGTTTCAGCCAGGCGGCTGCTCTATCTGCCAGTGAAAAAGGGAAGGCCATCATTCGAATCGTATCTTGGTCCACACGACGGTCGTGGACAGTGCTGCAGATCATCAAGAACTCCTGTAGATGGAGGTGAGGTTCCTCAGTGGCGAGTCCATGAAAGTGCGGAAGCATCTGCAGGGTGTTCGGAGGGAACTTGAAATCCCCCACGATAGCAGGAATCACCACCCATTGGTGCATCAGTGTAGATCCAGGGTTGTGAAGCTCCCGCATCGGTCTCGCTGCTGCGGCGGCTGCCGCTGCTGCGGCGGCTGCTGCTGCGGCTGCTGCCTCTGCATCAGCATCAGGAATGTCCTCCGGCTCGCTCGGCTCTTCTCGCTCTCTTCGGAGTCTCTCCAACTCCCTCCTCATCTCTATCATGAATGCCCCCTGATCGCGTAACTGGTTCTGAACCGTCTCTAATGATGCGATCAGGGTGGAGTTGATCGCTCCCTGGTCTAAAACAAAGTGTTCGGGCTGGCGATCGTCTGAACTACCGGCTCCAGCCATAGGGATGTCTGCAAAATCAGAAGAGCCCAACTCAGGTTCGGTCAAATGAATTCGTCTCTCCTCGGGCTCATGTCTCTCAGGAACAGAAGAAAGGGGATCGAGGGGGAACAGGGTGGATTCGAACTCGGGCCCGGAGAGCTGGTCTCGACTCTCACGGGCCAACCTAGATGATGGAGTTGACGCGCCTGAAAGCGGTGCAGCCAAAGGCTGCCTAAGAGATCGTCTACCCATCATCTTGATCTTGGCGAGTTGGGCGGATGGAATCTGGAGAAAATATGATCGCACAGCAAACCCCTTGTTCACCAACTCAACACAATCTGAAGACCGTGAAAGCTCGGTCAATTTATCTTGTCAATTTTATTTGGTGAACATACAAGATATCAGAGCGATTACGTGACCTGCTGGGGTACCCGATACTCTCTCAACCGACTGTCCCGCACAGAAGAGTCGGTAATCAGTCGAGATGAGCACCGGAGGGCTTTACCTAGTGTTCGGGTCACTCTCTCGCACAATCAAACCAAACAATGAGGGGGTTGCTCTCCCCAAGACAAATTTTTATGGTGAGTGTCTTTTAGGGTCAATAATGTTATCCAGTCCCAATTTTTTTTTTGTTTTTCTTTTTTAAATATTTTTCAAAATAAATACAGGCGGCCTAACGGTTTTTCCAATTCTCCTGATGATTAATAATCCAAACACAGAGGGAGAAGACGAAAAAGCCGATGCACGGAGAAATCAATGATGCATGCAGAGAAAGAAATGCGTACCTTGTCTCCAGCACTCTACATGCAAGTGATCCGCGCAGAATTTAAAGACAGAAATAAAACTACCTAAATGGTGCAGCGGGAAAAGCCGAGTCCTAGATGAGCAACTTCTATTGATCGTGAAGAACAATAGTTAGCTAATCGAATAGAGTCCGGAGTCCGATCTTGGGAGTCACTCGGTGCCCGCCACAACGGGTCCTGCCAGCGCTGTATGTGACTCCTCACGGCACGTGGTCTCAAATCCAATTTCACTAACTTTTTCAATGAATTTTATTAAGGTCCAATTACGTTCTATAGGAACAGATATTCTATTAGGTGTTGGGCCTTAAAAATCTACGTCACAATCAACATAAATTCCTAAATCTAGGGGCTCGAGGAAAACCGCGTAAACACCGGAAAAGGCAGCTAGCTATGAAAACCACGATAAAAGCCGCGAAAATCAGATGGGTCCCCCGAGCACACCGGTGCTCGGCGAAACAGACCCGCTAAGTTACAAATGTCCAAAAGTGTCCAGAGTTCAAGTCCTAAATTATTACAACAAGAATAATGTTCTCTCTCTCTCTCTGAAATTAAAAATCTCTGCTCCTCTCTCTCTCTTCCTGCTCCTCTTCCCGTGCGGGTCCTCAAAAAGTATACTCCAAGATCTCCACGTAGTACCTCGCACAAAAATCAAAGAGAGAGAATGGTCAGAAAATAACAATAATATAGAGAGAGACAAAATGGAAAACTGACTACAAAGCCGTGCTCCCCGGCAACGGCGCCATTCTGATCACCGCCCAAATGACAGAGGTAAAAGGTCTAAAGAAATAAATCACAATGTCGTTGCGACCTCAATCAAATGGACTAAGTAAATCAAGAAAAATAATCAACCACTCGAATAAGATAAAATCAAGCAAGCACAAGAAAGAGCGGTCTAGCTATTAGGTTTAACCTGGTATAGCTCCCAGGGTCGAACTCAAGGAGCACAGATTGGCCTTACGGCCTACGATGTAGTCAAGTATCCAAGGAAGTCTTTTTTAGGGTTTTTATTTGTTTTTGAATTTTTTTTTTTTAGATTTTTAAAAGTTGAGAAAATGACAGGAAGCACACAAACACTGGACTTCAACAATTTATACACCACACAAAAATGATGCAAAAATTCCAGAAAATTGGTTTTTAGGTTTTTTATGTTTTTTTACTGTTTTTGGTGAATTTTTGGGATTTTTCTAATGGATAAAATAATTATTAAAAATCAAACAATGCAAAGAATGTAGGGTACTGTCCAGCAAGGCTTAAGATCCAAAAATAAAATAATTTTGGATCTCAAACAGCCCTGAAGGTAATTTTCCTAAAAACTATGAAGAATAAGGAAAATTTAGGCACCCTAATTATTGTTTTTGGAGTTTTAATTTTTTTATTACAATTTTTATGAGTTTTTAGGGGTTTTTCAATTTTTAGGGTTTTTAAATGATGAAACTTAGCCAAAATTGGCTAGAAAATCAACCAACAAGCAAATAACAGTACCTAATTTTTTTAGAATTTTTGGTGAAGTTTTTATATTTTTTTGGTATTTTTAAAGTCAAACAGTAGCAAAAATATGGGTTTTTGAATTTTTAAAAATAATAAATGAAATCCAAAATGTCCCCAAAAATCATAGAAATTCCTACACCATGGCAGGAGCCATGTGTCAAAATTTCATTGGATTTGGAGTTCGTTTGATATTTTATTCAAAAATAAAGATGGGGCACTGTGCACAGGGACCTAAGTGCAAATACCCAAAAGTTCTGGGGTCCTGGTGCAAAATACCCAAGAAGTCACGTGTCAAGCACGTGTCTGGGGCACACAGGGACCTAAATGTAAGAAAAATAAGTTCCAAGGACCTATTGATAACTCGTATCAAAAGTCCAGGGGCTTATATGCAATTTACCCAAAAATAATTCGCACATGTTCAAAATCAATGCTCACAGGGGTATAAATGCAATTTCACAAAACATTTTATTCATTGAATAACATCCAGAACTACAAGGGGTTCTATGCAAATAACCCAACAAAACACGTGCCAAGGCACGTGGGTCTCTACTGGCAGGGGTATAATCGCAAATAAAATTAAGTCCGAGGTCCTTAATGCAAATAACCCACAAAATAAACAACGTGAATTAAAAATTACAGGACTAAAATGAAATACGACAAACAGAGGGGGCCCTATGATATTTACCCCTTTATTAATAGCCGACGGTCGGATAGGCGCCACGTGGTTGATCGAACGGTCTGGATGGCGGCGCCTCTTCTCTCTTCTCCTCTTCGGCTCTGATCAACGGTGGGGAGAGGTCCACGTGTATGATCGGACGTATGAAACGCTGGCACCTCTCTCCTCTGCTATCGATGGTCCAGATGCGATCCTCAAATGGATCAACGGTCGCTGCTCCTCCACAGATGAACGGTCACGATCAGATCTGGAGCAGAGGGTGCATCGGACGGCTCTGGAGGGTCCTCGAAGAACTGGTGGCCGGCGAACTTCGCCGGCCTCGTGAAGGTGTATCCGCCCTCCTCAGCTGCGCCTGAAGGTCGGAGAAGCTCCGCTGAACGATCCCGCAGCTGCTGGTGGTGGCCAAGAGCCCAACCGAGCCCTGAGGGGCTCCGGCGAGACCTGGCGGCTCGAAGCTCCTGGCTGAATGGCGAAGGGCCTCAGACGCCCTCGTTTCGACCTGCAAAGTAGGCAAGAAGCTTCGCGGGTCGAGGGCAAAATGCCTCGACCCAAGAAGGCGGGGTGAAGGTGGGAGGTGCGGCGTGGCGGAAGAGCTCCGGCGAAGCGACGGCGGTGGAGCTCGACTCCCAGATCCTGTGCGATCTGGGTTGTGCGAATGGGTGAAGAAGGTGCGTGGGGACACGGTGAAGGTGATGGAATAGTCGGAAGGTCGAGATGGTAAGCGGAGTGATCGGAATCGAAGAAGTGCGTCGGAGATGGGATTTGGGCGTAATCGAAAATTGCTCTAAACTAAAGGAAACTACGGCTACCTGATGGATGCTGGAGACTGTGGTGGAGATGGGCTATCTCCTGGTCGTAGCTTCGAAGGGCGTCAAGGCCTGAAGCTCGGTGCTCAACGCCGGCGGCGGAGCAAGTACGGCGAGGTTACGCCGGATCGATGGTTTCGCTCCCTCGCCTCACTGCAACACGGGCTAACGCTCGCTGTCACTCAGGCGGAGCCAATGGAGGTCACGGGGAAGGAAGAGAAGGGCCAAAGATGGCGCGCGAAGGCGGCGGAGGTGAAGGATATATAGTGTGACCGGGCGATTAGGGTTGCGTGAGGACAGCAAAGGAAGGTGTAGATTTGATGGCTGAAGATCCGGCGAGGGAGAGGGATGTGCGGCGAAGAATTTGGGCGCGGGGGTTGAGTGGAAGACAGCCTGGATGCGCGTGCATAAATCGGCGAAGGAGGCGCGGCGCGCATGGTCCAGAATAGGAAAGGGGTCGCGGGGGAGTTGACCGGGGTCAGCATTCCCCCGTGGACCAACCAGACTCTGCCACGTGTTGTTAATTTTTGTTTTATTTTTTTAGGGTAGAAATAGGCTGAATTAGAGAAAACTTAAAACATGAAATATTTTTCTTTTATTTTTTTTCTATTTTTTGGTGATTTTTAATTAATTTTTGGGAATAAAAATAGGTTAGCTCTATATATAGGTATATGTACACTGCATGGATTTTTATTTTTGATTTTTTTATTTGTTATTTTTTTGTGTTTTTATGCTCATTTTGTATTTTATTTATTTACAAGATAAAATATGGAATAAAAGAATATTTTTATTTTATTTTTATCACATATATACAAGGGTGAAATAAATAAATGAATACATTTATATACATGGTATTTATACAATGAATTTTTGTATTTTTCATTTTGTGATTTTTATTTGATTTTTGTTTTGTTTCTTGTTATTTATTTTATTTACAACATGTAACAAAGAATATTTACAAAAATTTTGGAAAATAATTGAATTTATTTATAGGGTTAAATAAACACAATGATGTGGTTTATACACAAGGTGAAGGAAGGGTATTTTTGGAATTTTTGATTTTTATCTTTTTATTTTGTTTTTAATAAAATATACACAATATGTTCAAGCATATTTTTGGTTGAGGAAAATATATAGTTTTATGTATTTACAAATATATACAAATGAGCTCCTATCTCCCTCTACTTTGGCTTTTATGCGGTCAGGCCCATGCTGAGCCCTCCCTTGGGTTAGGTTGCTCAATATTTATTCTAAATATTTCCCTCTTTTTTTCTTTTTGCTCTTTATTCTTTTATTTTGTGCACAAAAACATGCTAATTATAGGTTTTTACACAATGCATGCTTTTGGTATTTATTTGTATTTACACATATCTACATGTATTTGCAAAGGTTTTTGTAGCTAAAATAGAAGAATAAAGAGTGATGAATGGGTATTCATCAGGGGCTAAATCCTCGTGAAACAAATAGAAATGAAGGCGAGAAAATCGCGAAAAACACAAAACCGCGGTGAGCCTCCAAGTGAACAAACACTTGGAAATCAGGCCCGGAGTGTCCAAAAGTCCAAGTGTACCTGTATTATTACAAATTAATAAGTCACTCTCTCACAGAAATAAAGTGCAACTAATCTAATCACTCTCTCTCAATCCTCCTGCTCTCTCCTGCCGGCTTGGCTAAAGAATAGCCGGCTCCGCTTCTCAAGGTTGCTCCGGTTCACCTAAGCGATCCACCCTCGCTCCGCAGTCCCCTCGCAAGAAGACAAGAAATGGTGGTTAGAATAGCTCAATCAATAAATGTATCAGAAATGCAAGAGAGATAAGCTATGGTAAACAACAATCACAAGCAAACACAAATGTAAACTACTCGCTGTTGCTCCCCGGCAATGGCGCCATTTGATAAACACAAATTATCGTAGGTCTAAAGAGTATGTCTCACACAAGGCGGAGACAACCGATGTCGATGCGACGACCCACAATAAAGTGTATTTAATCAACAATTAACCCACACTACAGATCACGGAAATAGAAATAAATGTGGAGTTAAAATTTATTTTTAACTCTGCACAAATGGTGTATAGTGTCAAGTATGCAGAGAGTTCGAACACAGGGAGCAAGCAGGGTAATTCAAAAATTGATGCACAAGTGAATGTGTGTGATGTGTCTACACTAAGCAAACAAACAATGAAATTTTTGTGGGTTTTTACTTTTTAATTTTTTTTATTTTATTTAATTTTTAATTTTGTATTTTGATTTTTTATTTTCTAATTTTTATATTTTTATATTTTATATTTTATACTTTTTTTAATATTGGAATTTCAAAGCAATGTAATAAAAGACAAGATGAAATATTTATAAAAATGTGCAAAAATAACCAAAAATTCAAAAATAAAATGTTTTTGATATTTTTAGGATTTTCTACTGTTTTGTGATTTTTGGGGATTTTTCAAGGTGTTTTTGGTATTTTTAATTACTGAAATAACTCAAAACAGTGAAACAAGGGCTGGCTGTGAGTAAAATGGGATTTAAAAATAGCAACCAGTACTCAAACTTTTTCACACTAATTTTCAAATAAAGATACTGAAATATACAACAAACAGGAGCTGAGTTTGTATTTTTTTGGAGTTTTCCTTGATTTTTAGAATTTTTTGGAAGTTTTTGAGTCTTTTCGAATTTTTAAGGTTTTTCTTTTTAGATTTTTAGTGGTTTTTGGACTGACACTAAAATGGGTTAAAATAGACACTAGCTAATTTTTTTTTGGAATTTTTCAAAACGTTTTTATAATTTTTATGGGTTTTCTAATGCAAACAGTGAAATAAATGCATGTTTTTGATTTTTAATAAATGCGAAAATGCAATAAAAATGCAATGTGAAAATATGGCGTGCAAGTACAAGTGTCCAGGAGCTTAACCCTATTTTTGTAGAATTTTTGGACTTAAAATGATGGGTTAAATAATTAGAACAAGCATCCAAATGTTAAACAGTCCTGGCAGGGATATAAACGCAATTTTCAAAACATCCAGGGGCATACATGCAAATTTCCACAAAAGTTTGAACTGAATATTCAATTAATAGCACCAAAATCCAATTACAAAACCCGCCTGGGTGTCTCCGCAATTTTCCCACCAGGGCGCGTGACTTGCACGCGCCTGGCGAGGACTAGAATGTAATATCCAAAACCCTGGGGGCTTACTTGCAAAATATCCGAAAAATATAACACATGATGTCACAGTTTTGGTACTCAAACAAAATACGATAAAGACCGAGGGTCCCGGTGCAAAATGCCCACACCTCACGTGTACTGGTCACGTGAGGTGACGTGGCGAAGGACCTGGATGCAAATACTCAAAGTTCGGGGGTCTTTGTGCAAATAACCCAAAGTTTTTATGCTACAGACGAAAGTTTAAATACTAAATACTAAATACAAAAGGCGCGAAGTTGTAGATGCAAAATACCCTCGACGCGCGATCCAACGGCGATGAAGGAGCCACTTAGACACGTGGCGCTTGATGAACGGCCGATGACGCTTCGCGGATGAGCGGCGACGATCACATCTCCAGCGATGATCAACGGTCGAAGCTGGTGAAGATCCAACGGTAGCTGCTCGATCTGAGACTCCACCCTTGATCGGACGGTGGCGAAGGCGGCTGGAAGAACGCGGCGGAGCTCCGACTGGGCGAGGTTCCTCGAGCTCCTCCGGCCGACTCCGGTGGCTTCTGGGGTTCAAAATTGGGCTGGAGCCTCCTCTGGTCCTCCTCTGTCTCCTGGTGGCGTCAAAAAGCCACGGCGGTGGCCGTGGTGCTCGCTGGTGGCTGGCGGAGCTGGAGAGCTTCGTTAGCTCCGGCGAGCCTCAAAATTCGCCTCCAGGTATCTTTACTGCTGCTTGGACCTGCAGAAATGGTCAAAGAGTCCAGGGCAAACTGCCTGGACCCTTGGATACACTTGGGGATGCTCGGATCGAGATGGAGATGCACGGCCGGAGGTGCGCTCCGGCCAAGGTGCTTGATTTGGCGATTGGGTCGATTAAACTTCAAATCTTTTTGGGGTTTTCGAAGCTAAGGTTAACAGGAATAAAATGGGCTGAATAGAAGAGCGGAGTGAGCCCTCAATGGCCGGGGCCAGAGGGAAGAAGGGTACCTCGACCGGCGACTTTGCGGGAGGTAGTGGAAGCACCTCCGACCTCGGGAGCCTTGGCTGAAGAGCACACGACGGAGCTGTCACCTCCAGGTAGCTCTGGAGCACGAAAGAAGTGCGAGGGGTGGACCGAAGGGTGTTCAAACTTGGGCTCGAAGGTGGCGGGTCGGTTAAGTAGAAGATGGTGGCGTCTCCTTCAAGCAAGATCCACGCGCGCATCATGAGGATTTTGCGTGATCTGAAGATGCGTCGTGGGAGAGGGATGATCAGGGAAGAAGTTCCAAGAAGGATTCGCGGCGAGAAAATGGAAGGATCGGGCGCCAAAATTTCTTGAAAACGGGGGAAAATCAGGGCGTCAGAGGTGGCAGGCCTTGGTCAGGGAGTTGACCGAGGTCAATTCTAGACCGCACCTGGTTGGTCCACGTGGACCAACCAGGAAAAAGATTAAAAAAAAGTTTTATTAATTCGTTTAAAAATAGAAAAAGACCGAATTAATTTTTGGTTAAAGAATAAAAAATGTTTAAAATTTTATGTAGTATTTTATTATGATTTTTAATTTATTTTATGGAGTATATTTTTACAAGTTGCTTTTATATCCCTATATAGGTATTTTATCTATATATTTGAGTATTTTATTTTTATTTAGGTATTTTTAATTTTATTATTTTTATTTATGATTTTCTAAAATTATAAAATACTTTTATATACACAAATATATTTTTATTTTATTTTTCTGATTTGTTTTGTATATTTAATAAATTATATGAGTATATTACATAAGTATGTATATGAGTATTGTATCTATGTGTTCTATATACAAGTATTTTATTTTTATTTTTATTTTGGTTTTTATTCCACTTTTAATGTACATAGTTATTATAAGTAATATTTACAACATTAGAAAAATATAAAAATAAATAATTAATTAATAAAGAATAAATTGAATATTTTAATCTGTACAAGTATACAATTGGGGTCCAAAACTCAACTTTCAAACCGTAGCTCCGCCAAATGCGAAACCACCGCCATTAAATAGCTTATTTTCTTCTATATACAATTAAAGGTGAATATGCTGCATTTGGAGTTTTTATTTGTGAGATACGGGTCTGGGAAGTTGGGAGTCTGGATTCTTATTCAGACCATAACTTTTTATCTGTACATTATTTTTCAGTGAAATCAATTTTGTATTTTTTTATATTAACTTATCTACAACTTTTATGTACAAAGTTTCTTTATTTGATGTATAAAAAGTGGAACCAAAAATAGGTCCCAAAATGAATAAAGAATGAATAGAATGTATGGGTATTTTATCTGTACTTTGGCCCTTATCTCCCCCTACTTTATTCCATGTCGACCTATTCATCAAGATGCCTAGGTCTCGGGGGTTTTGGGTCATAAAATATTTACAATATTTTATTCTTTTTCTTTTCTTTATTTATTCTATTATTTTGGCCTTAATTACAGTATTTTATACACTAAATAGATGCATATGCATGAATGATAAGATGATGATTTTAATGCTATTTACAGGCATTTGCTAGGGTTTTTGGTGCCAAAATGATAGAATAAAGATGATGAAATGTGGATTCATCAGCAGGCATCATTGATCATGATGGTATATGCTTCATCAATGATAGATTTTCTGGTCTAAAGAACTTGCTGCCCCAATACTTTCCGGTCGAGAGAGGTCACTACCACCGTTTCTACCTCCGATACATGTAGGCGAATATGTATCGGGACAGGCTTACAAATAAGAGGATACAAAAGAAATTTTTACAGTGCTAGGGCAGTGACTAGTAAGTATGATCATGAGCGCATTATGAACCAAATTCGAACAACCGACTCAGATGTGTATGGCTGGATAATGAGACAGGAAGGGGGAGATCGACGTTATTGGGCTTGCGCTTATGACGAGGGACCTCGATGGGGGCTGACCACTACTAACCTCTCTGAAAGTTTTAATAATGTTCTTAGGGAATACATGGGATACCTGTATTAATACTTGTTTTAGCATTATTTTATCACCTAAACACTTACTTTGTTGAACGACAGAGGTTCGGTGAGAAGGTGACCGACCACCTAATACCCCGATACGAGAAGCTGATGGATGGTCTTGGACAATCAGCACGTTTCCTGATGGTTGAGCAGTTCACTCTGACGAAAGTTGAAGTTCAGACCCCAAAAGGAAACTACAAGGTCAACATAAATGGTCAACAATCTATATGCACGTGTGGTTATATGTAGGCGATGCGATTAATTTACCACCATATAATTGTGGTATGCAGCACGTCAGCATGGAACACCTGAAATTGTGCTCTGATTTTTATACGACAACCTCGTTCCAGTCCACATATGCACATGCCTTCGTCCCGATTCTCGATCGTCGCTTCTGGCCATCCTTGGAACCCTCACCATTGCTCCATCGGAATGTAGTTTTCACTCTTGGCCGACCTCGGAGGAGGCGTCTACATGGTAGCATGGATGAGATGGGTAAAGTACAAGTTAGGTGTAATCAATGTAAGGAGCTTGGCCATAATAAAACAACTTGTAAAAGAAGACATCGGTAGTTGTTGTCATATACTTTATGTACTCCAGGGCTATATTTATGAGATTCAGTTATACAACTTTTTATGGCATTCATTCATTATTGCAATTTTGCATTACTTTCATTTTTTGGTATAGCAATGGAGATAGTTGCAGGGCATGTCGATACTTCTGTACTGACAAGGCATGGAGAATACCTATCTGATCGCCCACTACCAGATGCTAATATAGTGAGAGAAATAATTTTTACAACTATCTATTAGTGTGAGAGAAGTACAACTATCTATTTGTTCAATGGATATATCATGCACATTTATCACGTGTTCTTATGCGTATACATGTTATGGCAAAAACTTTGCATTTTACATCAATTCTTTACGTTATTACTATTTGACATTAGTTGTGATGCAAGTATAATTTTTCAAAAAATATTGTCGCATGTTGTTGTGCCCATACAAGTTATGGCAAAAACTCGTATTACAGCGAGACTTCACCGTACATAGAATTATATGACGAAGAAGATTTGTACGTAGACTTGGCTAACTTAGATTAGATAATTGTATTGAAGTATGCACGCTTGAGCGTACTTCGTGGAGCGCAGGTGTATGTAACTCAAGATACATATGTGCATTTTGTTATGATGTTGAAGGCACATATTCGGAATTTCTTTTATCAATTAAATGCTAGTGATGAAGTTGTATTCTCTTAATGTTTGATTCTACCAATTCACTGATATCTCAATTTTCATTTCCATCCAATTTGAACATTTCGACTATTCTACATTTTAACTGACTCAACATAGAGAAATGATTAATGTTACTTTTAAGAAGATAGAATTATCAAAGACGTTTATATACATCAAAAATTCGAGTAATACAATAGAAGTTCAGGTGTTCTATTGTGTGATAAAATAAAAAAGAAATGGAAAATTATATCCTAAAGATTAATACTGCTAAGTTAATTAATATAACAAATTACATTAAAAATTACAAAATAAAATATTCTACTAATTTAAATTAAAAAAGTAAAAAATTACTATTATACAAAAAAACTAAAAGTTAAAAGATAAATTATAAAACGGTAAAGACATTAGCGACAAACAGATCGTCGCTAATATGATTAGCACAACGAACGGTTTGTCTGGCAATGATTATGTCATAGCTAACCCACGACAAATGGTTTGCCGCTCCAGGTAGACCAACGGCAAACCATTCACCAATATATCCTCACTTTGGGAAATATTTTGAATCCGTACCCTATTCGGGAAATAGTTTTACCCCCTCCCCATTTAGGGAATTAACTCAAACAGTGATGTGTTCACTCTGATGGGTGTCTGCCCGATGGTCTCTCCGTCGATCTCGATTTGAGATGGTGATGGCATGATTAACGGTTACTGATGATCATACGGCCTTCGCAAGGTATGCAAGTACTGTGCATATCAGCTGCAACGAGCAAGGATGCAATTACAAGCCATACAACATATTGCCTGATGACTCCTCCTTGGAACCTAAAAGATGAAGGGAAAAGATATTAGGGGTTATTCACTTTTCATGTTTGATGGTTTTTGCTCATTATCCCTTTATCTACTCATTTATGTAAATGTACCAAACAAAGGTTGAAAGGACTGTTGATAAAAAAGGCAGCAATATATATATATATATATGTGTGTGTGTGTGTGTGTGTGTTTGTGAGTTCAGGAGAAAAAAAGTATTTGATATGAAAAAAAAGAAAGAAAATAAAAGGCATTACAGAAGAAGGTGGTGGTAAGGGGTTGAAATTCCATTGGGCATCAATCCCATTTCACGTATTTGTCTATTGTTTTTTAAAATTTGTAAGCACAGAGAGTAGGTAACTAATGTAATCAAAGAGAGAAAAGGAGAAGTAATTTTTTTTGGGCCTAAACTGAAGTGAGAATAGAGCATATTTATTCTTTTATTTGAGATTGTCCAACACAACTTTAATTATATGACCATCATCTTATACTCATGGCCCCGAAAACAAGATCACCTCCTTCAAGGATCCCATGTAAGAACCCAAGAAATTCACTCTTCAAAGTCTTTACATGTATGGAGAAGTCCCTTCTCAGAGTATAGGTAGAGGAGAGGTCCCCTCTTGAGATCTTTGTATAGGAGAGGATCGCTCTGCATTTGATGACTGGCATTAATTACATCAAATAGGCTTTTACTACTACTTGATATCATCTCAGACTATTATTATCCATCAACTTTGCATGAAGATCAATACTCCATCTATTTACCGCCTACCATCCATCTTCATCGAGCATATACTTGATCAGGCATGGGGTCTCTTCTCTGTGCGACTTCTTCTGCATGGGTCTCCACCCCGCAGCTACTACTTCATGGGTCTCCTTCCACCTCTTTTAAAGATTGGTATCAAAGTGAAGATGAGTTAAAAAATTTCTTTTATAACAAGCTATAACTTTTTCAGATACAACAAGAGGGGGATTGTGACGTATCCGAAAATGTCGCTTTTAAGAAATAGTTTTTTATCGTGTCGTGCGTTGTAGGCGACAATCGGAAACGATCAAGAAAATACCACAAAGAAATTTTGAATCTCGTGGTTTTATGTTTATTTTACATGGGCAAGTCCCAAGGTCGGTCACAAGGAGGCAAAGGAACAACCTAGAATTGAGTCTATCAAAGTTTATGTTCGGTTTTCGAGGTGGTCTTTTTTTTGGAATTTTTCAATGAGTTAGGGGGTGCACATGCAAATTCGGCCTATTCTAGGGACTAAATGTGAATTAAGCCCAAGCGAAGTCCGAAAAATACGAAACTTGGCCGAGATGTAAAATATGATGAAATGGGTGCACTGTAATTTTTTTGGAATTTTTGGATGCAATATGAATTTTTTATGGATTTTTAAATGGAAACAAAATGATTTTTAATATTTAATTTTAATAAATATCAAACCTACTTATTTTCAAGAATCAAAATTATCTGAGATCTATCACTAGGTGACGGATCTCAGAAAAATCCTAAACCTCGAAAATGTGGGGTTTAATACCTATTAAAAATTAAATATTAAAAGATGTAAAATGATTTTTACAGGACAAAATATGTATGCAAATGCAAATCTTTTTGGGCACAATGTTAAGAATAATTAACTCTACAAGATGTGATTTTTCGAGAATTTTTAGAGCAACGGTTAATCAACTGTGAATTTCAGAGCAGAAAATGGGTAAAATACGCCAATTTTCACAAAATAATTATTTATTAGGGATTTTTACGCGGCAGACCCTATAATCTTTTCGAATTACCGCTACGACCTTCGAAACATCCTAATTCCTCCCCCGACCCCGTAAACTTGCACCGTCTTACCCAATAGACCCTGCCGTCAATTTTAACTATATTTGAGTCAATTACTTGAGTTAGGCTTGAGTTAACCTAACCAATTTACCATCGAACGGTTAAGATTAGTCCAATTTTTTAAAAAAAAAGAATGAAAAAAAATCCTGCAACGAGACTCCATTGGCTTCGGAGGGCTGGGGAGGGCTCGAACAGGGAAGTTAGGCACGGGGGCAGCTTCCAAGAGGGGGAGCAGGGAGCTTGGGATCGAGGCTGGGCGACATGGAGCTCCATCGGGGGGACGAGGAGGCCTTTCAGGGAAGCTGGGGCGACATTGGGGCTCCATCGGATTCGGGGGGCCGGGAAGGGCTTGAACAGGGGTGCTGGGCGCACGGGCCGGGAAGCTGGGTGGTGTGGGGGCTCCACCGGATGGTGTGGGGGGGTGCTCGATCAGGGAAGCTGGGTGGTGTGGGGGATCCACCGGATGGGGGGGGGGCTCGATCAGGGAAGCTGGGTGGTGTGGGGGCTCCACCGGATTCGGGCGGCCGATGAGGGGGTTGGCCTCTGCTCGCAAGGAAGGGGGCCGGCCACCAGGCGGCGTGCGGGAGGTGGTCGGCCTCCCGGTGGCGCATGGGGGAGGGCGTTGGCCCTTGCTCGCGGGAGGGGGCCGGCCTCTAGGCGGCACACGGAGAGGGGGTCGGCCTCCGGGTGGCGCGCGTGGGAGGGCGTCAGCCTTCAGGTGGTGCGGGCAGGAGGGGGTCGGCCTTTGAGCGGCGCACAGAGGAGGTGCTGGGGATGGGTAGGGGTGGTAGGAGGAAGATGATGGGAGGAATACGAGGGAGGAGTGAGAATGATGGCAATTATCGTAAATTTGCTTAACAAAGAGGGTTATATGTACTTTTTTTAACGGAATATGGTTAGTTTTAACGGTTAAATGGATGGGGGTTAACCACAGGGTCTGCGGGGTAAGGGTTAGCAAGCTTACGGGGTCGAGGGAGGAATTAGGATGTTTCGAAGGTCGTAGCGGTAATTCGAAAAGATTATAGGGTCTGCCGGGTAAAAATCCCTTTTTATTAATTAACCATCCATCACAAAAATACCCAAAATATGTCAAAGTGTAGAGAATCAATTAACAAACATCATGCAGTTTTTGGATTAAGAAAATAATGTAGAGATGAGGTCCAAATATACGAGGGAACACAGGGGTACAGATGCAAATATTATAAATAAATATAAAGCTGCAGGGGGGACTTAAGAGAAATTACCAATAGGCCTAGGGAGACTGCTGCAAAATTTCCAGTGGGGCACGTGCGTGTCACGTGCCCTTGGCTGGCGGGGCTCTTTGCGCAAAATGGAGATCTCCCAGGGGGGTCTTCGCAATTTTTTCCCGCGGTCACGTGCGCAGCACGTGACCCTCCTGCTCCTGATGATATCTAGCTGATGAGGTGCTGACGTGACCCCTCCCGTCACGTGCCTCGCACGCGGGGAGGGCCTCGGGCCTGAGCGCCCGGCGGTTGGTGGCGGAGGGCACGGCCTTGGCGTGGTGGTGCGACGGTGCTTGGACGGTGGAAGTGGGGCGCGACGTTCATCAGAGGGGCGCTGGAGTCGATGAAGACGTGTCGAAGACGAAGGGGCGAAGCTGCTAAAGAGGATGAAGATGGTGATGAAGGGGCTCCAGCAGGCGGTGGTGGCCGACAAACGACCGACGGTCGTCGAGGAAGAAGGGCCGGTGGCGAGGTTGTCGAGCGGCGATGTCGGAGGCGGTGATGATGGCGTGTCGAAGAAGATGGAGGTTGATGGCGTCGCGTTGGCGATGGCGTGTCGGTGAAGCGTCGTTGGCTCGACGGCTGGCCGGAGCTGAAGCAGTACGCGGGGAGGCGCTGCGACGGCCACCCGATTTTGACCGGACCTCGCCGGAGACGAAGAGCGGCCGGGCTGTCACTCCGGTCCTCTGTGATGCTAACGGCGGATGGGTCTCGAAGGAAGCGGCGGAGGTTCTTAAATAGGAGGAGGGGTTTCTCGCCGGATATGGCAGGAGGGGGGTTGATTGAAGGGATGGAGGTGGAGATCCGGTGATGGATTCGACTGGGGATCTGATTGGGGATCGGGGGGGTACGCGGGGGCGGCGATCGGAGATGGGCGGAGCTCGCGAGATCCGCGGCGGCCCGAAGAGGAAAGGGGAGGAAGATGACTACAGGCGCCGTCCGATCGGGTGCGATCGGACGGCCGAGAATGGGGCACGTGGCGTGTGGGAGGAGCGCACGTGCTTGGCGCGTGCCTGGGTGGCACGTGCCTCGCACGTGCGTGGTTTTATTTTAATTAATTTTTTTTAAATTTTTTTTAATAAAACCGAGTTTAAATAAAGCCAAAAATGGCTGACACGTGGCGGCACCAGGTGCTGCCACGTGTCAGCACCAGAAAATTCCGAAAATAAATATCTTGTAAAATCGAGAATAAATAGTAAATGACCTCAGATCGAAAAACTTTCTTCACAAAAATTGCTCGTCTCGATGAGATCTACAACTTTCATGAAGACATCAAAACCAAAATCGATCATTTGCACAAAGTGAATTTTTGGGGTATCCTATGTACATAGAATACCTTAATTTTGGGGTTTTGTAATTTTTATGTCATTTTTTTTGATCAGATAAAAATCCGGAAAAATTACGGTAAAATCAGAGATAAATAAAGACACTTAATTCTAATTTTTTGGATTTTTATTGATTAAGAAAATATATACATAGAATACAAGGTCAAAAACCGCGAAACTATACAATGTACAAAAGATGCCCAAAACCCAACTTTCACATATGAGCGCCGATTCACTTGAACTTGGTCTTGTTTTGAAGGTAATTGAATGTATATTAGTCCAAAAGTGAGCAGGATTAAATCGGACACTGGATGGGGAAGATATGAGGGTTTTCGTCCAAAAATCCTGAAATTAGGGTTTGAGTTTTTGGTCCACTTATTTGGGTTAGTTATTTTTTTGTATTTTTTATTTATTCTTGTTAGTGATATGTACACAGTGGAGGTGGTTTTGTATTATTCGGAGTTAGCATGAATGATTTAAAAATCAGGGAAGTTAGGCTATTTACAGGTCATTTTGGCTTTGATTTTTGGCTTCTTATTTTGTGCAGATTTTTGTGCTAAAATGCAATTCTTATGAAATCATGCATGAATGCCAATTATGCAGAATAGATGCTAAAATGCTGTTGATTTTAAGGGATTTGAGCTTAATAAATGAGATTTAGAGTGATGAATACGAGATTCATCAGATTGTCAGAGTATGTTTTAGATGCTTAATTGGATTCCTCCAAGATCCAATTTTACACTACGATGCCTTTAGTCCCATACCGACTATTGATGGGACTTTGTATATTGGTGGGATTATATAAAGAACTCCACACCCCTCGTGAATTCTTAATAAACATAATGCAATAGGGAACATTTTTATTAATCCCATGTTTTTTATCACTCCTTGGGAAGTAGGGTCCCATATAAAAATCTAAATTTTTCTATTTTGCTTCCGCATTAAATATTATTATATTTTCAAAACATAAAAAAACATTGTTGTAGATGTGATCTAGCCTCCTTACTACGTATGTGTCTAGTTATACTTTTGTTTTTTTAGTTTTTTAAGCTTTGGCTTTAGCTTTACTTGTTTTCTCACATGATAAGTATTCTTATATCTTCTTACATCTTCTTGATCTTAGACATGATCTAACCTCCTTATATCTTCTTACATATTCTTTGTCTTAGACATATTTGTATGTTAGAGATAAGAAAAGGTATTCATATATTAATCAATGGATGGAGAAAGAAAAATATGGTGATATTACCTTAAATATGAGTTGAAAATAATTAGATAAGTATTATTTTCAACTAGCTTGAATAAGGTGAAACACACATGTTACTTATATGTGTATCTATCTATGTGTATATTAGAGAGAGAGATTAATGGGGTTGTCCCTATGCTATTTTCGATTTTTTTATTTTTTGAAAAAATAAAATCATTTTTATTCATCTCTATATCCCTCCTATATGTCATTCGAATTTCGATGAAACAGAAACTCCTATACCCTCCATCTAGAACATGTACAATTACAACAATTCTAAGACCGTTAAAATTACATGTTCTAGATGGAGGGAATTTGAATCTCTATTTCCGCCGAAATTGGAACGACATGTAGGAGGGATATATAGATGAATATACATGGTGATATTTTTCATAAAAAATAAAAAAAATGACGAAAATAAGAGGCAGAGGAGCCTTGTTGGCTGCCCCAAGGGGGGCAACCCCATTAAAGACGCGCGTGTGCATACACACACACACACACAAACACACACACACACATACACACACACACATACACACACACACACACACACATATATATATATATAGAGAGAGAGAGAGAGAAGAGTGATCCTGTGAGAGCAAAAACCTGTGAGAGTATGAGAGGACTGATTTTGGACCACTAGATTCAACCATGAGAGAGAAGACATAATCTAGTTGTCCAAAATGTGTCCTCTCAAGATCTCACAACTTTTTGCCTTACAAGATCACTCATATATATATATATATGTATATGTATATGTATATATATGTATATATACAGGATTGAGTGGAGTGTCCAGATCGTATGAACGATCTTCTTGATGTCGTAAAACTAATCTAGACGTCTCCATTCTGATGTTCCACTATATCTTGTACCTCATTGTTTTGTATGCGTTTTGGGGTGTTGGTCAACGAGAGAAGTGGTATCAGAGCCAAAGCCTGTAGTGAGTACATAAATAAACAATTGGAAGATTGTAGTTGTAGTCGTAAGCTCTTTCACTAGCCAGAAAGGTTGAATACCTTGGAGCTTTTTCTGTTGGCTGATCAAACATAATTGCTTAGTTATGAATAAACTATGAAACTATTTCACAGACGAAGCATCTACAACTTTAGCAGTAGTGAAATCAATGCCAGGAAAAAATAGTGAACATATTAGTTTCGAAAATATTGAACAGACTATACAAAATTGGAAGATGCTAAAGTCCCAATAAAAGAAATATACTCCAAGGGAGGATTTAAATTATTCTCTATTATAACATTTAAACTATTGAGAAAACTATATCCATAACATGCACACAAGAAAGTCTGTCGCTACTCAGTAAAAGAGACATATTTGAAATAAAAAAAAACAAGTACCACTACTTGCATTTAGGATTGGTACAAGTATCAATAAAAGCTTTAACATGGAAAGGAATTAATACTTGCATCTTAGTATCCCTTAGAGACTGTAGAAATCAAAGTTTTTTACTAATAAGATTGATAGAATCAACACTTTACGACAGACTTGTATTTTTTAATGCATTCCCTAATTTCTCGGTCTCACTAACAGACCCAGGACTTTTTAAGGTGTTAACCTTGAACATGCAGACCTCCGGTTTCGACATGGATCCAACTTCAGAAAATATAGCCCTATGCTATAGGATATGTTTAAAGGCAATGAATACTGTAACACCACAGTCAGCCATATCACAAGAAAAAGGCGTAACAACGCTATTTCTTATCAATGTCAAAAACAACAATGTCATCCCAAAATCCTTAAAATGGGATGAAAAACACTTCCATAAAATTGGACACTATCGTTGGCCAACACCCCAAAACCTATACAAAATAATGAGGTACAAGATATAGTGGAACATCAGAAAGGAGACGTCCAGATTAGTTTAACTACAGCAAAAAGATCGTTCATATGATCTAGACACTCCACTTAATCCATACATGATGAAGGGGTTTAGGTTAGCACAACATCACAAATAAAAATAGACCACCTGAATAGAACACAATCACTGGGTAGACCATCGGGGACTGTCTATCCAGTATACGAAGATTATGAACCAATTGATCTGATTTTAAAGTATACATCATAACTATAACTAAAGACATGGCATTTCATATAAATAAAAGACGATTAAGAGACGATTTCAACTCTAACAAAAATAAAGAAAACATAGAATAATTTTAGAACATTCGACTCCGAAGAAAGGATGAAATTAGAGCCATTTGGTATGGACAAATGGAGAGACTGGATCGAAATATTAGCATTTTTGAATGGTATGAAGATTACTATGTAAAAATACTAACAGAAATACTAGAGGATCCACCCATAGAAGATCACAATATGACAATAAAAAAGATCACAACTACGTGGAAAAGAACTAAAGATGAAGAAGTTGAATCAATACACCCTCAGTTCGAATCATTAAAATTAGGATCAGATGGAGTAAAAGCATCATCCCTAAAAAAATGGAATACAATGCAAACCCAACAAAACAAGAGCATATAACATCTATAATCGAAAAACTAAACTATACAAATATAAATCCACAGACCCTAGGAAAACAAACAGAAAGAATGGAAAATTTGCTCAAACAAAATGAAAGTGGAAAAAATACCAAAACCTACACCAATAATACTAGCAATAAATTTAGATAAAAAGGTAAAACAAGGAGACAAGGGACCACTACTTATGGTAAAAAAAAGGAAGATACCAACTTGCTATAACAGTAATAAAAATGAACATTATTCAAATATCAAAAAGAAGCAAAAAAATGTGAATGAAATCCAAGACTCAAAAAAAAGAATTCAAAAAATAGAATTAGAACAGTCAGAGGAGTTAGACGAATGCTCTTGCTTAGATTATGCTGATAGTGAAGGCAACTCAGTAAATACCATAACATCTCAGGATATGTATATTCTAGAAGTACTAGACAACATAGATAACTCATAGGAAAGAGAAGAGACAATTGCTAAAATATTTAGAATTAAATCAACAAATTAACCGGAAAAATTATAAAAATGACAACTTCTCATTTGCAACTATAATTAAAAGACTTGAAGAAGAAAAATAAAATAAAAATCAACGACCACTGAAGAATTAAGGAAAGAATGAAATGAAACAAAAAGAGAACTGGACCTGTTAAAGAGGAGAATCAAAGTTCCAAAGTTAATCCTGCAAGAAAATATAACCATAGAAGAAGAGGACAATGACGATATATCACAATACTTTGAAGGAGGAACTTCAGGAGTAAAGGAAGAAGAATTTGTAAACCTTGTGAGAAGAATAGAAAGGCAAAGATGGAGGTGTAGCGTCTCGCTGAAGATAGGTTACAACTCTTTATTTAAACACGTGGCCCTGATCAACTCAGAAGCGGATGTTAATTGCGTAACAGAAGGACTACTCCCAACTAAATACTTTGAAAAAACATCGTATATTGTAAGCTCCGCATCAGGACACAGTCTAGACTTCAAATACAAACTCTCTGATGTGCATATCTATGTTCAAGGTGTTTGCATAAAAGAATCTTTCATACTAGTTAAAGGACTAAATGAAGACATAATACCAGACACCTCATTTCTTAACATAATAAGGCCATTCATTGTTGAGGAAGATGGGATTAAATATAAATAAAAAGGAAAGCTACAATTCTTAAATTTGTCAAAAGGAAAGAACTAACACTCTTAAAAACACATGAAGCTAGCCTTAGAATACAAGACCTAATTTGTGAATGAACTTGCTGAAAATATTCAATTAGGAAAATATAGGAAAAATAATAAATTTAAAAGACTTGCAACAGAAAATAATAAGTTTGAGAAAAAATAACCGAGCATATTTTCTCTGAAATACCAACAACATTATCGTATAGAAAAAACATGAAGTAAGCCTATGTTATATAAAAGATTTCCAGAACAAAATATTCCCACTAAAGCAAGACCAATACAAATGAACCAAAGATTATTAAAAATATGTAAAAAAGAGATCGAACAATTAGAGAAAAAAGACTTAATAAGAAAAAGCTCGTCCCCTTAGAGCTCTGCAGATTTTTATGTAGAAAACATCGTTGAAATAGAAAGAGGAGCACCACGATTAGTGATAAATTACAAACCACTAAATAAAATACGACAATGGATTATTTATCCAATACGAAATAGACTATATTTTATTAAAAGAATCTATGAGACAAAAGTATTCTCTAAGTTTGATATGAAATCGGGATTTTGACAAGTACAAATAAAAGAGGAAGATAGATATATAACAACATTCATTGCCCCATTCGGACACTATGAGTAGAATGTTATGTCATTCGGACTAAAAAATGCCCCATCAGAATTTCAAAAAATCATGAATGAAATATTTAATAGCTACTCATCCTTTAGCATTGTATACATAGACGATGCCTTCATATTCTCGAATAACGACGATCAACATTGGAAACATCTAAACACGTTCCTTCGGGTATTCCAAAAAAATAGGGTGGTTGTTTTATAAACAAAAATAAAGCTCTTTCAAGCACAAATACAATTTCTCAGATACAAAATTGATAAAGGGACAATCATGCCCATTTAACGAGTAATAAATTCGCTGAAAAATTTTCCTGATGAAATAAAAGAAGAAAATACTTCAAAGATTTTTAGATTGCCTAAACTATGTCTCCTAATTTTACAAAAAAATTGATCGAAGACATGAAACTACTTGATGAATCCACGTTTCATCATCTTTATTCTATCATTTTGGCCTCAAAAACCCTAGTAAATGCGTGTAAATAGAGCTAATTCATGCATTTTAGCATTCATGTATGTATGTGTAAATATTGTATAAAATACGGTTTTTAATGCCAAAATAATAGAATAAAGAAAAGAAAAGAAAAAGAATAAAATATTGTAAATATTTTATGACCCGAAACCCCGAGACCTAGGCATCTTGATGAATAGGTCGACAAGGAATAAAGTAGGGGGAGATAAGGGCCAAAACACAGAAAAAAATACCTATACATTATATTCATTCTTTATTCATTTTGGGACCTATTTTTGGTTCCACTTTTTGTTCATCAAATAAAGAAACTTTGTACATGAAAGTTGTAGATAATTTTATAAAGAAAAATACAAAATTGATTTCACAGAAAAATAATGTACAGATAAAAAGTTATGGTCTGAATAAAAATCCAGAATGCCAACTTCCCAGACCCGTATCTCACAAATAAAAACTCCAAATGCAGCGTACTCACCTTTAATTGTATATAGAAGAAAATAATCTATCCAATGGTGGTGGTTTCGCATTTGGCGGAGCTACGGTCTGAAAGTTGAGTTTTGGACCCACATTGTACCTTGTATATATTAAAATATTCAATTTATTATTTATTTATTATTTTTATAATTTTATATTTTTGTAATGTTGTAAATAATACTTGTAATAATTATGTATATTAAAATCAGAACAAAACCATAAATAAAATACAAATAAAAATACTTGTATATATTCAATACATAGGTATATTACCTATAGACATACCTATACAAAACATACTTGTATTTTATTAAATATACAAAATAAATCAGAAAAATAAAATAAAAATATATTTGTGTCTATAAAAGTATTTTATAATTTTAGAAAATAAAAACCAAAATAAAATAAATTAAAAATACCTAAATAAAAATAGAATACTTAAATACATAGATATAGATACCTATAAGGGTATAAATGCAAAATTGTAAAAATATATATCATAAAAATAATTAAAAATCGGAATAAAATACTATAGAAAATAAGAAACTTTTTTTATTTTATAACCTTAAATTAATTACGTCATTTGCTATTTTTAAATCATTTTATAAATCTTTTTCCCAGGGTTTTTCCTGGTTGGTCCACGTGGACCAACCAGGAGGGTCCGAGAGTTGACCGCGGGTCAACTCTCTGACCCGCCCCCTGTGGCCCTGTCAGAACGCCCATGTCCCTACTTTCGCCTATTTTTCTAGGTCGGCTCGTCCACCCTATGACCCCGCTTCCTTCATGAAAAATGTACCCTAAACATCCGTGATACCCGCCGACCTATTGGATCCTCCAAGATCTTCTCCCTCCACCCGTGATCGGCCCTCGAAGTTCGCCCCTTGGCCAACTTTTCAAAAAGAAACCCATCACCCCCATTCTCGCTTGAACCCTCTTTGACCAAGCCAACACCTTCCCCTTGCACGCTCCGGACTGGAGACGGTGACAGGGTCTCCTCCAGCTGCTTAGGAGGGTCGCGCGAGGCCAGGAGCGGCTCCACTCCACCATCTCCGGCCAAGCTTGGCCGTGAGGTTCAAATCTCCTTGGCTCCGGCCAAGTCGAGGTGTTTTCCTTCTACTTTCTTGCTCCTTAGTTAGAAGTTAGTTTCAGCATTTATCCCGTGCTTTAATTCACTGTTTAAGCAATTATTAACATAGATCTCCATCTCGAACACCACGCCGGAGCGCAGCTCCGGCGACCACCATTATCCCCGTGTCACCGTTCATCCCCCCCACCTTGCTGGACCTCGGACCTCTCTACTGTTATTTGCTACATTTTCTTGCAGGTCTGAGGCCCAGAAGGACCCCATCTGGGTCGGTTTTTGAAGGAGGCCGCACGGCCTGGAGCAGCCCCGTCACCCACGTCGCGGCGGCCTGTCGGCGTGCCATACGCCATTTTGGAGGTCGCCTGCAGCTAGGGGGGAGCCCCAGGAAGCTTCGCGTGTCCTTTTGGATCAAGGAAGGCCATCGGGGGCGGCTCTACACCCAATCCAAACTCGCCACCCGCGAGTTCATTCGCCGTTCTTCCCCATCAAGCAGCAGCCGTCGATTTTGGGCGAGTTCTTTGTGGCGTACAGCCACCGTCAGATGCTGCATGCCTCCAGCCGTTGATCGCCTGATCCGCGATCTAATCTGGGCCGTTAGAACGAAGGGGCATCGTCTCCCCTCCGCGTGCCACGTGTGTTAGTGGTGCACACTCGACCGTCCATCCGCGCCAAGTCTTGGGCATTTTGCAAGTATCGCCCAGGCGTTTTTGTATTTAAGGTTTAACGCACAAACATTCCTCTGCTCTTTTATATTCTGTGTAAATTTTGCATCTTGGCCCGGGACTTTTCGATAATTGCTTGTATACCCCTTCCAGGTGCGCGTGCAAGTCACGTGCACCCTGGGGTTTTTGCACAAGTAACCTTGCGGCTTTGTTTATTCCCATCTAGTGCTGTAATCTGGAATTCAAGTTTTAAACTTTTGGGAAATTTGCTTGCCAGCCCCCTGGACTTTCTGCTAATTACACTTCTACCCCTGCGCACATGTAGTTTCTTGATGCTTCTTGTATTTTATGCATGCATCTCTAAAACCCCAAAAAATCCCCAAAAATCATTGTAGTTTCCTGTTGTTGTGTAGTTTAACGGCCTATTTTTATTTTTCATAATTATTGCATTTTATTATTTATAAAAATTCAAAAATAGCCAATTTCAGCACTGTTTGCATTACAAAATACCAAAAAAAATATAAAAACACTCCAGAAAAATCCCCAAAAATTATATTTTGTGTCTTTTAGTTTGTTTTAACTCCCAGCCAAAAATCATTAAAAAATACAAACCAAACTCCAAAAAATTGCAAAACTCTAAAAACCTTCATAAAAATTTATAAAATCCATAAAAATCCAAAAATAGTGTTTTCTTCTCCTGAATTTTCTTTGTTTGATTATCTTTAAGTGAAAATTAATTTGGAGAATTTTTGTTACTGTTTGTTATTTTATTTCTCCATTTTAAGTTTCAGCCTTGCATTTTGCCACTGTTTGCTTTATTTTGATAATTAAAAATACAAAAACATTATAAAAATTACCCAAAAATCACAAAAACAGTAAAAAAGCATAAAAAGACTAAAAAGACTTTATTTCCTAATTTTTGGATATTTTTATCTATTTTGATAATTGCCTCTTTCTCCTTTTTATTACCTTGTCTTTATTTTCCAATATGAAAAAGAAAATATAAAAAAATATAAAATACAAAAAGAAAATATAAAATCAGTAAATTAGAAATCAAAATACAAAATTATAAAATTAAAAATTAAATAAAAAAATATAAAATTCAAAACCCACAAAAAAAAATTAGCATCATAGGCACTTAATCACAACACACACATTTTTTGAGCAATCTTTGCCCCGTTCTACCTGTCTGCTCCCTGTGTTCGACCTCTACACATACTTGCACCTATACACATCTTTGTTGTAGAGTTATAATAAATTTTAACTCCGCACATTTACTTTCATTGCTTGATTTATTTGTCGTGGGTTAATTGTTGTTTGAATATCGGATTTCGTTGGAGGTCAAATCAGCGACTGTTGATTCGCCTTGTGAGTCAACACGACCTCTGCAATTTCCGTGTTCAACACTACTCTCCGATAGACTGAAGAAAGAGCAGAATCATGGACGAACACTCATACAGAGACTGTCAAAAGAATCAAAGAAAAGGAAAAGATACTCCCTTGACTAAATATTTGCAGTCCACATACTCAAAAGATTATAAAAACAGACATATCAGACCTTGATTATGGAGGCACCCTAAAACAGAGAAATGAAACAAAAAAGAACTTGTAAAATACATGTCAGAGCATGGAACGAAACAAGAAAGAAATGCTCCACAATAAAAAATGAGATGTTAGAAATAGTTCTCGTAATATCGAAATTTCAAGGAGAACTACTCAATTATAAGTTCACATTAAGAGTTGACTGTAAATCTGCCAAGTACCTAATAGAAAAGGACGTAAAGAACCTTGGCTCTAAACAAATCTTCGCTAGATGGCAGGCAATATTAATTATATATGATTTTGATATAGAATATATCAAAGGAGAAAATAACTTCCTTCTTATTTCTCTCTCGAGAATTCTTGCAGGAAAAAGATAATGATCGCTAGCAGCAACAATACAAGTAAAGAAAAGATCGAATCGATGATTGAAGAAAACAATATATTCAGAAAAAATATTATGATGTGATTATAATACTAGAAAAACTGGACGTAAGACTGATGGTCTCTCTGGAAGAGATATTAGAGCGATACCTCCTTCAAGAATATCATCATATTCCGATCTCTATAGGAAAAGGTCAGGCATACTATGAATAAAATCTTATAGAAACGTAAAACACCATTATAACCATCAGTATAAATCATATCGAAAAGATTTTATATCTTATTCTCAAACGATGATTAAAAAGATTATTCTGATGAATGAATGGATCACCGAATGTAATCCTTATATAAGTAGACAATTAATAGGAATGGGAAATTATCTAATTTCCTATAACCATTTGTATTATAAAGAAGTTTGAAGATATGTCTTATTTGTTCATAAGATTCCAACTATAAACAGAGCCCACGAACTGGTTCACGCAGAGTTTTTGGTGTTATTTCGGAGCCACTCGTGAAATATCCTGTCAAGAGTTGCGAAAATTCATTCTTTTGAGAACTAACGAGCTTGAAAAAGACAAGATAATATTAAAAACATGCATACCATACAGAATTCCATGGATAATGCAGTGTTATGGAAATTCACAAGGAAGAGCAGTCACCCGTCTTATGCCGAAACATATTCACTAAATAGTGGGATAAATTCCAATATAATGAGATATTGAAAGGGGAGACAATCCCGAAGATGATAATGAATTCAAAGCTAACCATCACAAAGGAAAATAGCTTTGGAAGACTGAAAGGAAAAATAACTAAGAAGCTTAAAGAAAACATCTATCTATCAATGATAAAAAACTTCAATTAATGATTTTTGCAGAAACAACTGAAGATCCTTGGTATAGAAAATGCAGAGACTGATGATGCCAATGATAATGAAGATTGTTATGTTGCAGATAGTGGGAGTTCTGATATATACGAACTCATGCAAGAATGCAATCACGGATCACTGTAATGAAATCATGGTAAGAAGAAATTACTAGCGGACAACGACAAAGTGATTGAAGCAGCAAGAACCAAAATTGCTTCATGTGAAAAGATTCCATCCTATCTTTTGATTTAACATAAAGAAATCTTGAGAAGGCATAACCAAAATGGAAAAGTCTATTTTTTAACCTATTTATATTCCGGTTCAACCGGTCCGACCTTTACAAAATGAACGGTTCGATTTTTTATTAATATGTATGGAAGATGATGTCATGCTGATGTCATTAACGGTTCGACCGGTTCAGACCACTGGTTCGACCCGGTCAAACCAAACTTGACAAAAGACCGATTCAACAGCCGGTCTGATTTTTTAAACCTTGATATTTATATTGGAGTTGGTATAAATTTTGATGCGTAAATTATACTTTTCAAATTCAAAATCATTGAAGACATGTTTTGAATTACTACATGAAGCATGCTCAGGACGGGTACTTCCATCTTTACTACTACTTCTTCTTGCCGAGTCGTGCTCTGGGAACCCGGCGCTTCTTAACCGGGCGCAGAGATCCGAATGCGTTGCCCTATATATGCGCAGGCGCACCCATTACAGCGTGAAATCAATACCTTCGTCGTTGGACGACCTCTTTTTTTTTCAACTGCTCCACTCCGAAGGTTCCGATCTCCTCAAAACCCCACCGATTGCCCATTTCGATCATCTCCCGCGCTCGATCGTCCAAGCTCTCCGCAGCGATGGCGTTCCTGTTCGGGAAGAAGAAAACCCCCGCAGGTTCGGTTCCTTCTTGTTCCCTTATTTGACCTATTTGTCCACGGGAACGATTGTTCTTTCTGTTCTCATTGGATCTTCCGCGGAAAGGCGCTGGATTTATGGTTTTCGAGGGCTAATCGAATGCGTCGGTGGATTTGGATTGCAGAGCTCCTGCGGGAGAACAAGAGGATGCTGGACAAGTCCATCAGGGAGATAGAGAGGGAGAGGCAGGGCCTCCAGGCGCAGGAGAAGAAGCTCATAGCTGAGATCAAGAAATCCGCCAAGCAAGGGCAGATGGTAATTATGATCTTCCCGTTGTCGTGTTTGGCCTAAATTGAACGGCACGTTTTGAGCATGTGACTAGCTGTTTGATTTCTCTGGGGATTGCTTGCTGATGTTATCCTTCAATCCTTTGGAAGGCGGAATTAATGGAATTTGTGTCGGGAAAGTAAAGAATATCACAGCATCTGCTCCATTATATAATCCCGCAGTTGATATAATGTGTTACAGATTGTTTCTATGACTGAGGGACTTTGATCTGATGATGTATGTTGTCTAAGATTACGGGTGCAAGGACATTGTCCTGCAAACACTATCTGATCGGTAAAATGATGAGAAGACTTTTCTCAATCGGAATTCGGTTAACAAAGTTAATAGGTTTGATCCATTCGGATATATATGGATCACTAAGCGTCAGCACACATTGAAATAAGTAATACTTTATAACATTCATTGATGATTACTCAAAATTCTCTTATGTCTATCTCTTAGGAAGAAAATCAGAAGTCTCGAGATGAGATACACCGTCCTTCTTGTTTTGCTTCGAGAGAGAACGCGAGAGGAGATAGCTGGAAGGGGATGGGATAGATCGGACGGGGGGATCCCGATCGGCGAGTTTCTTGTGTGCTGTATGATTCCCCTCTCCGTAGGAGGTTATTTATAGGACGTAAACCCTCGTCACGTCTGCCTCCCATCCTTCACGCCTAACGGTTAGGATCTCTCTGAGACCCGACCTCGCCGCAACCGCCTGACCATGCGGTCGCGGAGGCTGCTTTACAATCATCAGGGATGTGTGTTTTTGTGTGACCATACGGTCACGGTGACTCAACGGTTCTCCGATGCTGCCAAGTGTAAGAAGGGTGTGTTGGCATCCCATTTGCTTTTTACTATTGTCATGATATCTGTTTCCACTAAATCTCCCTTTGGTCCTCTTTGACCCTCCCGAGGCAGTCCCTCCTCACCAACTTATGAGGTTTTAGATCATGTTTTGGTCTAACGATGAGGTAAATTTGTGTCTCAGCTGCATTTCTTTCTACTCAAGTCGAATTTAGGAATTAAGAAATTTGTAATCATCTCCTTAAACTTGACCAAATTCAGTAAACTTGTTATGTGTTAACAGGTTTCTAAATCTATCCCAGCTATATGAGTTTTATTATTTTAATTTTTTGGCATGCATTTATTAGGCTGTTAATGTTATCTTAGTTTTCTACCCTTTTAAATTGTTTTTAATTATTTTCTTAAGTATGAAACTGCATACCTGTTAATAATATTAGATTAGAATTTCATCTGCACACTCCATGAATGAATTTTTCCCAAGAGAGTCCATCATTTGTATTAATTTTTGCCACATTCAACTGTCTTTACACAGCAATTTTGGTTCCTTGAGGTCCTTTTTTTTGCACTGATTGGGTTGGTGCTCTTCTCGTTGGTCTTGTGATATACGTGACCTTAATATGAGTTTGTTTTGCTCGATAAGCACATAAATTGTCAGACATTTAGTTTCCAGTTTCTCAAGAGAGCATTATCTTGCCAAATATGCTAAAGTAGATGATCTCATGATTGGGAGAAGGAGAGCAATTGGTCATGCATAGTGCTCCCACTCTCAAACCAAAGTGTTAGTGGCTTTTCTTTCCTTTTTCCTGGCTCAGAAATGATAATCTTCTATAGAATTTGATAGAATTTTCTATACATGTTTATGACCGGTACATGTGACACTTTTTACTCACCTAGTTCAGAATTACTCATAATAAGTGTCACATATAACGGCCATAAACACATATAGTATATTCTTTATAGAACATGGCCTCAAATTTCGCCGAAATTCGACCGAATTTCGGTCGAATTTCGGTTTCGGTGGGTTATCGAAATCCAGCCGAAATGCCTTGTGTCGACCGATATTTGGGGGCCTTAGTTGAAAAAACGACCGAAATGACCGAAATTTCGGTCGAATTTCGACCGAAATTTCGTTTCGGTCAGTCACCGAAACGAAACCGAAATCCGACATTTAAGGCCTTGTTATAGAAGGCAGTCTTCTTTTCAAAGAACCAGGAGAAAGAAAGAACAAAAAAACCACCAACATTTTGGACTGGGAACACCATGCATGAACTTTTGCACATTCCTCGCAACCATGAGATATTCCCTGGTTATTTGAAAGAAGACTGCCATCTATGGGTTTGAATAAATTTTCTATAGGGGTTTTGCAAAGAAGATCAGCTGATGCACCAGTTAGGAGATGCGAGTGTTGGGATGTTGAGCCGGCTAAGAGAGGGCGAGGAGGGCCCAAGAAGTGTTGGAAAGAGACCATACTAAGGGATCTTAGTTTTGTTGATATAAGCCCAGGATTGGTCCAAGATAGATCTGAATGGAGGCGAAGAATCCATGTAGCCGACCCTACTTAATTGTGGGAAAAGGCTTTGTTGTTGTTGTTGTTGTTGTTGGTTTATGGCTGGTACTTGTGATCATTATGAGTAATTCTGAACTAAATGAAATGCATTTAGAGGGAGGCAAGAAACAAATTTGGATTGGTGTCAATCTTGAATAAACTACCGATTCCACAATTAGTCCTTTGGAAGTCAGGTTGACACAGATTGAATCAAACTTTACTTTCTTCAGGTATTTTTTTGTTTTCATATTCTTGCATTGAATTTTAAATATGCTAAGCATTTTGGCTTTCCACCTGATAAAGCATTTTCAATTTTCTCATAATTTAGATGTTTTTATTCAAGTTATTTTATCTTAAGTATCCATTGGAAAGGTTGAGTTAATTGCTGAATATTATACATTCATTATAAAAATTACTTGATGGAGATCTTATAAAAATTGTAATCTTCATAGTAAAGATGACTCAACTGGAACTTCATTTTTACAACTAGTGATAGAATGCAAATATTTTGATCTATGATCTTTTGTTTGTTGTGATTTGTGTCAAGTTATTGGTTTTCTTTTCGTGTTTCTGAAACTTCGATGCTTAAAGGTGTTTCTGTTATTTCCTTTTGGTACTGCTTTTAACCAGCAATAGACGGTGCATGTCTCAGCTGTGGGGTTTGCAAAGTTGAACTGTTGTAGGAAACCAGTAATATATGGTGCATGTCTCAAATGCGGGGTTTGCAAAGTTGAACTGTTGTAGGAAACTAAAATTTTGCCATCGTATGTTTTGTTTCAGGGTGCTGTAAGAGTGATGGCTAAGGACCTTATTCGAACACGCCATCAGATAACAAAGTTCTACAACCTCAAATCTCAGCTTCAGGGTGTATCTCTCAGAATTCAGGTCTCTTTCGCTTACAATCATTGTATAAATTTTATTTTGATGAAATGTTGCTATGCCGGGTGCTTCTTTGATTGAAAGCATTATCTCAGCAGCAGTTAAACAAGGAATCCATGATATACTTCCTTGTTATCTTTAGTTTCCTTTACTCCATCTGTTATTCACCGTAACTGGAGAAATTTCTGTGTATTAGTATAATATGTGTAGTAGTCTCTCTCTGCATCAGTTGTTTTTTGGGTATGATTACACATGGCGTAGCATTTCATGCAACCATGTAATTTATACCAATAGGAACATGCTCAATGGACTCGAAACCACGTCAAACAATAGGCTTCCCTTCTAATATTAGGTCTTGGATAGTATAATTTCAATGTGGTTGGAGTTCTTCATTGAGCATTACTGTAATATGCTGATTGGATTTCCGTCCTAGTCACATTTCTGTTGGAAGTAGGATTGTCTAACATGTATGATTATGTACGTGCGTGGTCGAAACACAAACCATCAAGGAGGAAAGCTGACCCTAACAACTTGTTGGATTTGAGCTTAATTAGGCACTTCTTGTGATGTGGGGGTGTTGCAACTTCCTCTACTTAAAATACATTATGACACGGTTCATCACTTATACATTATAATAGTTATCTCACCCTTGGGTAGGAATCTTCCTCGTAACTTTCAGTAGTACCTCTTGGTAGCCCTTTTCCGCTATTAGAGCATACTTCCTTTCATACAAGTGGTAATGTCCATACTCTAGACCAAAGTCTAAGCTACTAACGAGGAGAAGTGATTATGAGTTGTTGAATTTGGGTCTATAACGCCAATGGCCGAAAAGTCTTAAGTCTAAGTTGTTAAGTAACAGACGAATCCTGGAACCCATGCTTCAACATAGCTTTCTTGGAGCAGTGGTTTACGGAATTTGTTGCGCTGAGCGAGGATCTGTCTGATATTGGGGGTCCGTCAGATGGGCAGACAACAGATTTAGTGTCAAAAATTCATACCTCTTTTTTCTCACGCACACATGCCCCGATCCATGGTATCGCCAATTTTGACTAGAGAATTATCTTACGTTGCAAGATTCCACAATGGATAAAAGTTATTTCTCCGGATTGCCAAACAAGGCCATCTTTATACCGAGATGCAGAGAGAAAAATTCTTCATACGAAAGGGTTGACTTGCAACCACCAAGGTGAAGAACATGGAAATATGGACCACTTATTTTCTAGTTGACGAACCTCAATTCCAATTTGGGCAAGAGCTGATATTACTTGGCTGAAGAATGGCAATTGTATGTCCCATTCACTCTTATAACCTGCTTCTTTTTGCGAATCTTCTATGTGGAATTATGTTTGGGGAGTTGCTATATGATATTCGAATATTTATTGGCTCCATTCCCAGATTCATGATCTCTATATTCTGAACATTAGCAATATGAGCGATTAAAGGATCCTTATTCATATGAATACTTATAGTCACCGTTCTAGATTCATGACCTCTACTTCCGAACATTAGCAATATGAGCTATTAAAGGATCCTTACTGATTTTTTATAGTATTTTTGCTTTCTCTGAAGTTAGGCTAGATAATCAAAATTGTAATTGTGATGTATGTGGAAATCTAAATCCAAGTGTAGATGGAGTTCAGGTAGCAGATACGCCTTTAACATGAGGAGTTGGGAAGGAGAATTGGGAAACACAGGGAGAAAAGAGGAATCATCTTATCTTGCATGATTTTGGTATAGAGCACCTAAATATATGGAGAGAGGACGCCCTGTCTTGTATCATCTTTCTTCCATGATTTTGGTATGGAGCACCTTATTATATTGAGGAAGCCCTGACTTTGGATGGAACCCCACATAACATATAAGTGTTCATATGCTGGTATACAATCAATAGTTTAATACAAAATCAAGGTTGCAGAAAGCGATAGTCAGTACTCGGTCGACGGTCTCATTGACTAAGGATTAGTCGACAGTCGAGTGACTAATCGGATTTAGTCGGTCATTAGTCGGTTTTGAATTTTTTAATTATTTTAAATATATAAATCATTTTTATTCATAGATTTGTACTTTTTTTACTTTCATAATGAAATAAAAGAAGTAATTGACTTTAAATATAACATTATTGCATATTAGAATATGTTTGCTTATGCATTAACATAGATTTGTATATTTTCTATACTTACATAATGAAATAAAAGACGTAAATGATTTTAAATATAACATTAAGTATATTTAGAATAAGTTTGCTTTAAAAAAGCAAAAAACAAAAAAAGGTATAAAAGCTTGTTGTAAAAGTCGGCCGACTAGGCCGACTAGTCGGGCTGACCGACTAATGGCCGACTAGGCCTAGTCGAGTCGACTACCCCCTCGACTCGACTAGTCGGCCTAGTTGGTCGATTTTTTTGCAAGCTTGCACAAAATTAAGAATCAGTTTTTTTATTAAAATCATCCTGAATTTCTAAAGAGAAACATATCTTGAGCTGATATTAGACAAAAGTACATAACAGAAAACTAGATATTTTTATTTTTTTCGGAGACAACCTCCTAGAGTTCTTCGATAACTAAACGAATTCTATATAAGTGTAAAATTTCCATGTTCAACAAATTGAACTCGAAAGGCTCATATGAGGCGATTTGTTTGGGTTTATGGAATCATGGGTTTGAGTGCATTTCATGTTACTACATACGAAGTTGTCGGAGTATAGAATATGCATATAATAATAAATATGAACAAACATATTTACGCCGTTCATGGCGGTCATGGTGATTGTTCTATTTCAAGAAGAATGGATCCTCTAACTCAGACCTTCACATTGAGTTTATCAAGGAATGCAAGAGATAAGAGGTCTATGGCTCTTTATATGACCCTACAAATACACTTATGTCTTAACACTTGACAACATGTGACTAAAATAAAGATGTCTACCCTTGTGTCCCTTCGAAACTTGCCAATAACATATGTGCTCTCGAATCTTGCCAAAGATATAATTCTTTGCGATGAATCCATCTTGGGATTCCACCCTCTTTTCTTCTAAAAAAAGTGCTTTTCTTCTCAAAAAAGCATAATATATGTGCTTTCTTTCGGCAAAACTTCATAATAAAACTCATGCCCTTTTGATTAGTTGTCTTCTCTTCCCACTTTTACTACATGCAGCCTTCTTCAGTTTCCACCTACAACTCTTCTCCCCTTGACATTGGCTATAACCTAACCCAAGAATGTAGGAGCATGTGTAATCGAGATCTTTTCTAACCAGACCTTTGTCTGAGCAAGCCATGACATAGTTTATCTCAATGATAACCAACTAAGTGATAGACAATAGTGTTGCAAGGATATAGGGTAATGAGTGAATGCAATTGTAAAAGGGTGGGGACATACGGGGTTTTGGCAAAACGTGGAGGACACATGTGTAAAAATCCTTAAAACTAAATAGGATATAATTGGATCTTGGAGAGTTCCATTTTACTGAATTGCCTCAACCCTTCTTTATTTTCAGCATTCCTCTCAAGTTGGAAATTGCAATACTCAACTTGTGCAAACAAAACTTACTTATACATTGAATTCATGATGACTTACTGTGTCGTTTCAATGCTTCCTTGTTGTCGATGACAACGATATTACCATTTGGGGCATGTTAGTGAAGAGGAATTGGAGCAAGGATGAAATATGGAATGGTATTAGACCAAATTGTTCTCGGAGTTCAAGACTTGAGATTCTTTTGTTACTTCAAATTTATTTTTTATCCTCAACGTTCGTGTTGCAAGTTGCTCTTTTATTTGTCTTTCTCGATGGTCTCACTAATCATGATAACAAGGTCAAGGGTTTCCGTCATATAACCTAGCAACATAATGTTTGCACTCTTGAATATTGTTAGTAGTGCTGTGAGAGTCAATGAGATGAGATGAAATGGGTTCCTCACTGGAACCCTAGAAACGATTAATTGACAGCAACATATCGTGAGTCAATGAAGCATCAAAATTGCAAGGTTGAGATCAGCCCGTGTTTGAGGCCATGCATGCTAATAGTACTTGGGCAAATGACCCTAGTTGGAGCCCTATTGAAAAATTACAATAGGCTCCCTTGAGTAGAATGAGATCTGCGTTGAGAAGAAGCATGCTCATGGTGGCTCCGGTATGGCAATAGGTATATATATAGAATTCCACATCCCATGTACTCATTGAAAATTCTAATAAGAAGATCCAATCCTTTGTGGCTTTCTTGTGGGGTTTCATCCTGCTCTTTAGGAAGTAGGGTCCTATGTAAACAATTTTTTTTTCATTTTGTTTGTGATTTCACGTTTTCATTCCTATATTTTTCATAGTATTGGACCCTACCCGGCACGCTTCGTCGACGAAGTCTCCTGTAGGTAACCTCAAATAAAGTAGAGTTGAATCTGAAGTCATAATTGTTGGGAACATGGATTAGACCAAGTTAAGAATAATTGGTTTATGTCCAACCTTTCTCTTTCTCTCCTTTTCTCTATTGAAGAATCCTTTTCGTGCTTTTCTGTTGACTATTTTGATTTTTTTAATAACAGTTTTCCCACTTTTTTTACATCTTTTCCTCTTTTTAGCTGAGGTTGCCCTATATGGAATAAATAAATGGCAAAGCCTTCTCCCACCTTAAGTAGGGTTTGCTACATGGATTCTTGCTCAAATCCGTATTGAAAGATCCAACTATTTTTTACATTGGTTGTCAGCTACCTACGCAACCCCCATAAGGAGGGATTTAAACCCTAGTTTTTTTGGTGGCAGGCACACTGCACTACCACCAGACCATTGAAATAAAATAAATGATAAATTACAAAAAGGGCCTCAACTATACCTCAATTCCCAATTGAGGGACTCATTTTTCAATTGTAACAAAAAAGGGGCCTGATCTTATGTTATTGTCTCAAATAGAGGCCTCTATAAGCTTCAACGACCCTTATATGTCGACGTTAAACCCTTAACTTGACGGTTCAGGCCTCTATTTATTACAATTAAAAAATGAGACCCCTAATTGAGAATCAAGGTATAGTTAAGTTTCTTTTTTTGTAATTTACAATAAAATAAATGAAAATGTAAAATTGGTTGAAGCCCTATAGAATCATCACCTTATCTTTTTTAACGAGAGTATTTTTTGAGGAAAAATTGTTGGGGGACCCATCATCACGGTCACCATAAGCACTGTGACAGGTCCATCATGCAAGACCACTTGCTTCATTTGTACCACCTCAATCGCTAGGAGTCACGCCTTAGAGTGACATTTTGGGTTTCACTGTCTAGAGCCTTCATGATTGTATCCCACTAGGCAAACCATCTAGTGCTACTATGCATGGTTAACCCATTGCCCTATTTTTTTATTGCTCTCATGTTTCCTTGTGGTGGTTGATAACTGCTTGGGAAGCTCATTGCCTCTCGACCAACTTATTCTTTCCCCCCTTTTCATTTTTCTGTTATAGGTCCAACAAGGGTCACACACTAAAAGGGGGAAAGTGAAAATAAATCAAAATAATCAAAGAAAAAAAGGGGATAAAACAGGCAGGTGATGACACAATGTCATGTGTGGCGTACCCTACCCATAGTCATGGCTTCCCCCAAACGGTCTTTCGAAAATTCTGTATGAAAGATGCCTATTGACAGGCTCCGGATATGAATGTTCCTTTCTTAGAGATTCTTAGAAAATAATCTTGTGGGTTCCATCCTTCTTTGCTCATGGTCTGAAGAGGAGATCCTTTCTCCGAGGTTCCGACAAGAAAAAATCTTCTTCAAGGTTCCTATGAGAGGGGCTTATTTTCGAAACCTTCATATTGACATTCTCATGACATCTTCGGTCCTTGAAAGAGATGGAATCGTCCTTCACGGAGACATTATGGGGTCATAGTATTCTGTGGGAGAATAAGTGAAGTGTTGGTGACAATGATTAATACATGGGCAAGGCATGCGTGTCTTCTTTCTATCTGAATCTTGCCTGTTGTTTCCTTCTTACCGGTATGAAACTAAAGGCATTGTTGTATTTAGCATTAACAACCTCGAGCACCGCCATCACGGCTCTCTCATGCTATGCCATCATGACACATGGCTGCTATCGCAATGCACAGTTGCTGCCACTGCTTGTGGCTCCGCATCGTCCCCTGGATTGGCTTCATTGAATTGCTGGTGGCTCCTTGGTATCTTTGCAGTTGTTATCTCCCTTCCAACATGGTTGTAGGCTGTGCTACTACTCGGATGCTACGTTTTATGTGGCTCATGTTTGAATCTTCTTCTCCATCGCACACCTTATGTATGCCTCTATTGGGTCATCGTTCTGCCAGATGTTTTGCGCTTGTTGCTGGCCGTGGTGGGCTTGCAACCACAACCACCACTACACGGAAAAATGAAATTATTATATTGATACCATGCTATATATATATGTATGTATGTATAAAGTATGTGCATTAGAACAGGAATTAGAAACATAAACAAATACGATTTGTGGTTTTTGATGGTCACGATGACTGACCTAGAAGAAGGGATCTGTAGGTTAGATTTCCGTATTATGCTTCTCAAGGTACACAAGAGGTGCAGGTCTTTTCATAGATCTCCACATACCACCAAAGTCCCAGCACTAGGCAATGTGGAGCAAAAAAAATAGTTTATTTGAATTTTGGAGAAATTCAACAGTTGTTGCTGCTTTGTTTTTTCCTCAGCAGTTGTGAATCCTTTTTTGTTAAAGAGTTGTTTAGTTTCTTTCTATCTCGATCTGACCCATTAATTGTTAATGACATTTCTATCATGCTAGGAATCTTGTTGGTTTTACATTTTATTTAAAATTTAGCCAGAAAGCTAAATGGATTTCTGTTTACTGTCATCCTAAACAGTCATAGTAGCTTTATGTTATTGGAACCATGGATGTACGAGATCATGTTCTAATACTGATTCAGCCATATGTTTTAGTCAATCATCATTCTGTACCAATGCAGACTCTAAAATCAACTCAAGCTATGGGCGAGGCTATGAAAGGTGTTACCAAGGCAATGGGGCAGATGAACAGACAGCTGAATTTGCCTGCGCTGCAGAAGATCATGATGGAATTTGAGAAGCAAAACGAACGAATGGAGATGACATCTGAGGTCATGGGTGATGCGATCGATGATGCCCTGGAAGGGGACGAAGAAGAGGAAGAAACGGAAGAGCTTGTGAACCAAGTGCTTGACGAAATCGGTATAGACATAAATGAACAGGTACGGACTGATCATTCATTTGCTATGATAATTCTTATCCGTTGCGACCTTGAATAGTACGGGTCGAAATTCACTTTGGATATTTGTTCTGAAATACGCTGCAATGCTTTCAGCTTGTGAAGGCCCCTTCAGCTGCGGTTGCTGCCCCTGCATCAGCAGGTAAAGTTGCTCAGGCTGAAACAGCAGCGAGCGATGACGGTGGGATTGACAGTGACTTGCAAGCAAGGCTAGACAATTTAAGAAAAATGTAAGTTTTTCTATGTATTTGTTCGTAAAGAGGGGCATTTATTTGTTTCATTTGTCCCCTTGCTTAAACTAGTTCTTTGTAATTACGCATTATGCATGTAGGCTCGATCTGAATTTCGAGCAAGTATAGAAACAGTGTGAGGTATTGCCAATGTGTTTTGTTTTGTTATGGTTTTAATATATATATGGAAGAAAGATGTGTGGTGGAAGTGCAACATATCCTTCCGGGAAAAGGATGTATGATGAGACGTGCACAATTGCAGGTCTCATCTTAGTCCTGATAGAAATTCTCATATATGTGCAAAACAAACTCTTTTGAATCTATTCACACTTCACAAACATAGCACATCCAATCCAAGGGTGAGGGAAATACAAAAGGGCTGGATGTTATTTTTTCGAGGCATTGAACCTTCATAAGGGGCGGAACTAGTATAGATTATGGGGGGCCATGCCCCCCTATGATTATTATACGTCACTTGTACAATGTATTAAGTTTTAATACGACCCCTCCTCAATTGTATTATAACCAATGTTGTTAGAAAAATGTTGTAGAATCATTAAATGGTCAAGTAGTAGAGTAGCATGATTATTATTTTGGAGATCAGAGTTCGAATCTTATCTCCATTAATTTTACTTTTTTATGTGATTTATCCAATCACTTCCAAAGTATCAAAATATTTTGATATAAAATTGTATTTGAGTTTATTTATCTCTCCCATTATTTTTAGTACTTCTTGTAAATAAAAATTATTGTTTCCATTTAACCATGAACTTCTTTGTTTCAAAATTTCACTTGATAATTTAGCCTTTTTAGGATGGATTTAGACAGGCTTAAATTATTATATTTATCTAATTTTAAAAACAGCCACTAAAAATACCAATCTATTTGAAATTCTAACATTAATAATAGATGTAAATTCTACGTTTATCAAGATTGAAAGAGGTTCATTTTAAAATTATTAATTCTATTTAAAAATATCGTTGAAAATATATACATTTTTTCATTTTTGAGCACACATAATAGTTGTATACTCGGCCCGTCCTTGATGAAATTTCTGGTTCCGTCCTTGACCTTCACGTCGTCTGCTTTGACTGGTTTGTTCGGTACGAGTTCAGAAAATGTTTGTTTGCGTGGAAGTAAGATGAATATGAACTTCAAATTTTAGTCAGATATTTTGACAATTCAAATATAATTGTAACATACATTTGTTTAACAAATGTTCAAGGTCGATAACAAATATGTGCACGCATGTTCACATGTACACAGTTTCGTGGCTATCGTTATGGTTGAATGTATATATTTGTAGGAGAAAATAATTAGGATAAATCACAAAAAAAGCTTCAGTTACACCTTGTTCTACATACTCCTTTTTTTTAAAAAAAATGTAAGGATCCCTGTTAGGAATGAAAACGAATGTGAATCCGTATCTCATCCGCTACGTATTCGTTTTATATTGAGTTTGTACATAGTATAGTAATAGATTTATTATAATTGTGTGTAATAATATTTTATGATTGCATTCACCATTATAAATATTGTGGAATTACTATATCTAGTAAGTTTATTTTAATTGTAAACTATCTTAAACATGTATATTTTAGTTAATCTATTAAAACTTCTTGTTATTATTCGTATCCGATTCATATTCATTTACATTTGTATTTGTTTTTAAGGATATGGTAACGTATTTTTCATATACGTTAATATTCATATTCATATTTGTATTTTAAAATGGATAAGGATATGATTATACTTAAATTCGTATTCGTATCCGGCCGTTTTCATCCCTAATCCCTTGTCTTCTCCTCCTTGAAACACAGCCTTTTATAAGCTTGCGATTGCATGACCGTGTAGAAAATGTATTTCATGCAGTTAAAACTGAAAAATAAGATTCAAAACTGAGAATCGAGTTATAGTAAAGTTCTTGTCATTTATTTACCCAAATAATTTAGGGTAAAAACTAACTTTGATGTAAACATCGGAAAGATATATCTTTTCTTAATTTGAATCAATTTTTTATTTTATAACGAATTCTCGAAATATCAAACTTATTTATTGGACGCCCGTTTAAGAATGATTTCAAACTTGTTCATTTTAGTTAAAGTTTCACTAGAGTCAAATCATTATGAACTACTGATCTTGAATAATATCTTTTTGGAACAAACTCGAATTCAATTCAATTATGCGTTATTAAATTTTATTCCGAATGAAGTCAAACTTTCTTATCAAATCGAACTTGAACATTGTTCATTTGTTGCAATTCATTAGATTAACAACCCCGGTTGAAAGACAGCACAGTTTGTCCCACTAACAACCCTAAGGCCATGTTTGGTTGGAGAATAGTCCCTGAAATAAGGGGTCAATTCTCCTCCCGACACGGTTCTCAATGGTACGACTATTTCCTATTATTCCATTTTATTTCACTTTTATTTTTATCTTTATCGCACCTTACCTACCTTTATTTCACTTTATTCTCCTTATTCCTATCCTCCAGCGGAGCAAAGAATATACCCTTATTCTCATTATTCCCCATATTTATTCATGCTTATTCCTGACCCTTATTTCCTTATTCCCCATCTTTATTCCTACTTATTCCCGAACACAACGCACCCTAATTAAAAGATAGCATATAACATTTGTCACAGTTAGTCTGACTAACAACACTAATTGAGAGATAACCCCAGTTTTGTTACAACTTGAAGATTGGGGGTGTTGAATATAGACTCAATGCATACAATCTACGACCAAGCAGTAAAATTATTAATTGCTGAACAGTAAACTGCGTAAGTTAATTAAATCAATCATTACCATACGAGATCGATTTTATTGTAGTGTAGGGTCTATAACGAGTACCCGATAATCATCGAATCATAGCGTCGAATGTTATTTGTTTAAATTATAATGGGCAGTCGACCCTTTCCCTAGAGGAAGTGGATCGTCTGCTGTAGGTTCGGCTGCAGCAGATTCTACAGCAGACCTGTGAGCCGCTCGATCATGATCGAGCGGTTCACATGAATTCTTCCGATACGGGCCCACAAAAAGGATGAATTCGTGTGAACCGCTCGATCACAATTGAGTGTCCCACGGGTCTGCTGCAGCAGATTCTACAGCAGCCCGAGTTGGCTCACGAGCCTCTTAACCAGGACGGAACTAACATGTGTCATGAAGGAGCCATAGCCCCTCCTTGATTATTATATTTTGCTTGTGCAATGTATTACGTTTTTAATAAAAATCCTCTTTAAATATATAATAATGATGTTAAAAAGGTTTCAAAGTTGTATAAAGATTAAGTGGTAGAGTAACGCGATTTTTATTTTGGGGACCAGAGTTCGAGTCCTACCTTCCCCTATTTTAATTTCTGTTATATAGCTTATCCAACCACTTCCATGGTATAGAAATTATAAGTATAATTTGATATAAAATTGTATTTGAATTCACTTATCTCTCCAATTATTTCTAGCATTCCTTGTAAATAAAAATTATTATATTTTCGTTTAACCATGAACTTTTTTAGTTCAAAATTTCACTTGTAATTTTACCCTTTTGGGATGGATTTAGAGACGTTTAAATGATTAGATTTATCACATTTTAGAAATTGCCATTGAAAATAATATTCTATTTGAAAATCTAACCTTAATAATAGATTTAAATTCTAAGTTTATCAAAATTGAAAACGGTTCATTTTAAAAATATTAACTCTATTCAAAAATTTCATATTGTATAGTGACTCCTCTTTGATGAAATTTTTAGTTCTGCCCTAGCTCTTAACAAACTGTCTAGGTAAGTATGAAACAATGTTGTCTTCTCCCATGTTATTATATAAACTTCCATACCTCAGGTTCTTAAAGCTACTCGGTGTGAAACTAAACATAATAACTTCCACACATATGAGTATATCGAGTTACTGAATTGAACATGACCCAACCCGAGCTTACTTGGTAATCCTAACTAGCCACAAATCCAACTTGAACTTGGGCTCGATAAATTTTCGAGTCGGGGTCGCAAGCTCTTAACGAATTAAGCTCATCGAGCTCGAATTTTCCTAGCATCCCTATGAACACCCTACCAGCCATCAATGCATTATGTCTTCTTCGCATATTTCGGTATTGTTGTGATTGGAATCGAATGTTCACGATGTGCTATTGACGTGTGTGACCTTCACACACTATAGTGATGTAACAACATGGAGCCACTCCAATCTCCACTAGCTCATATGCACGTCGCGATTGTGGTTGACCTCACCATGGGCCTTGCTAGATCGTGATCAGGGGTGATTGAGGCTCTCCCCGCTGTAACAACACTCTGTTGTAGAGGTCTGCTCCCAGCAAGAGAATCCTCTGTAGTATTGCAGATTCTGCAATAAAACCGTAGATCCTTGGAGCCGCTCGATCTTGATCAAGCGGTTCGCACGAATTCATACTTTTCATGGGCCCGTACCGTGCAAATTCATGCGAACCGCTCAGTGAAAATTGAGCGGTTCTTGCAGGTACTGTAGAGTCTACAGCTTTGCAGACGATCCACCTCACTAATGACCATTTAGAATAACTCAATTAGAATAACTACAGTTTTTAAAAGAAAAGAGGCATCCCCACAAGCACACAACATTAATATTTTCTACTGATTCATCACATGGAGAGGAAATCTAACCTAGTTCTACAACACCATACTTTCCCCTTACTTCATCACTCGATATCTAAAAACCTAACACGCCAAAGACTCCAATTGAAAAGAGAGAGAAAGATCACAAGAACTTAGACGAACACACATCTAACACCACCTCCTCTTCAGTCCACCTCCTCGATCTTCGGGCCCCCGGCAGCGCCCGTCGCACCTCCGGCTGAGGGCCCATCCTCATCCATACCTGCCGAGGCAGCAGCGCCACCGCCGGTCCCCTGATACATCTTGGAAATTATGGGGTTGCACAGGTTCTCCAATTCCTTCATCTTGTCCTCGAACTCCTCGGCCTCAGCCAGTTGGTTCCCGTCCAGCCAGTGTATCACCCCCTCCAATGCCTCCTCTATCTTCCTCTTGTCCTCTGCCGCGAGCTTCCCAGCTATCTTCTCGTCCTTCACCGTGTTCCTCATGTTGTAAGCGTAATTCTCCAGCGCGTTCTTCGCATCCACCTTCTTCCTGTGCTCCTCGTCCTCCGACTTGTACTGCTCTGCCTCCCTCACCATCTTCTCTATCTCCTCCTTGCTCAGCCTCCCCTTATCGTTCGTTATCGTTATCTTGTTCCTCTGTCCCGTCGTCTTGTCCTCCGCGGAGACGTTCAGTATCCCGTTTGCATCGATGTCGAAGCACACGTTGATCTGGGGGACACCACGAGGAGCTGGCGGTATGCCAGAGAGTTCAAACTTGCCGAGAAGGTTGTTGTCCTTGGTCCTGCTGCGCTCTCCCTCGTATACCTGGATCAGCACGCCCGATTGGTTGTCAGAGTAGGTGGAGAACACCTGCTCCTTCTTGGTGGGAATGGTGGTGTTCCTCGGGATCAGGACTGTCATCACACCACCGGCGGTCTCTAGGCCGAGAGACAGCGGGGTCACGTCCAGCAAAAGCAGGTCCTGCACCTTCTCGTTGCCCTCTCCGCTTAGGATAGCAGCCTGCACGGCGGCACCATAGGCCACCGCCTCGTCGGGGTTGATGCTCTTGCAGAGCTCCTTTCCATTGAAGAAGTCCTGTAGGAGCTGTTGGACTTTGGGTATACGTGTGGATCCACCCACTAGGACAACGTCGTCGATGCTGTTCTTATCGAGCTTGGCGTCTCTCAAACACTTCTCCACAGGCTCCATGCACTTGCGGAAGAGATCCATGTTGAGCTCTTCGAATCTCGCCCTCGTGATCGTCGAGTAGAAATCGATTCCCTCGAACAAGGAGTCGATCTCGATGGTTGTCTGCGCCGTCGACGACAACGTCCTCTTTGCCCGCTCACATGCCGTCCTCAACCTTCGGAGAGGTCGTGGGTTCCCGGAGATGTCCCTCTTGTGCTTCCTCTTGAACTCCTGAACGAAGTGGTTTACGAGCCGGTTGTCGAAGTCCTCACCGCCGAGATGGGTGTCGCCGGCAGTGGCCTTCACCTAGAAGATACCCTCCTCAATCGTGAGGATGGACACATCGAACGTGCCACCGCCGAGGTCAAAAATGAGGACGTTCTTCTCGCCGGTACTTGTCGCCTTCTTGTCAAGGCCGTAAGCGATGGCGGCCGCGGTAGGCTCGTTGATTATGCGCATGACGTTGAGGCCAGCAATCACGCCGGAGTCCTTGGTGGCCTGTCGCTGGGAGTCGTTGAAGTAGGCGGGGACGGTGACGACGGCGTTGTTAACAGAGATGCCAAGGTACGCCTCAGCGATCTCGCGCATCTTGGAGAGTACCATGGAAGAGACCTCCTCGGCGGAGAACGTCTTCTCCTCGCCTTTGTGTTGCACGACGATCATGGGCTTGTCGCCTGTGCCGGGGATCACCTTGAAAGGCCAGTGCATGATGTCGCTCTGCACCGACGGGTCGCTGTATCTCCTTCCGATCAGTCGCTTCGCATCTGCACAGTATCAGGATCCCAATAAAAATTAGACTGCGGTCTCTTTGGAAGAAACGATGGAAAGTTTGCATGATGGAAAGTCTGTGTACAACTCTTATTTTTTTGCTGGTGAGAAAATATTATTTTTTTACGGCAATTTCCCAACAGTCAAGTCAAATTAATTGTTTATATATAAACAAGAATACCAACTATTTGAGGTGATATATATATATATATAAAATATAAACAAACTGAAAAAAATGATACCTAATATCTTTATGTAGTTATAACTTACACTATAAGAAAAATGAGTTGTGGCCACAAGAGAAAAATGAGTTGTGGCTACAGAAACTTGTGGCGACGATAATTCCGTGGTCACTAGTTTCTCGTAGCCACAATCCGTGGTCAAAGTCTTCAGATAAGAGTTGTGGTCACGATAAATTATGTGGTCACTTGTAGTAGCCACGATATATTCGTGGCTAGAAAACTCTCGCGATGAGACTTGTAGCTACGACTACTGGTCACGATGTGTCGTGACCAGAGCTCAATTTTGTGGCCACAAACCCTATATCTGTGGTCATAATTTTGTAGCTACAACTTGTTTAGTGGTAAACACACTTTAAATGGAAGACACCAAGATCACATGCACGATACCGAAGTGTTAATTACATGCATGAAGAGAGATGAAGTATCCATGAAGAGCAGCGGTGCTCACCGAAGATGGTGTTGGTGGGGTTCATGGCGACCTGGTTCTTGGCGGCGTCGCCGATGAGCCTCTCCGTGTCGGTGAACGCTACATAGGACGGCGTGGTGCGATTTCCCTGGTCGTTGGCGACGATCTCCACCCGGTCGTGCTGCCACACCCCCACGCACGAGTAGGTCGTGCCGAGGTCGATCCCGATAGCCGGTCCCTCGCCCTTTCCCGCCATGTGGTGACGAAGACTACGAAGAAGAGGAAACGCCGAGAGAAGGAGAGGAAGTGAGCACTGACTGTCTCAGATTTTCACTGTGGATCGATAGGTGAAGGTGACTGAGAAGGGAGAGAGGGTGGTGGGTTTTTTTATATCCTGGAGCTTCCAATCTGGAACTTTCAATGCGGGAGGATCATAGCCGTCCGATTAAGGATGGACGGTAGATGGAACTTCTGGGAATGGGAGAGAAGGGGGCTTCCGGAACGATCTCGCTCGGTGGGGGCTCTCTCTTTTGCGAAGCTGGGAGGCGCAGCCTTTGAGGTTGTCTTTGTTATCTGTTTTATTTTTTCCCCGGTATTTGTTTCATGGTAAAAGTACTAGAAAAATTACTTCCATCATATATTTAATATATTTAAGATAAAAGAAATAAATCTTAACTTTTGAATCACCAATCCTCGAATGCAGTCTATTTAATGTCTTTTTCGGGAGTTTGAAGGAAATGCATCTTAGGTACATCAATTAGTAGGAATGAGAAGAATAATGTCGGACCTTTAAGGACAAACGATTGATTTACTTATTATGTGATATCTATGAAAGTTTTAATCCCTTCAATTTAATTGATATCAAAATTCTGAAAATTTATTTGTGAATTAAGATTCAGGAAATGAAGTTTTCAAATCACTGACTTAGACTCGTTGTCGAATCCTACGTAGCAAAACACGGAGGTAGTACTCACGTTTAATCCCATAAGTAATATATTTTGAGATCTTACGTCAATACCAAGTAATCGTTCGAAAATACACCCTTCTTTTTTACCAAGGTTGTCTGTTCAGCTTAACTGAGTGGATTGTTTGTTGCAGTAGAGCAGGTGCATACTCGAGCAGACCGTCTGATGGGGATCGGACGATCATCATAAGGGGTGACCATCCCCGATTCTCTATAATGGTTGTCCAATTTCCATTGGACGGTCCGCTTGAGTACAACACTGGTTGTACTACAACAAACAATCTGGCTCCTCGGCTTAATACAAAGAAAAGGGGGTTAGTGCCCCCAACGCCCCAATAGACCCGTGGAGTTGGACAAAGAAACAACTCGCATAAATAAAGGCCAACAATAAAACAACAACAAAACAAAGGCCTATTTATATAACTTGTAGTTTATATTCTTACACTTTTTATTATTTTTTATATAAAAATATAATTAAGAATAATTACTAATAGGATTTGTGTAGTGTTATTGTGCAATATTGCAACGTCAAACGCTTAAGTCTCCAGTCCATTATCGAAGAAAATTGGTCTCGGTAACTTTTTGAGTACGTGCTCAATTGGACCCATTGATAACCACCCAAAGTGCTTAAGCTCAAGTTGTCAAATAATAATCCCCACTACTTATTCCCCACACCCACATTTCATGAGTTTTTCAGATATGTTTAGATGTTGGGGTGTTACAACCTCTCCCACTTATATTCGCAACGTCTTCATTAAGACATGGCCCATCATTTGTTTTTAGTGACATTGAATGATGCACGCTTTAGATAGCATTTTTGTCATATCTCTTCGTAGGGGTGGCTCGACCTCTTGGGTAACCCTTTCCACTACCAGAGATAAATTAGATCTGATACCATTTGTAACGTTATGAGCTTAGATTGCAGGTCTATTAACGTGGAAAACTGACCTTGAGAACAGTTGGGTACAAACCAAGTTGGACACGTTGGCAACCACCCAAAATGCTTAAGCTCAAGTTGTCAAATTGTAATCTCCATCGCTTATAACTCACCCATATTTCGTGAGTTTTAGATCTGAGACTATGTTTGGGGGTTGAGGTGTTACAACCTCCCCCACTTACATTCGTAATATCCTCATTGCGACATGCCGCATTACTTATTCCCAGTGGCAGTGGCAGCTGCATGCTCCAGGTAATTTTTTTCTCATATCTCTTTATAGGGTGCCTCCATCTTTCAGGTAGTCATTTCCACTATCAGAGAGAAATTGGTTCTGATACCATTTATAAGGTCCCGAGCTTAGGTCCCCAATCCGTTATGGAGGAAGACTGATCTTGACAACTTGTTGGGTTCGATTCCAAATGGGTTTGTTGACAACCATCAAAAATACAAGCACAAGTTGTCAAATAGTAATCCTCACCACTTATAACTCATACCCACATTTTGTGAGTTTTTTAAGTTGTGACACTATGTTTGGGGTTGAGGTATTACAAATATGGACATTTGTTTTAAATCTACTTATTTATTTCAAGGTGTTTTACAGTTATGTCCCTCTTAGATTCAACAATATCAGTTTTGCTCCTTTATTTTTTACAATATCAGTTTTGTCCCTACTTTCTTGCACCGGTATCACTTGTGCCCTACATTAGCTTTGATGTTTAGTGAAATAACCCAAACCATGCAGGACTAGCACGAGAAGAGCGCTTGCAAGGTTGGGAAGGAGAGAGCGGTACAGAGAGGTTGGTGCTCGTGGCATGGGCAATGGAGAGTGGGGAGGTGAATAAGAGATCAACAATGGATGCAAGGTCGGGAAGGTTGGGTAGGGAAGGTCAATATATACATGGCAAATGTCCGACAAGGATATACCGAAGGTGTTGGCAGACACGGGAAGCACGTGGAATCGATAGTGTATGTGTTGACGATCGATGAGTACAAGATGGTTGGTTGTTCTTCGGTACAGAATGGAGGAGGATGGGAGGTCAGGTGATCATATGCGATGATGATAAGGTTCGAAAGATCATAATGGTGACCAGTGCAGAGGGGAAAGGATCATGGAGAATCAAGTTGTTGGGAATGATTTTTTTAGAAAAGTATTCATAGTCATTCATCATAAAGCAGTGCGTACATGGCATAAGTTCACTACATAGAAGTAGATTTCCACCCACACAAGTGCAGGGTAAAATAAGCCAGTATAAAAAACAGAAAAAATGGATATTAACCCACACGACTACGAATATAAGAGCATGCTTACATAATCCTAGAATGAAGGGATAATGAGATTGGATGTCATGGAGTGGATATGGATAGTGATAAGGCATAGAAGTCGAGTTGGGCTTGTTATGGCTGCAGTGAAATCAATGGGAGCGAGGATGAAATTGAACATCGGGTATGGTGGATGGAAGGATACAAGTAAATGTTTGATCATGAGTCAACAAGAGGTACGAAGGAAGAATGTTGAGCTATCAAAAAATATACCTGTACTTCTCTTTTTTTCTTCCAATTACATTTGTACCTTTGAGATAACGTGTGTTTAGAAAGGAAATGGACATAAACTAACCTGAGGGGCACACCTATTATTAGCCAAGAAGGCAAGGACACAACTAATATTGCAAATAAAGGAGACGTTTAAGGGATATTGCAGCATCTGAAAGGGACACAACTGTAAAATCTTCTTTTATAAATAGTTTTATTGCATTTTGGGTGTTAGTTCATACTTCTAATGACTTTGATCATTTTAAAATATTTACATACTTATATGTATACTTATATGTATTGTATGTGTTTGTTTAGATTTTATCTTTGATTAAGATGTATAATGATGCTGAGTACAACACTCTTCATACCCTCGTACTTAATTCTAATTAATCACTTCTGAGTTTTTCCCACAAAATAACAAAACATAAATAAGGATATATAAATTTGTACCAGTATAAAAGTCAATTATAGATTATGATGATTGGATAAAACCTATGTTCTTAATAAAAAAAGTATTGAGCAATTCTTACAAAGACGTACTATTTGATTCATAAATATACCGTACCATAATCTACCATCTATTTAGATGTTACCTTCATAAAGTGGAGAGATGGAGGCTTAAGTGGGTAGAGATAAATGATGTTGCATGTTTATTGTTTTTATGATATTCTATTCAATCAAGTATGATGTTGTATTTAATGTCCTCTTAGAGAAATGAAAGGTACTGAGTCCAATGATACTCGAGATGAACCATTCTGACACCATACCCTCCGCATTAGTCAAAAATTTTTGTTATTTTATTACATATATAGTGATGATATTATCCATTGTGAAATGATTTTTTATAATATAAATAAGAGACACAAGTCTTATCCGTTGCTATATCAGTAGCAACGGTTAATGTAACAACACTTATCTATCAGTAATTTTTAAATTTTAAGCTAATCGCTACTAAATTTCACTACAAAACAATTGAGCTATAACGATAGTTTTTCAAGATCCGTCACTAAATTACTCATTATTAAATATATAATGACGATATTATTCATTACGAAATGATTTTTCATACTCGAAATTAGCGATGAATATCATATATGTCGTTATATCATTAGCAACGATAAACATAGCGACGCTTATCCGTTGCTATTTTCAAACTTATAATTATATCGTCGCTAAATTTTGAACTAAAAAAATAGCGGTGATTAGTTGATATTTTGAAAAATAGCAACGGATAAGCGTCGCTATGTGGAACGTTTCTAATGATATAACAATAGATATGATACTCGTCGCTAATTTTGAGTACGAAAACTCATTTCGCAACGAATAATATCGTCATTATATATATTTAACAACGACTAATTTACGGACGAATTTTGAAAAAGCGTCATTATAGCATAATTTTGTTGCAGTGTTTTCAGAGTAAAAACTCGGCGATGATTAGATCAAATTTTGAAAAATGGTAACAAATAAACATTGTTGTAATGATATAGCAACGAACATGACTCTCATTTCTAAATTTTAGTCTAAAAAAATCATATAAAGGATAATATTAGCAGTATAATATTTAACAATGGACAATATAGTGATTGATTTAAATAAATGTCACCATAAATCCAATTTATTGTAGTGACTTCACATATGGATACAAATTAGATGCATCTAACACCTAATTAAAATGATTTATTGCAAACTTAAAATGTATGATCTATTACGTTAAAATTACAAAAAACTACAAATACGGTGTAAGAAAATAAAAAGAAAATAACGTGCTATATGAAAAACTTGTCGAATAAATATTCATGTAGTATTAGAGTTTATGGTGACCTAATCCCTCAATATTATGTAAGATACAATATCATTTTCGATATCCAAAATTAGTGGCAAATGTCATATTAGTTTCTACATCATTAGCGGCATAGAGCAATGCTTATATATTTATTATTTTTTCAAAATATTAACTCATCGTAATTAATTTTGAACTAAAGTTTAACGACAATTAGTTAAAATTTTGAAAAATAATAATAGATAAACATTTGCTATATATATTGTCGTTAATTATAAAGCAATGGGCATGACATTTGTCGTAAATTTCAAATATAAAAAATTATTTCAGAACGATTAATATCATTATTATATATTTAATTGATGTCCTACGATATAGTGATATATTAAAAAAAATCAGTATATCCTCGTTTTATTGTAATAAAAAATTGAATTTAAAATACAATGTATTTTGTGTAATCATATAACATATTTAGATACATATTTATTTACATACAAATTTGTAATATGAGTATCGGTACCGGTATATGCAAAGATAAGGTAGTAATACATGTATCTATATCCTAAAAAAATCTAAATAATGCTAATGTCCATGTATTTACAGAAGTTGTTCATAGATCTATCCATAAAATACAAAATACATATCTATGTCCATCTAAAAATGGATGCAACAACTGATACCTATCAATCTAAAATTTAAAAGTATATACTATAGCAGATGGTTGGGAAATACACATATCCGGTTGTATCTACTTGTAAGGTATGTTTGGTAACTAGGTTAGGCTGGGTTGGGATATCCTCATGTGAATAGTAACTGTTTGGATTATTGACATGGTTGGAAAGGGTTGGAATGATAAATGTGATGCGATATTGATTATATCTTATGTTTACTTTTTTAATGATTATAATATATTTTTATATTAAATTTATTATTTGAACATGGTTAAAATTTATTATGACAAAAAATTTGTACGATCCATACGATTAATCCCAAACATGAATGCGGAGATAGAGCAGGAAGTACGCCGGATTAGTGTGCTTCGTAAGCAGAAGTATACTATTCTATTCTCGCCATGGACCGGAGCCATCTATTGTCGTTCCCAATCTCCATCGGAAATCGTCACGCCTCGGACCACCGTCAGCTGCAGCAATCAGGACGTCTCCGGAACAGCTTCACAGGTTCCAGAAGTTTCAGTTCTCTTCAATCTGACCACCGTCAGCTGCAGCAAATTTGCTCGTTGTTCACAGCGAGCTTGACGTCGCCGGTGACCGATGTCTACTCTCCGGAACTTGACCGGCTCCTGCCGGAATGTTGGTGTACGTGCTCTCATTGTCGTGCTGAGTAATGCGATTAAAAACACTGGGTTGGGGAAGGTTGGGGTAACCTGATTGGAATAATAACTGTTTGAGATGGTCATAAGGGTTGGAAAGGTTGGAATAAAGAATATGATATGATGTTAGTATGATTTATGATAAAATTTCATTACATAAAAAGATGAGAGTAACCGGATTACTCCGAAATAATCGAAGAGTAACCGGTTACCAAACGAGCCCTTAGAATCCGGTGCTAACCTTAAGACAAATTATGTTTGTTGTGATGAACCGCCGCAACAATTTACGTGCAAAAGATTTAATTTCCTTTATCAAAATTGTGATTACGTGTATATCATTGACACCTTTTTTTACTAACTTATTTTTGGGAACGAATTTTGCGTCACAAATCACAATTAAACCAGACAAAAATTTTTGGCGTTACCTAATAAATGTTGTAGGTCGTTAGCAGTATCATTTTTTTATTTTATTAATGCACGTTTAGTTCAGGAATAAGTAAGAATAAGGATATGGAATAAGGAGAATAAGAATCTATTTTCCTGTTCGGCTAGAAAGATATGAATAAGGAGAATAAGGACAGGTACGGTAGAATAAGGGTGAAATAATGAGATGTCGATGGGAATAGCCGTACTATTTAGAATCACATCGGACGGGGAATTGACCATTTATTCTAGTGCTTATTCTCCAAACGAACATGGCCTATCCGATCTATATTTCAACTTGATTACTCTATAAAAAAGGTATCGTAGCCGCAATATTTGTTTAACTTGTGGTGAAGGAAATTATGTTGACTCAACTTTAATATATTCTGGCGATACTGCTTGTTTATTCTATTTTATGATAACAGTAGTCACATTTAGGATGAGATATCTTGGTATATGTTGACTAGTCACATTCAGAATGAGATACCTTGGTGTATGTTGTTCGTCGATGATATTGTGTTGATTGATGAGATAAAAGACGGAGTAAATAAGAAACTGGAGATTGGAGACATGCCTTAGAGACTAAAGGATTTTGTATACATAAGGCTAAAACTGAATATATGGAGTGCGTATATGATGTAAACAACGGTGAAGGACTCAAGTTGAATATTGGAGACGATAACTTTCAGAACAAAGATTCTTTTAGACACTTGGGATCTATTTTATAATAGGATAGGGAAATTGATGGTGATGTTACTCATTGAATAAACATAGGTTGGTTAAAGTGGAGAGGAGTCTCTAATGTTCTCTGTGATAAGAAAATCCCTTGAAAGTTAAAGGAAAATAATACAAAGCAACCGTGTGACCTGCTATGCCCTATGATTCAGAATGTTGGTATGTGAAGCATATATATGTGAATAGAATAATAATCACAGAAATAAGCATGCTAAGGTGAATGTGTGGTCATAAACGAAAAGATTGAATTTAGAATTATGTGATCAAAGGAGAAGTTGGTGCAACTCTGATAGAGGATAATACGAGCTTAAGATAGTTTGACCATTTGCAAAAGAGGTCGGTTAATGCACCTGTTAGAAGATGTGAGATTTGGGATGCTGAACAGGTTAAGAGAGGACGAGGAATGTCCAAGATGTGTTGGAATGAGACTATCCAAAGTGATCTTAGTTATTTGGATTTAAGCCTGAGAATGACATAAATAGATCCGGATGGAGGCAAAAAAATCCATATAGCCTACCTTACTTAAGTGTGGGAAAGGGCTTTGTTGTTGTTGTGATAACAATGGTCACGTGTCGCAAATAAATGTATGCATATATATACCAACCCTATATATATATCATCCTAAATGAAATACAATATATACATATATTTGTACAACAACGAGTTTTTGTGGGGAAGGAGATGTTGACGTGGAGGATGATGTGGGTAGAATGGGCCAAAGGAATTAAGAGTTGATTGGTCAAAGATAGGTTTGATTGTGATCTTATGAGATTGTTGAGGTGGCTAAGGCCTAAGGGCAAGGTTTAGCAGTCAAATAGCCAATAGAACCAAGTCGCATGGAGGATTGGTCTATTGGTTGACCGCCACGTGACTACACCACAAAAATAAAAAACTTAACAAGAAAATATAAATAAAATAGTAACCAACTAAATCTAAAATGTACTGAACACACAAATGGTAGATGTTAATGAGATTTATAAGTTTCATGGACTTAACATCTAAAAATGCAATTATATATAATAATCTATTTAAGGCATGTTATAAGTCTAAAATACCTATTTTGAGGTTTTGCATTTCTTTTTTCCTTGGTATTATGTACATACTATATTTTAATATATTATTAATCAATATTTATACATTAATCTATTTTTTAGATTTTTAATAGGTGAAGAAAAAGTAGAACAAAATATATCTAGATGATATATAGATGATTTCTTTAATTTGCTCTTCTTCAAGTAATTTTGAAAATATTTTAGATTTTCTTTTCCTCGTAGTTAGGTTTGTTACAAATTCAAATAATAAAATCAAAATGTTATAATAAAAAGAGAGAAGACTTTTTATGTGAAATAATGAGGTTCATGATAGACATTTGTAATATATACAATAAGAGTCCCAAAACTCAAGTTTTTCATATAAACTCTGATTCCTTTGAAATTGGTCTTGTTTTTAGATAGTTGAGCATACGATTTTCAAAAGTGAATAAGGTATCATAAGAGTCTATATGTCTGAGATATAAAGCTTGTAGTACATGGTGATTGCTAATTGGGATTTTCATTTATTTACCATATATATAAATTAGTATTTTTCAGATTTTTTGGTGTATTTAGATTAGTGATATGCAAACCGCAGAGGTAGAGGAGTTAACATAATCTATTAAAAATAGGCAAAGATTGTAAGATGTATATATACGTACATATATAGGTGAATCTTTATATATTTTTCGGATGTTCTTTGATTTTCGTGCTTTTATTTGTTGTCTCAGTAATGTTGCTCGGGTCTTTGGGGTTAGGTGAAAAAATTAATTTGCAGCCCGTTAACTTCATATTCTTCTGGTCAATATGTACAAGTCCATCCATCCATCCTGAATTTTATATTTTCTAATTTTTTTTATAGATTTTTGTGTATTCTTATGCCAATAATGCAAGATTAATAATGTGTATTTGAATGGTAAAAATGGTTTTTTATACTTGTTTAACAAGCATTTGTTGAGGTGGCAATATTGAGTTGATGAATACGGGAGTCATCAATCATTTAAAAAAAGAACTTTGATTTTTAGATTCGATAGTGCTTCCCTTATCTTTTATGACTGTGGGAACGACTCCTTCATGAGTGTTAGGACATGCTCCATCACAAATGAGCACTAGCTAGTGAATTATGCATGATGGATGTTTCTAATCTTCTTTTTCCATTTTCTCCTCGTTTGTAATAAAATGTTGGCTTTTAATTTATCTTCAAGATTGTATATTATTTGTTAAGATGTTTATTTAGTATTTGATGGATGATGCTCGATTTCTTGTTCCAATTAAATGTTCTAATTCTTTTTATCATTCATCTTGTAAGCTTCCACCAAAGAGTTACCCTCTAGTCCCAAAAAGATTAATGGTACATCTTGTTATCCGTCTCCCATCATTCTCTTTTATTTTTTCTCTCTTCTCATTTTGTTGCCCATATAAAATAAGAAAACTGACGGGATAAATTAAATACAAGGGATTTTTACCCGGCAGACCCTATAAACTTTGCCAATCATCTCCATGACCTTTGAAACAACCTAATTCCCCCTCGACCCCGTAAACTTGTCAACTCTTACCCCATGAACCCTCCGGGTAATATGTTTTAAGCCCGTGGAGATTTTGGGGGTAATTTACAGGATCGATGGGGTAATTACGTTGTGCAAAAGGTCGTAAAGGCATTTTAAAACGTTTATATAGTCTGCTGGGTAAAAATCCCTAAATACAATAATCGTCAAACACACCAAAAAGCATGGGTGTGAGCCACGAAAGAATATCTTTGCACGAATCGCATCCAGCCACGTAGCATCTCGTTGTAGGCCACCCCATCCAACCGTTATGAGCGGAACAACCGGAACAAGCACAAACATACAGTGGGTTGGAGTGAGCAGTACACAACAGCGACCGCACCAAAGTCCATCCATTTTGTTTACTTCAGCGCGTGCCCTCACAACGCGGTACAATCACCGCGAGGGACTAGCCCATCACGCATTCCATCCCATCCCCTCCTTATCTCCCTCACCCTCCTCTCTTATCTTCACCCCCTCCACTCTCTCCATCATCGTCCTCCACCGCCGGCCATGGCCCATACCCTAATCTCCCCTCCGCCGTCCGCCCTCCTCGCGCCGCCCCTCCCGTCGCTCCTCCGCCGTGGCCGGCGAGACCTCTCACCCCTCTACAAGCCCCGTAGGCCCGATGCGCGCGTCAGGATGAGCTTCCACGAGGTCCCCTCGCCCGAATCCATTGATTTGCACGGGCTCGTAGAGAGGGTAGAAGGGCTTCTCTACACCCTGGCGGACGCCGCCGTGGTCGCAGAGCCTTCCACGTCTGGGGCGACGGATGCTGCCGTGCAGAAGAGCGGGGGTTGGTTCGGGTTCATATCAGACGCGATGGAAGTGGTTCTTAAGGTATGGAATTGTCAAAGAGTGCTTGTTTTGAGTGCTGGAAACTTAGTTTAGCAGAGAATGTCTCATCTTGTAGCGTATTGGCATCGTTTTCGAACCTGGCTAATGACTCTGCGTGTGGAGCCTATGGCACTGCTTGTGTTGAAAAATAGGAATGGGTTTCTGAAAGCATCAAAATGGGTGTCTTCAACAGAGAAAAGCAATTCCCTCTGTCGAAGACGATGGTTTGTGAGTGAGAGGCAGATCCCCCCTTGCCATTTATAAATTTCCACTAACACCCGCATCTCTAACATAACTAAAGCTAAACTTTTCGATGCCTGCATGTTTAGGTATGTGAAGTGTGCGGATGTTACTATAGGAAGAAACTCTAGAGGAACAATCCAAGCGCATCGAGAAGAGGAAGGAGAGAGGAGTTTATAGTTGTCATTAAGTTATATAAGAATGTTTGTCTTGTGATTCATTCTTGTAATTAAATTTCCATTATGATGCATATTTAGAACTAGATACATTATCGACATCTAATTTTAAGAAATAGCACGATATTGGAGAAAATAAATCCTGATGCTAACTTGAAACTGGATCACATGGCTGTCCATCATGGATAGTCTTGGTTCTGTAAACTCTATAAGTAGCTTATTTATTTACACTATTGAGTTACTACTTAAGTTGAGTAGTCATAGTTTTACCTTCAAGAAATCGGAGAATTGTAACCAACCCCTGCATGGTTAGAACAGTCCGCATCATCTCTTTGAACGGGGTATTCACACCCAAGCCCCAGATAATTGGAGGAGTATAGGTAGTAAGCAATTATCCAGCCGGTGGTTTACCAATAAATGCTTCTCCACATTCAAGGAGCGACATAGGGGAGTAGATTTCCATCTACTTTTATAAATAGCATTTTCTTTACAGCTTGAACTCCTGCTTTTCCCGAACTTGTTGGATATAGATTTTTTCTTCTTCATCATAGAAATTCCATGCGCCTGTATATTGTTGGATATAGAGTTTTTCTTATTCATCATAGAAAGTCCATGCGTTCTTTATATAGACATAGTCCCACAATAAAAACAGTAAGACCTGTAATAATAGGAACAAAACCACAACAAGAAGAATATAATTGCCAATCACTTATTTATATTTTATTATGCAATATTCTCCATAAGCACCCAGGGAGAGGCTTTTTGATAGTCTTGTCATGAGCTAGGCTAGGAGATCATGTATGCGATAGCTGATGGGGGGCAGTAAGTGAGTGCTCTGACGGGTGAAGCAGCTCCTGTTTACTAAGAGATCTTCCGCTTCTTGATCTTTCAGTCGTCTCACTGAAAAGGTGAGGGGATGAATCGGACCAACTTTCTTTCGCCCGACCAGCTCTATGTATCACTAATTTGTATTCTTATTGTTCAATATTTTATGCACTTGCCTTCAAGCTAGAACATAGATATCTATCATGCTTGGCTTAGAAACATGTCTATTAAACAATATTGGGTGAAATAGCTCATGCGGACATCGATGATTGTCGACAAAATATACATGTGAGGTAGCTATGGATCCCTTTTGAGTCGTATACCTAGTGTAGTGGCAATTAACCTCAACATGTTTAGTCTTCTCATGAAAGTCTATATTGTTGGCTATAAATAAGGCATCTTAGTTATTTCCTCTTAGTTGCATCGAGAGAGGTTCCTTCATTAGAATGTTAGCCATGAACAATTTCACTGGATAGCCTTGACAATTTCTTGTGCAATTACCCAAAGACTCAATAACGGATTGAGCAACAAAAATATATTTCCTTCTCTTCTAGGGGTTCACATTTCGCTAGAATTTTAGTAAAATTTGTTTCTGCCATGGAGCGAGACATATATACCACTAGCATCCTTTCCATGATTTTGGCTGAAATATTGTCTAATATAAACAATATGTACAACTGAATGGATGAAAGTTCACCCGATACTGGTGAAATCTCTCCCCATTTTGCCATTATGTTTGTTATAAATTTTTAGAGAGAGTTATTATTATTGCTTCTTTGATGAATCATCTTGTCTTAATATGAATCTTGAAATCTTAATTTTCGATGTCGATTTATATATACAGTAGAATGCAAATGGCTTGTTGCGATAGTGCTACAACTCATATAGCATATCCCGACATGGCGATATCATTTAGTACTCCAACTCAAGTAATACACATATCTTTGATTAGGTTCTAGACGGGGAGCATCGTCCCCCATTATTGAAGGTCACGAACATGGAAATCGAATTATCATTGCATGATATGCAATCATTACATACAACAACTCTTATGAGTAGCATATGTGGTACATGGATCCACCACAAGTATTTCTATTTAATATAGCATAGTAAGCATTTTATACATGATATCTTTATTTAATATGTTATATGTTTTACAAACCTTTTTATATTATAAATATTGTGCATTATAGTTTCTTTTCTTAGTTTCATATTTCAATTTATAATATATATTTAATATTTCAATGTGGTATATGATGGGATATAAGTCAAATGTCCTAATTACACGTTTATTTCATATTTCAATTTATAATATATATTTAATATTTCAATGTGGTATATGATGGGATATAAGTGAAATGTCCTAATTACACCTCTACTTTAGTATAAAAATATGTATTTCTACCTTTATTCATTGATTGAAGAATATTGGGAACTTTAATTATGAAAAAAATAATTTAAGTTATATTTGATGGTTTCCGATTGCATCAACCAAATTCCCCAAATCTTCAGTTTTGGACTTTGACAAAACAATAGATAAATGGATATTTAAGAGCATATACAAATTACATAGTGAGTTTGTTATAATTGAGACACCTCAATTAGTCAAAATCAACACATAAAATAATATATATGGGCTTTATATTGAGGAAGAGAAGCCTCCTGAATCATGATGGCAGTATGATTGGACGGGGGAGGGGGCATTGGCCTACCGCTTTCCTAGGTTGATGGCGTTAGCCGTTGACAGGGGGTGCGGGTGGCGGAGGTTGCTGACTCAGGATCTTGGGTGCTGAGGTTCCTTGTAGTTCTCTCGGATCAGAGGTTGGAAGAGTTTTTGCGGTTACTATCGGAGATTCCCCCAGTCGGGGAGATGTCAGGCGACCCCGATCATTTTGTGTGGGAAGAAGATAAGTTCTCGGTGAAGATTGCATACCAGAAGCTGAGTGGTGGTACGGTGGAGCGTGACGAAGACCTTTGTGTTGACTTGAAGGTGATTTGGGCGGCTAAGATTCCTACTCGGGTTAAGGTCTTTCTTTGGTGTCTAAGAAAAGACCGGATATGTGACAAAGTGAGAAGAGGCAGACTGTTGGGTGCGACGGATATGATGTGTGACAGATGCGAGGACGACGTGGAGGATGCGGACCACATTTTCTTTGGGTGTAGGTCTTCGGCTAATGTGTGGGAGTCGTTGGGGCTTCCGTGGGTTCGGGCATCCGATGCGGAGCATTTTTGGAGATCTATTCGGGCGGTCGGTCTTGGGTCATCCGGTGATGTCTCCAAAACCTTTGCTGCACTCTGGACTATTTGGCTTGGCAAAATGATTCCACTTTCAAGGGGCATCGTTTTTACTTTGAAAATGTACTTGCCCACTGTAATGCTTTGTACAATTTCTGGATATCGAACTGATGTACCTTCTCGTTGTTAATGAATGCTTTGGTGCGGTGACTCCCGCCTTGGGAGGGCTCCCCCATTTTCTTATTCAAGAAAACATACATAGTTCTCTCATAAAGGGTTGGATTGGTAGTGACAGATAAGAAAATTGGGTTGACGTGTTTCAGTTGCATTGTTAGAGGTACCTCTGCCAAAATGTCTGCCACCACCTGTTACACCTATATAGCCTCAGAAGTGGTTTGTGCCATTATCCTAAGACATCTTGATTTATTGCTCTTCTAGGTGAATAGATTGTCGTTTATGAATATTTGTAGCCATATAGTGGACTTTTTTAATCATTGAGATATCTAGTATGTTAACATCATCATACATAATAACGTTCATGTGCTTCCTATCGAGGAAGAGAAGCCTCCTTCCACGCACAATTTTAGAAATCATGATGACAATTAGCCGACCCTACTTAATGTGGGAAAAAGGCTTTGTTGTTGTGTGAAATCACGATGACAACATCTCAATGCACCATATTGGGCTTATCAATGAACTAGCTGATTATGCTTGCTGATAGAGTAATTTATGAATGTGCGATTGTAGTATAAAGGAGCTTCCCGATGAGCCCCATGTATTGCATGTTGTCAATGTTCTTCTTGTCACTACCATGAAAATGAATATTGGGATCCACATGTACCTATAGTTGGATGTGATCCAGCTATCATGACTCCTTTAATATATTTGTGACATTTTTTTGGGAACGGTGATGCCTCTATTATTGCTTGCGAATCCTAAGGAAATACCGGAGATAATCAAGGTCCTTGGTTACAAAAAGCTAAGGAAAGCTTATTCATGAAGACTATCATAAACACATATACAGGTATCATAGTGTCATGTAGGGTCATGTTCACAAATACTAAACTATTTGAGGTAGAAATGATGAAATCCTCTCACTTTATCTTCTTCAAGATTTTTTTATCCATGCTCTCAAGCACTTCTTCAGGCCATAGACGACCTTGTGCACTTCGCGAACTTTTTGACACCCCCTCTCAATCATGAAATTAGGAGGTTGTTGCATATATACTTCTTCTTAGAGTTCACCCTAAAGAAAAAACATTCTTTACATCGAGCTGACACAAAAGTTCCTCTTATTGATGGAAACAACAAGGAGAATGTAGATAATGGCCAGTCTAGTCATTAGTCAACATCATATATCTGTCTATATTCTTCAGCCACAAACCCAGTCTTCCTTATAGTGCTCCACAAACTTGTTTACTTGATGATTTATTGTAAAAACCCACAAGTAGTCTATTGCAGTTGCTTTACGAGGGGATGTGACTAGTGTCCATGTGCTCATTAACTGCAGGACATACATCTGCATGGCTACCTTCTATCAATAATTGAGAACAATATTTTCAAAAAAATTGGGAACAATCTCATGATAAGTTTTGGGAACTTCCATTGCCAAGAGCCCCAAAACGAACCGTTGAGAGGAGAATGTGTCTCTACATAATAGATGATTGGAATTAGAGTATCTGGAAGGACATCAACTTTTGGCCTTAAGGATATATGAGCATCCATATTACTTGTGACACATATAGAGACAACCATGGTAGGATCTTCAGCAGGTTCAATTGTCTCATGACTCATTGTTGAATGCTAATCGCCTAACATGAACCATAGAAACATCAGCTACAATGATATCGGTGATAACAATATGCTTAGAATCTACTTCAGATGTGATGGTGGTGGCTCAAGCAAAAAAGTGACATACATAAATGGAACGGATGTGGAGCGATGACTATATGTGTGTTGTAGCATCCTATGGGGAACCTCAAGAGTAAGGGCGAAAAAGGGAGATATATCTCAATATTACTCTCACATGGAGTAAGATGAGAGGCACACGAGAGGTAGGAGTGAGAATCCCACTAACTCGAAAAAGGTGACACCATCACTCACATAACCTCTCATAGAGGATGGGTCATAAAAACTATAATCCTGTGTATGGGAGTACCACACAAAGATGCACTTGACTGCATTAGATGATAACTTGTCTCTGCCATGGGTCTGTATATGAATGAAGTGGAGCCAAAGCAATGAGGAAAATGGCGAAGCCTTCTCCAACATTAAGTAGGGTTGTGAAAAACACACCGATCCTTGGCCTGCTTCTTTATTCCTGCAAAAGAGGAAACAGAGAAACTCGCGGTCGTTGTCGACCAGGGGGGTTTTGTCAGAAGAGATTAAGGTGAGTTAATCTCCTTTATTTTATTTATACTCCTAAACTTAATTGTATAGTGGTTAAGCACGGGAGTGTCGAACTCAGGGAGGCAAACTGTATTAAACTAGGGAAATCAATGGAAAACCTAAGGAAAAGTGTTTCCTAATTTTTATTGTATTTTTAGGAATTTTTCTAAATTTTTATTTGATTTTTATGAATTTTATATTGTTTTTGTGATTTTTAATGATTTTATGCCCTTTTTTTATTCTTAGAAAATATTTGAATTTTTTTATTTGATTTTAGTTTTCTTTTTTTTATATTTTTAATGTGTTTTACTGTTTTTATTGATTTTTATAAAGTTTTTATGATTTTTATGGTGTTTGGTTCACTTTTAAGGTGAAGAATGTAATTTTTATTGAAAACTGTACTGTTTTTGTAATTTTTAATGATGAAAATGATGCGAAAATGTTTTTATTGTATTTTCTGTTGAAACTAGATGAAATTACCTTTAAAACGATATATTGTGCGTTTTTAGGGGATTTTTCTTGAGTTAGTTATGAATTTTTGAAGTTTTTATGTATTTTATATTTTTTTACTAGTTTTATTATTTAATTTTTATTTTGTTTTGGGTCTAATATGTAAAATATAGTGCAATATACTAAATGTAATTTTTTTTAGAATTTTTAAAAGTATTTTGATATTTTTTTTATGGTGTTTTATATGTTTAGGGTGTATATAGTATGTTATATATAGTAGTAGGGGTATAACTGTAACAAGAATTAAAAAGCAGGGGTGCGCCTGAAATTATAAGGGAACTCTGGGCTGTTGCGCAAATGTATCAGGTCATCACGTGCCCATCAGCGCTGCTCACCTGTAAGGACTGAATCGCAATTCCGAAAACCTGTAAGGGCGTGCCTGTAAAATTCCCAGTAACCACGTGCTCTGCACGCGCTTTTCGCCTTCGAGGACCTGTTTGTAAATTCGAAAACCTGCAGGGTACTTTTTGCAAAAATCACCGTACTCACGTGACTCGCACGTGCGATTCTGTTAGGTTATGCGTTTGACACCTGGCACGTAGAATCCCGTCCGATGATAACGATCCGACGATTGCGTTTTGGGCGTGAATCAACGGTTCGGATCCGAACTGGAGAAGGACTCGGAGATCGGACGTCTCTGGATAGGTCTCGACGAACTGGGATGAATGTCGTCTCCGGCGAAATTCGATCGTCAAATTGAAACTCTCTCCTGATCGATCGTCGCTGCTAACTGCTCGAATAGCTTCGTCTCGAACTTCCGCACCAGACAGGAGTAAAAATCGAGATCAGATTGCTCTGATCGAAGATCTGGAGGCGATGTTTCTCTCGCGTCTTCTGTATCTCCGGTGGACTCCTGGAGTTTCTGTACCTGTGATGATCTAGCGATCTATTCGCTACAGGAAACTGAAGCAACTCCGATTGTCATTCAGATGATGCATGCAAACATGGAGTCGACGTGAATGATCTGATGCTGCTTGAGGCTTTGTCGGAGATGAAGGAGATGAAGCTCTGCAACCTGCAAATCAAAGCACGACTGGATCGAGGTTTCTAAACCTCGATCCTGTGTATCGTAGAAGCGAGGAGAATGGATGAACGAGGCTGAGTGGAAGTGAAGGACAAGCCTCGAAACTCCGGCCGTCGGACACGGCCGGAGATGGACAGAGATGGACGGGAATGGAGAGGTGGACGGCGATCGAGGATGAATGTGTAGAATCGGATCAAATAGTGTCGATTGGAAACGATTTTCAACGAAAAACCCAGAATGGAGGGATTGAGAAGAGAAGGGAAGGGTTGAGAAGAGAATCGGAGGGGAGAGATAAGGAGATCGGAATGGAACTAACCTGGAGATGCGGTGTCGGAGGAGATGAGGTTGCGGAAGGTACGCCTGGGGATGTGGAGCTCGGCGGAGCTCCGCAGTAACGGCCTCGACAACCGGCGCAGTTGGAGGCTGAGCGCACAACGACGGCGGAGCAGGGCTTCGCCAAGGCGGCGGCGATCACGCCAACTTCTCCTCCCTCTCGCTCGACAGAGCTGGAGCTGGAGGCTGTCACCCTCGGAGCTCTCTCTCTCTCTCTCTCGAAGCTCGGGTGGAAAAAGTGGAAAATGGCGGATGGCTTCAAGGTTGGAGGGAGGAGGTCTATTTATAGGAGAAGGGGAGGATGCACCTGGACGGGAATGAGGCCGGATGGGGTTCGTTGACCGAACGGACAGGCGGTTGGAGGTAGTTGGAGTGGTTGACAGCTACGGAGGAGACGCCTGGGCGCGAAGAAGGAAGGAGGCGGAAGGCTCGGAGCTCGCGAGGCTTTAAGGGAAGAGGACGATGAACAGTGCTGGGCGGGCACTGTTCATCGTCTGACTGGTCAAACCCGCCCAAAAAATTATAATAAATATAAATTATATAAAATATATATATATATAAATTAGTTAAGTTATTAATTAATAAGTAATAATAATTCTTATTTATTATTTAGTTATTATTTATTTATTAATTTTTTTATAAATTTATAAATTCAATTTTGTGAATATAAATACATTTTTATATACTTTTTATAAGTTTATTTTATACTTTTAAATAGATATGTATATGTATACTTATAGGTACTTTACCTATGTATATACATTTTTTTATTTTTATTTTATTTTATTCTTTTTTTTTATTTATTTATTTTGGATTTATGTTGTTAATAATACATTATAAATAAAAATTTTTTATTTATTTATTTAGGTTTATATAAGTAGCATAGGTAAGTTATCTATGTATGATATAGACCTATATATTTATATTTTTTTATTATTAATTATTTTGTAATTTTTTTATTTTACAAGATTTTAATACTATTTCTTTTGTTCATTATAAACATATATTATGAACATTATTTACAAAATATTAATTTATAAAAATATTGAATATTGGATAAAATAGGTATTATGTACAAGAAGAGCCAAAAACCTAACTTCTTTATATGGACCCCAAAAATTATGCACCCAATTTTATAAAATAGTTTAGGAAATGCTATATACAATTAAAGGTGAGTTTGGGTGATTTGGAGTTTTTATTTGCAAGATATGGGTCTGTGAAGTTGAGATTTTGGCTTTTTATTTTGTGTATAAACTGTACAATGAGTTTTATTTTTGTCCAAACTCAATTTTGTATTTTCATTTAAATTATTATCTACAACTTTGATGAAGAAAGTTTTTTTTTTTTAAGTTTGGAGTGGTTTTGATGGTAAATAAAATAGGTGAAATATTTACATTATGGAGAATGGGTAATTTATATTTTTGGTCTAGGTTTTCTTTATATTTTTTATAGGTTAAGATCCTTATCTCCCCCTACTTATTTCTCTTGTCGACCTGGTCAATATTGACCTGGTCTCGGGGTTAGGATCAGTCTGTATATTTTATATCCAGCCTTCTTTTAATTTTTATTTTCCTTTTTCTCTTTATTCTTTTATTTTGGATAATTTTAAGTGTTAATTATATAATATTAATATTAGTGGTTAGAATGTTAATTAAATGGAATTAGTGGATATTTACATGTATTTTACCAAGGATTTTAGCCAAAATGAAAGAATAAAGGAGATGAATCATGGATTCATCATTCCCCTATACTTTACCTTTGCTAGTCCCTTAGCAAACACTTATTCTATAAATAAGTGCAAGCAAAAAGAAAAAGAAAAAGGAAAATAAAAAGAACTTAGAACATGATCGTTTCTTTAAACCGAATTTCTCTTCGTCCAAAATCTGGAGCCTGGATTTAAACCTTTGGATTAATAGTGTGTCGGGACTCTATTAGACTTAGGATTTAAGCCTCGACAGCCCTCAAGTTCCACAAATCCTTATCCAGGTTCACCTCAATAGCCAGCTCAGATCCACCTATTCATCACGCAAACTTTTCGGCTTTGAAAGCAATTAGTACTGTGTGTGAAAAGTTTTAGCTCTTCCCGCTTAGAAAAGCGAAGAAACCGCCCATACAGCTACACACTTCCATTGGGCCCTTATCCAGCAGCTCAGTCCTCGAGGAGGGAGGTATTTCCTTCTGAGGTCAGGTCGTGCTGTGTCCACAATCGAATAAGAAAGGAAGTAGAAGAAGGAGAAGAGAACTGGAGTGTGATCAGTGTAATCACATCTCCGGTGAAGCCTGGCCAGTTTAGCCAAGTCTCCACGAAGACATGCAGGCTTTTCTGAAGCTTGGACCATTGTGGTCATTTTGGAATTTGGTGTATTTGGCTTCTTTGGTAGTAATGATTGTTGCACTGCATCGGTCTTTTGTGCCCCGACGGATATAGCATCTTTTCATTCCGCCCATTTTTTGGGGTCTTAGAAAAAATTGTGCCAGCAGATCCTTCCCTCATCCGAAGCTTTATTTCAACCCCAATCTCTCCCGTCTTTAGACATCACCACCACCAGATAAGGATGGAAACGCACCACCGAAATGGATTGCCCTTCGCAACCCCAGGCAGGTCGAGCTAAGTGCAGAGTGCATGAGCTCAAAATTGGTTCAAATGGAGAAGAGTTCAACGGATGACACCAGGTGTCCTACTTAGGCATTTTCAAGTTGAATTCCGAACACGGTCTCATGGAACCCAAAGAATTAAGTCTATAAGACCTGAAGAGTCTCAATTCCCGATCCTAATAAAGTCCCTCTTGAATTAAGTGGATTAAGGCCTAAACCAAGCTCCATCTCTCGGACTTAGATCCATGCGGTTCAAGAATCGAACTTGTTCTGAAAAATGCTAATGAATGCAACAATTTTTTTTTTATGAGGTAGATTTTTCGGCTTGAATGCATTAAATGGATTTTAAAGAATTTTACAAATTTTTATTGGATTTTAAACTTTTCAATTTTTAGGGGTCTTTTTGTAAAAGTTAGTGGATTAATTCAATTTACACAAATTTTACACAGATTTTTGTGTATTTTACAAGGGATTTTATACAAGTTTTATATACAAGTTATACGGCTTTTGTACAAGAATTTTTATGAGGATTTTATTTTTTGAAATTTTTAAGGATTTTATCCAAGAATTTTACAACTTTTTTTTTATCTACAATTTTAAGCCATTTTTTATAAAACATTTTTACGGTTTTCTTGTGGCTTTTAAAAACCCAAAATATAGACCCATACTTTTAAGAAGCCTTATTATTAAAAATACGAGAAAGTACGAGTTATGGCTTCTAAAGTATATATAGTATATATATACGCACCCCCCTATACTTAGCGTGAACTATGTCCTCATAGTGACCAAAGAAGCGGCAAAGGAAGACATAACTCGGGCTAAGTATAGATCGGTGAAAAGAATCTATACTACAATGACACAAAGAATAACGAATGAATGAATAGAAGCCGGTCATCTCCTCTATACTTAGGATCAAGTGATTCCAAGGATAGAAGACTCAAAACCGAAGATGATCGAGGTCAAGAGAATATACATACTCAACGGCTCGGCTTGTCCCCCCTATACTTAGGGTAAAATATCCCTAAGTATAGAGACGAATATCAAAAGGTGAGGGACAAGCGAGGGAGTAGACGATACAAAAACCGACGACGATCAAAAAGGGAAATGAGCGAGATCACCCCCCTATACTTAGGGTAAAGCACACCCTAAGTATAAGCAACAACGGGGGTGATCAAACAGGACGACGAATAACACGGCGTCTACACCCCCCTATACTTAGGATAAAGCACATCCTAAGTATAGCAAAATCTAGATGAACCTAAGGGTGTAAGACAAACAAAAGAAGAAAGAATGAAATCGAAAGTATTTACAAGATCTGGTTAATCAGGTATGAGATGCAAAGTGTAAGAGTGAAAAGATCATCTCATACAAAATGGATTGGGGCGACTTCAACGGTCTGCGGATCATGATCGAGAAATGGTTTCAATCTCTGACCGTTGACTCGAAAGGTGGACTCAGATGACAATTCAGATATATCGATGCTTCCGTTGTCGTACACCTTTCTGACAATGTACGGGCCTTTCCATTTACTCTGAAGTTTCCCTGGAAATAGTTTCAGTCTCGCATCGAATAGCCAGACTTTCTGATCAGGCTCAAACTGCTTGTGGCTGATGTGAGCATCATGCCACTCTTTCATCCGTTCTTTGTAATGCAGGCTACTCGTGAAGGCTTGATCTCTCAGCTCTTCCAGGGCTGCCAATTCAGTCTGCCTCTGATCTCCCGAATCATCTAGTCCAAAGATCACTTCTTTCACTGCCCACCAGGATTTGTGTTTGATCTCAACAGGTAAGTGGCATGGCTTGCCATAAACGAGTCGAAAGGGAGATGTGCCTAATGGAGTCTTGAAGGATGTTCGATATGCCCAGAGAACCGAGTCCAAAAGTTGCGACCAATCCTTTCGGTCTGGGCGAACAACCTTCTGCAAGATCGTCTTGATCTCCCTATTCGAAACCTCGGCTAGACCATTCGTCTGAGGATGATACGGAGTAGCAACCCGATGGTCTATACCGAACTCGTTAGCAAGTGCTCTTACCTTGTCGTTGATGAAGTGGCTACCCCCGTCTGAGATCAGAACTCGAGGGACTCCGAACCGCATAATGATATGCTTTCTCAGGAACTTGCAAACCGTGTTCGCATCCGCGGCTCGGGCAGGAATTGCCTCCACCCAACGACTCACATAATCCACAGCTAAAAGGATATACTCGAACCCCTGACTTTTCGGAAATGGGCCCATAAAGTCGATACCCCATGCATCGAACACTTCACAGAAGTGGATCGGCTGCATCGGCATCATGTCTTTATGTCCACAAGTGCCCATCTTCTGGCAGTCAGTACATCTCTTCACGAATGCATGAGCATCCGCAACGAGTGTAGGCCACCAAAGGCCGGATTGGAGCACCTTTTGTGCTGTCCTCTTCCCTGAATGGTGTCCTCCAGCTTCTAATCGATGACAATACATGAGGACACTCTGGTATTCCTCCTGAGGAATACACCTACGCCAGACGGAATCCGCTCCTTCATGATAAAGGACCGGATCCTCCCAATGGTAAGACTTGGCTTTCGCGAGGAAAGTCTCAAGTCTCTGTCTGGACCAACCTTGCGGAACTTTCTTAGCAACAAGAAAGTTCACAATGTCGGCATACCATGGCAGCGAGGCGACAGCAAGAATCGCCTCGTCGGGGAAGGTCTCGGTGATTGGTGTATCAAAGTCAGAAGTCTCAGGTAGTTCTAGTCGGGAGAGGTGATCCGCCACCACATTCTTGACTCCAGGCTTATCCTTGATAACAATGTCGAACTCCTGGAGTAGAAGGATCCATCTGGTCAGACGCGGCTTCGAATCCTTCTTATCCATTAAGTACTTGATGGCGGTGTGATCAGTGAAGATTGTGACTTTGGATCCTAAGATATGGGACCTGAATTTATCTAAGGCAAATACTACAGCTAGCATTTCTTTCTCTGTAACCGTGTAATTCCGCTGCGCGGAATCCAAAGTCTTGCTAGCGTAGTGTATGGCGTATGGAAGGCCATCCCTCCTCTGTCCCAACACAGCCCCAACGGCAAAATCTGAGGCGTCCGTCATGATCTCGAATGGGAGAGACCAATCGGGTGGCTGAAGGACAGGAGCCTCTACAACCATGTTCTTGAGAGTATCAAAAGCCGAAAGACACTTATCATCAACTATAAACTCGGTGTCTTTCGCTAGAAGATCAGACAACGGTCGGGCAATTTTGCTGAAGTCTCGAATGAAACGTCGGTAGAAACCGACATGCCCGAGGAATGACCGAAGCTGTTTCAGATTTGACGGTGGATTGAGTTTCTTTATGATATCCACCTTGGCCGGATCCACCTCCATGCCCCGGTTGGAGATGATGTGACCAAGGACCGTCCCCTGAGTCATCATGAAATGACTCTTCTCCCAAGAAAGCACGAGGTTAACCTTCGTGCACCTCTGAAGCACGCGGTCTAGGCTAGAAAGGCAGGAATCAAAATCATCACCGTAGACCGAAAAATCGTCCATGAAGACCTCCAAGATATCTCCCACCATGTCCGCGAAGATCGAAAGCATGCACCTCTGGAATGTAGCCGGAGCATTACATAATCCAAAGGGCATCCGTTTGAAAGCATACGTTCCGAACGGACAGGTGAATGTCGTCTTTTCTTGGTCTTCTGGAGCAATAGCCACTTGGTTATACCCCGAGTACCCGTCGAGAAAGCAATAATGGCTCTTCCCGGCTAACCGTTCGATGATCTGATCGATGAACGGTAGCGGAAAGTGATCCTTCTTGGTCGCTTGATTCAAACGTCTGTAGTCCACGCAGACGCGCCAAGAAGTCGGTACTCGGGTAGCGATCTCCTCTCCGTCCTCGTTGATCACTGTGGTGATACCCGTCTTCTTGGGTACCACATGCAAAGGACTAACCCATTTCGAGTCGGAGATGGGATAGATAAAGTCGGCGCTCCACCACTTGGATATTTCCTTCATAACCACTTCTCGAAGATTCGGGTTCAGCCTGCGCTGAAACTCACGAGATGGCTTGGCGTCATCCTCGAGAAAGATGTGGTGGGAGCAGAGAGCCGGACTAATCCCATGGAGATCGGCTACTGACCACCCGATCGCCTTGCGGTTCTTTTCAAGAATCGCCATCAGACGGGATTCTTGATCTTCGGTCAGATTAGAAGAGATGATGACCGGAAACATTTTCGATTCACCCGCAAGGAATCGGTACTTCATGCTTTGAGGTAACGGTTTGAGTTCAGGGGGAGAAGGGGCAGGGAGGGCGGGTTTAATTAGAGCCTGGGTGTAGGCTACTAGATCGGTGTGCATGAGCTCTACCTGCTCTGACTCAGAAAGATCTGGAGATGGCTTTTCTGATTGCTGACTTTGTTGCGCAGGCTCAGTCTCCAAGTTGGTTGTAGGCTCATTTGAGATTAAACGCGGAACATATTCATCAAAACTTTGCCAATCAAAATCCACGTCTATATCGGAGGGATCAGAATCAGAATAACAAGATTGAAAATCTGAATGATCATCATCAGAATCGTCGGCCTCAGCCTGTGATTGTGTCTGCTCTGAGACTGTGCTATCGAATTCGTCTTCATCTAGTATCTGCAACTCAGACTCATTTGAAGGCGTAATGAAAGAATGGATGCTCGGTTCGGCCCAAACGGCTTCATCGTCTGTCTGCACGAAGTCACAGTCTTGATGACTATCGGGCTCGTCATCAGATGCTCTCTCTGATTCAGGTGCTCTAGATTTCTGATCTTGGATCGTCTCTATATGTATACTTTCGCCCTGGACGCGAAAGTACACCTTCCCAGTACCATAGTCGGAAACGGCCTTTGCTGTTGCCAGAAAAGGTCGTCCTAATATGATTGGGGTATCAGCCACACATTCAGGGACCGCCATGTCTAATACGACAAAGTCCACGGGGAATTGCAAACCCTGAATGGTGACGATAACGTCCTCGATTAAACCCTTAGGCCTCTTGATTGATCTATCAGCAAACTGCAAGACCGTTCGGCTTGGTCGAAGAGGCCCGAACTCGAACTTGTCGATTAAGGAAGATGGAAGGAGATTAATCGAGGATCCGCTATCTAATAGAGTCCGATCGAAAGTCTGATCGAGGATCTCGCATCTAACATACGGCGCTCCCGTGTCTGATCTTTTGGCTGGGAGACGATTCTGGATGGCGTGACAAGTTTCCTTGGTCAACACATGGATTTCAGAACAATGATTGCGCTTCTTCTTTCTGCGGACGGTGGTTCGTTCTTTTAAGCCTTTCTGCAGAAGAGGAATGTGAGCCAAGGCTTCCGAAAGAGTGAGTTGGATTGTGAACCTTTCGAGCATCTCTTTCGTCAGATCATTCATTTGAATCTTTTTTAGGTTTTCTTTTTTAGCGCCCTTTCCTAAGCAGAGTGCTTTCGGAAAAGGTATCTGTACATCCTCCGGGTTAGTCTGTACAATCGGAGGATCAGAAGAAGTAAAAACAAAGATTTTTGGAGAACGGGGACTTGCTTTCTCTGAGCAAACAGAAAGATCAAGATCTGGATCAACAATCTTTTTATTCCTTTTTTGAGTTCTCCTCTTTTTTACATTTTTTTGTGATTTTCTATCATCATCAGAAATGAAAAATGGTAATGCAGCTATATCGGCGTTCGGCTCTGGCTGCTCTCCAGACTTGGTGGCTTCAGCACCACCATCTTCAGCGTCAAAGGTTGCGGCTTCAGCACCGCCATCAATGTCGTCTACAGGCTCGCTTGTATAATCTGGAGTATCATCTTCGAGCCTAGTAGAGTCTCCGCCTACTGGCATCCTACCGCTCCTAAGAGAGATGAAGTCAGCGTCATCACAGTAAAGATAGTCATCGGAGAATACCTGTGATTGGAGGGTGGGCTCGGTCAAATCTACCTGCTCAGACTTTCGCTTCAGGTTGTTGGGGTTGGGTTCTATCTGGGCAGGCAAGACGGACTTTCCTTTGACGAGGTCGGTGACATGGGTTTTGAACTCATCCATCTCTCGCCTGAAAGAAGCATGCTGATCAGTGATAAGGTTAGCGAGATATTCTAATGCTGGGTTGTCATGGAAAGGTCCATGAGACCCGGATGAGTCGCCTCGGTGATACTGAGGCTGCTGCGGAGCTGGCTGCTGCTGTGGAGGGTATTGATGCTGCTGCTGAGGCTGGTAAGTGCTCTGCCTCCACTGAGGATTCTGATACTGACGAGGACCATAATGCTGCTGCTGATGATCTCTGTGCTGCCCCATGGAAGTCTGCGGTTGTTGCTGGGAAGAGGTACCTCCTGTAGACCATCGGAAACCAGGGTGATCGCGACGGATCCCTGGTTGCTGCGGCCGATCATACCAGATCCCATTGATCTCAGTCAATGGCTCAGACATCTCAGGATATGCTGGGGGCATAGATGCCAACGGCTGATCACTCTGATATACCACCATCTGGGTGTCAGATGATGGTGCCTGCGGAAGCTGCGGGTATGCCGAGTGATGATGAGCAGGCTCAGAATGCACATGGTAAATTTGCTGAACTGGAGGCCTAGGAAGGATGCCTCGATCTCGGCTACCAGAGTCAGCCTGTGACCTCGAAGACCGATTAGAATCTGTATATAACTCTTGAAGGCACATAATCTGTGTCTTCAGGTCACTCATGCATTTTTCGAGATCATCAATCTTATTGATCTTATCTAAATTCTGGCACTTTTTCTCAATGATTTCCATTCGATCCAACTTCTGGCTAATAATCCCCATATCAGCTGCTGAGGATTCAAGAGAAACAGAAACAGAAGAAGATGGATTCCCTTCTATTTGTGCCACTCGGGAATGCTGGTGATAAGTTGGTGGCTTCGTCTGATTGTAGACCCGAGTCTGAGACATTGTAGTATAATTTTCGGCCATTTTCTCGTAAATGGCCCAGACTCGATCTTCATGCATCGAAAAGTACGATCCACCACAGGCGGCATTCACCAGTCCCTGTAACTCAGGTGTTAGCCCACCGAAGAAGCTCTGTACAAGAGTCGGCTTCGAAAGATCGTGGTGGGGACACCGATCAATAAGATCTCTAAATCTGTCCCATGCCTCGTGGAACTGCTCGTTCCCGATCATGGAGAAATTACTAATCATCGCTCTAGCAGCATTCGTTCGACCTAGAGGATAATACTTGTTTAGATATGCGGTTCTCAGTTCAGCCCAGGTCGAAACGTATCTCCCTAAGTGTTTCAGCCAGTAGGCTGCTCGGTCAAAAAGGGAGAAAGGAAACGCGATCAGTTTGATCGTGTCCTCGTTCACTTCTGCATCATGCACCGTGCTGCAGATAAGCTCGAACTCCTGAAGGTGCAAGTGCGGCTCCTCAGTAGATAGCCCATGAAACTTGGGCAACAGCTGGATCGTCTGAGGTCGGAACTCGAAGTTCCCACGGATGACAGGAAGACGGATCCATCGATGAGTCGTAGTAGCTCCAGGGTTGTAGAGTTGTTGCATCGTTCGGTTCGGATTCTCTGGAGGTCTTTCTGGTTCATCTGGCTGCTCCCGATCATCAGGTTCTGGCTGCTCAGCTACAGGCTGATCTCGTTGTGCTCGAATCTGATTCAGCTCAGCTCGGACATCATTCATCATTCTTCCTTGCTCCCTAATCTGATTCTGTATTGCCTCAAGGGAAGCAAGTAAACCGCTGTTGATCGCAGCCTGATCGATCACAACAGAAGTGGTCTGCGGTCCTTTACCAGCCATGTCGTCTGGAAAGGAGAAAGAATCCAAATCAGGCTTTGCTAAATCAATGTGTAGCTGATGCTGATTATCTGGAGATGATGATGGTAGAGAATGATGAGGAGAAGAAATCGACGACGATCTTCCAGGGTTAGGGTCACTCCTGGAAGAAGCAGATCGAATGGGTTTCGGTTTGGGACGAGAGTTATCCCGAACCGATCTAGATGAACGGGTTGGCTCGCGAGAGAGTGGATCGTTCAGAGTCGAACGAAGCGATCGCCTTCCCATCATCGTGAAAGATTATTGATCGGATCTGGAAAGATTAGACTCACACTGCAAGCAAACACAAAACAAACCCCGAGTTCACCAACGCAACCCTGGTGATGACCGTAAGAGTTCGGTCGTTTATCTTTTCGATTTTATGATTGATTGGCAAACAACGTTCTCTCAGATAAACGAGATTAGATAGGTGCCCAAGACTTCAACGTCGTACTGTCCCGAGTTCTCGCCAGGAATCACCTAGTCTCAGCCAGTATGGAAGTAAGTACGGACCGTTTCCGGCTACCCGTATTCCTTAAGGACCGAGCCTTACGCAGTGTCCTTTAAACCTCCCACTCTGCTAAGTAAACTCGGACCGTTTCCGGCTACCCGAGCTTACCCACTGAAGATAAGGTGATTGAAGACGTGAACTAAGTAGTATTTCGATAAAAGCCCGGACTCTGGCTCTACCTTATGTGTCGTCTCTCTCTCGCTGATCTGGAGATTCGATCGATGATTCGGTTTTTCGGGGATTGCTCTCCCAAAGCAAGTGAGTCCTTACGTTTATTTTAGAGTCAGATAGTGTTAGCAGTCCCTGTTTTAATTTTCGGTTTTCACTTTTTTTGGATATTTTCAGAGAAAAATCGTCTAACGTATTTTTGTGTTTTTGGGATTGGCCCTAGATACAAGCACCTAGGTGTCGAATCCTATGCAAACATCTAACTAAGCTAACCTACGATGCGCAGAGAAGGGAAAAATCGTAAAACACCTAACAAGCACCTATCTCGGAAAAGCCGCGGAAAACCGTCGAGAAAAATCGCGATCGAGAAAAGCCGCGGTGGGTGCCCTGCTCCCCCAGGAGTACAGCCCTGGTGAAACAGACCCCGAGAAACGTACAAGTCGGGATGCCTTTACGAGGCCCCTTTCTACGACACTATTTTTATATGCTTTTTTTACAAGAAAATTACAAGAAATTCTAAACTACTTGGTTTCGTGGCTTTGAGCTGTGCGGCTCGAGCTGTGCTGCACAAATCAAAAACAAGAAACCGTGAAGTCAGAGAAATAAAATCGCGAAAATGAATCTATCCTAAGGTCTTCGCGATCCTCCTAGCGCTGCCTCCCCGGCAACGGCGCCATCTGAAAAACACACCGATCCTTGGCCTGCTTCTTTATTCCTGCAAAAGAGGAAACAGAGAAACTCGCGGTCGTTGTCGACCAGGGGGGTTTTGTCAGAAGAGATTAAGGTGAGTTAATCTCCTTTATTTTATTTATACTCCTAAACTTAATTGTATAGTGGTTAAGCACGGGAGTGTCGAACTCAGGGAGGCAAACTGTATTAAACTAGGGAAATCAATGGAAAACCTAAGGAAAAGTGTTTCCTAATTTTTATTGTATTTTTAGGAATTTTTCTAAATTTTTATTTGATTTTTATGAATTTTATATTGTTTTTGTGATTTTTAATGATTTTATGCCCTTTTTTTATTCTTAGAAAATATTTGAATTTTTTTATTTGATTTTAGTTTTCTTTTTTTTATATTTTTAATGTGTTTTACTGTTTTTATTGATTTTTATAAAGTTTTTATGATTTTTATGGTGTTTGGTTCACTTTTAAGGTGAAGAATGTAATTTTTATTGAAAACTGTACTGTTTTTGTAATTTTTAATGATGAAAATGATGCGAAAATGTTTTTATTGTATTTTCTGTTGAAACTAGATGAAATTACCTTTAAAACGATATATTGTGCGTTTTTAGGGGATTTTTCTTGAGTTAGTTATGAATTTTTGAAGTTTTTATGTATTTTATATTTTTTTACTAGTTTTATTATTTAATTTTTATTTTGTTTTGGGTCTAATATGTAAAATATAGTGCAATATACTAAATGTAATTTTTTTTAGAATTTTTAAAAGTATTTTGATATTTTTTTTATGGTGTTTTATATGTTTAGGGTGTATATAGTATGTTATATATAGTAGTAGGGGTATAACTGTAACAAGAATTAAAAAGCAGGGGTGCGCCTGAAATTATAAGGGAACTCTGGGCTGTTGCGCAAATGTATCAGGTCATCACGTGCCCATCAGCGCTGCTCACCTGTAAGGACTGAATCGCAATTCCGAAAACCTGTAAGGGCGTGCCTGTAAAATTCCCAGTAACCACGTGCTCTGCACGCGCTTTTCGCCTTCGAGGACCTGTTTGTAAATTCGAAAACCTGCAGGGTACTTTTTGCAAAAATCACCGTACTCACGTGACTCGCACGTGCGATTCTGTTAGGTTATGCGTTTGACACCTGGCACGTAGAATCCCGTCCGATGATAACGATCCGACGATTGCGTTTTGGGCGTGAATCAACGGTTCGGATCCGAACTGGAGAAGGACTCGGAGATCGGACGTCTCTGGATAGGTCTCGACGAACTGGGATGAATGTCGTCTCCGGCGAAATTCGATCGTCAAATTGAAACTCTCTCCTGATCGATCGTCGCTGCTAACTGCTCGAATAGCTTCGTCTCGAACTTCCGCACCAGACAGGAGTAAAAATCGAGATCAGATTGCTCTGATCGAAGATCTGGAGGCGATGTTTCTCTCGCGTCTTCTGTATCTCCGGTGGACTCCTGGAGTTTCTGTACCTGTGATGATCTAGCGATCTATTCGCTACAGGAAACTGAAGCAACTCCGATTGTCATTCAGATGATGCATGCAAACATGGAGTCGACGTGAATGATCTGATGCTGCTTGAGGCTTTGTCGGAGATGAAGGAGATGAAGCTCTGCAACCTGCAAATCAAAGCACGACTGGATCGAGGTTTCTAAACCTCGATCCTGTGTATCGTAGAAGCGAGGAGAATGGATGAACGAGGCTGAGTGGAAGTGAAGGACAAGCCTCGAAACTCCGGCCGTCGGACACGGCCGGAGATGGACAGAGATGGACGGGAATGGAGAGGTGGACGGCGATCGAGGATGAATGTGTAGAATCGGATCAAATAGTGTCGATTGGAAACGATTTTCAACGAAAAACCCAGAATGGAGGGATTGAGAAGAGAAGGGAAGGGTTGAGAAGAGAATCGGAGGGGAGAGATAAGGAGATCGGAATGGAACTAACCTGGAGATGCGGTGTCGGAGGAGATGAGGTTGCGGAAGGTACGCCTGGGGATGTGGAGCTCGGCGGAGCTCCGCAGTAACGGCCTCGACAACCGGCGCAGTTGGAGGCTGAGCGCACAACGACGGCGGAGCAGGGCTTCGCCAAGGCGGCGGCGATCACGCCAACTTCTCCTCCCTCTCGCTCGACAGAGCTGGAGCTGGAGGCTGTCACCCTCGGAGCTCTCTCTCTCTCTCTCTCGAAGCTCGGGTGGAAAAAGTGGAAAATGGCGGATGGCTTCAAGGTTGGAGGGAGGAGGTCTATTTATAGGAGAAGGGGAGGATGCACCTGGACGGGAATGAGGCCGGATGGGGTTCGTTGACCGAACGGACAGGCGGTTGGAGGTAGTTGGAGTGGTTGACAGCTACGGAGGAGACGCCTGGGCGCGAAGAAGGAAGGAGGCGGAAGGCTCGGAGCTCGCGAGGCTTTAAGGGAAGAGGACGATGAACAGTGCTGGGCGGGCACTGTTCATCGTCTGACTGGTCAAACCCGCCCAAAAAATTATAATAAATATAAATTATATAAAATATATATATATATAAATTAGTTAAGTTATTAATTAATAAGTAATAATAATTCTTATTTATTATTTAGTTATTATTTATTTATTAATTTTTTTATAAATTTATAAATTCAATTTTGTGAATATAAATACATTTTTATATACTTTTTATAAGTTTATTTTATACTTTTAAATAGATATGTATATGTATACTTATAGGTACTTTACCTATGTATATACATTTTTTTATTTTTATTTTATTTTATTCTTTTTTTTTATTTATTTATTTTGGATTTATGTTGTTAATAATACATTATAAATAAAAATTTTTTATTTATTTATTTAGGTTTATATAAGTAGCATAGGTAAGTTATCTATGTATGATATAGACCTATATATTTATATTTTTTTATTATTAATTATTTTGTAATTTTTTTATTTTACAAGATTTTAATACTATTTCTTTTGTTCATTATAAACATATATTATGAACATTATTTACAAAATATTAATTTATAAAAATATTGAATATTGGATAAAATAGGTATTATGTACAAGAAGAGCCAAAAACCTAACTTCTTTATATGGACCCCAAAAATTATGCACCCAATTTTATAAAATAGTTTAGGAAATGCTATATACAATTAAAGGTGAGTTTGGGTGATTTGGAGTTTTTATTTGCAAGATATGGGTCTGTGAAGTTGAGATTTTGGCTTTTTATTTTGTGTATAAACTGTACAATGAGTTTTATTTTTGTCCAAACTCAATTTTGTATTTTCATTTAAATTATTATCTACAACTTTGATGAAGAAAGTTTTTTTTTTTTTAAGTTTGGAGTGGTTTTGATGGTAAATAAAATAGGTGAAATATTTACATTATGGAGAATGGGTAATTTATATTTTTGGTCTAGGTTTTCTTTATATTTTTTATAGGTTAAGATCCTTATCTCCCCCTACTTATTTCTCTTGTCGACCTGGTCAATATTGACCTGGTCTCGGGGTTAGGATCAGTCTGTATATTTTATATCCAGCCTTCTTTTAATTTTTATTTTCCTTTTTCTCTTTATTCTTTTATTTTGGATAATTTTAAGTGTTAATTATATAATATTAATATTAGTGGTTAGAATGTTAATTAAATGGAATTAGTGGATATTTACATGTATTTTACCAAGGATTTTAGCCAAAATGAAAGAATAAAGGAGATGAATCATGGATTCATCAGGTTGGCTATCGGATTTTTGTTCAAATTCATTTTTAAAGATGCGAGTATTTTTTACGCTGGCTTTCGGCTGCCTAACGCAACCCCCAGAAGAAAGGATTTGAACCCTAGCCTTTTGGGTAGTAGGCACACTGCACTAGTCCATTGAAGTGGGTACAAAGAAAACAATGAGTTAGTTCAAAAAAAATCCATGGTATTGTCAGATCAAACAATTTTAACAAAAGATCAAACAATTTTAACAGAAGCAGGAAATTGGGTTGTTAGTTTCACGAATAAATTATTTGATTACATTATCCATTTCAAATGCATTTTATAGCAAAAATAACAATGATATTCAATAAAAAAATTAAATCCTCGCACTTTCTACATGGATTCTTGTTCAAATCCATTTTGAAAATCCGACAATCTTTTATGCTGGTTGTCGACTACCTAACTCAACCCACACCAACCCTTGTCTTTTGGGGTGGTAGGTACATTGCGCTGCCACTAGACCATTGAAGTGGGTACCTACAAATACATGACACTGTTAGGATCCCAAATGTCCAAGTTAAGTAGCTGAAAAGCTATAATGCTACTCCATTATCGTTGACTAAAAAAGGAAGCACTATGATGCTTTCCCAAGCAACACAACTTGCATTGAAAAGGAAGATGATAATGGTGGCAATGACTCTACAGAGTTTTTAAAGTGTCAAGTGTTGAAAGTTGAAGATTGACGGAGGGCGATGGCGAAAGAGAGGGCTATGGAGAGGGACTACGCTCTACGGGGAAGGGCGTCGGAGAAGGGCTATGCGTCGAGCTCTCGCATCGTAAGCCCTCAGTTCGTTGCTGCAGAAGGGGAGTCCGCGCTCGCACAAGGTGAAGGATGGGTGACGGTCTCTCGCAAGAAGCCGGGGCGCGTTTGCTGGCGGTGCGGCGTTAGGGGCCATCTGGCTTCGGTCTGTGTTGCAAGACCTCGTTGCTTTGCATGCGGAGGGTTGGGGCACAAGCAAGCGGGGTGTGGTGCAAGATCGAGGGGGGATGTCAATCAGTTCTCTCTCGGAAGGCCCCCGGTGCATTCTGGGGTTACTCGAGTTGAAGGGGATGCTTCCGTCGTTGCAAACCGGTCTTTCGCGTAGGTTGTCGCAGGGGGGGGCGCGTTCCGTCATAAGCGAAGAGGAGCTGCGGGGGGGTTGGAAACTGCCTTCCACGCGGGCGCGAAGAAGGTGGGGGGCCTCGATGCGGGGGTCGCGGCAGCTTCGACGTCGAAGGAGCAGCATGCAGGTGGGGGTTCAACGAAGGTGGAGGCTCTAGTGGCGGGGGGTGCAAGTTCCTCGGAGGGGGGCGATGTCCATGCACGTGGCCCGCGAGGCGGAAGGGTGGTGGTAGGGGTGTTCATGTCTCATTGCATGTCGGTCGAGGCGGTGAACAACGTTCTCGTGGAGCTCCTGGGGAGCCAGTTTTCAGGGGACATGTTCTTAATGGGGACGAAAAGGTGCTGCGTTAGGGGTCTTTCAAAGGATCAGTGTCTCCGCTTGCTGCGCGTCGGGCCTCAGGGAGGCATCGTTTGGAGGGATTTGCGTTTTGCGGATTGAGCATGCTTGGAGCTGGAGGTCTGTGTTGCTGAGGTCAGAGGTGTCCCTTTCCTGTCGAGATCCGTACATTGTCTTCGGAGACCTCTGAGGAGGTGGGGTGAAGTGTTGGCCGTTACTAGCGACGGCTTATCGCCAGGGGATGATCCCGCTTCCACGAAGGTCCTCATGGAGTGCACAAGGCCTTCCTCGATCGAGCAGTGGGTCAGGTTTTCTTTGAAGAGTTGAATCTGGGAAGGTTCTTCTGTAGAATCGAGTTGTCAGTGGTGGTGCCACCACCGCCACCCCCTAGGCCGGAACGGCTGGTTCATGGGGGGATGCCGGTAAGAGGGTCGTTTCGCGTTCCGAGGAGAAGCTTCCGCAGTTTGGTTTCGCCTCGGGGGTCTCGCCGCAGTTGGGTTCCTCTTTGGGGGCCGCGCCATGTTATGATGTTTTCGTAAGGCCTTCTCCCGTTCTCGTACGTGATGCCCATCCTCTCGCATGGAGTCGGTGCATGGTAGCCGCCCTTGGCGATGTCTGGAGTGACGTGGCGGGTAGGTGCACGAATTTCGGAGGGGATTTGGCCTTCTCGGTTGAGTCGCCAGGCTCCGTCTTCCGGGTTGTATCTCCCGGGTTTGGTTTCCTTGGTCGCAACGCCGGTCCTGCAGTCGGATCTTCACGTGACTCGGTATGTCGGGTAGTCGAGCTTGACCCGACCGAGTTGTCTGAAGCGGGTCGGGCGGGGGCTGAACCGGGTCCTCTTCTATCAGCGGTGGACCTGGGCTCTTTGGTCCTTTCGTCAACTCAGATCTCCTCCCTCTCCTCGGGAAGTTTACATGAAGATCTGCGGGCGGAACCTTCCTCTCCTCACGGCGGAGCGTCTTCGCAGGATGTTTTCTCCGGTGGGGCAGGGGCCGATGCTGAGGGGGGGGCTCGATGCTGAGTCAACGAGGAGATCTTTCAAACGCTATAGAAGAAGGCGCACCTCTCGTTCGACGTCCAGGGATCATCACTCTTGCCTCACCTTCGAAGAAGCGGTGGCGGAGGCGGCTGGGGTGGTACCTTCATGGGGCTCCAAAAATGCTTCCAAATGAAAGTTTTATCTTGGAATGTGAGGGGTGTGGGGGATGCGGATAAGATAAAGATCTTGGGTACCAGATTCAAAGAGTGGGGGTGCGACGTCATCCTTCTGCAAGAAACCAAGTTGGCCTCTCTCGACGAGGATGTTTGGCGCTCTTTCGCGGCGGGGGATCTGGATGAATTCTCCGCTTTGCCGGCGCTTGGGCATGCAGGGGGATTGCTTGTTGCTGGGAAGTCCTCAGGGTTTTCTCTTGTTTCTGTCGTCAAGGGCAACCACTCTATCTCTGTATTGCTTTCCAGGAAGGAGGATTCTGAAACCTTCATCTTCTCGTGCGCGTACGGCTCTTGTTGCGCTGTTAGGAGAAAGGAGTTGTGGGATGAGCTTTGGCAGATCTCGCAGGATAACCCGAACTTGCCATGGCTGATTGGAGGAGATTTCAATGTTACCTTGCGCCCTTCTGATAGGCCCCGGTCCAGGGGGGGATCAGATCCGGGATCGGCTGACTTTGCGGACTTCGTCAACTGCTTGGCTTTGAAAGATCTTCCTACATCGGATGTTAACTTCACTTGGAGGAGTTCTTCCTCTAAGTCGTGCATTGACAGGTTCCTCGCGTCGCAGGCTTTTATGTTGTTGTTTCCCCTGGCGACCGTTCTCTCTAGACCGCGATCGTTCTCGGATCACACTCCTCTCATCTAGGACTCCAACGTGTCGATTCCAGCGGCAGTGTTCTTTAGGTGTGAGAGATGTTGGCTATTAGAGGATAACTTCCGTGAGGTGGTGGCTTCTAGTTGGAAGGAGGAGTGCGAGGGTCGGTCGGCGGTGGTGAGGTTTGGGAAGAAGTTAGCGCGTCTGAGGAGCGCTCTGGCTATGTTCAAAAAGAGGTCACGGGAGGCTAGGGCGTCAGCCAAGAAGGATGCGGAGGAGATCGTTGCGGCAATGGATGCTTTGGAGGGGGTCAGGGACCTCTGCACCGAGGAGGTGGACTCTAGGGCTGCGGCATTGGCCGCGGTGGAAAGGGAAGAAAGAATGAAGGTGGTGGAGTGGCGTCAGAGGGCTAAGGTCAAGTGGATCAGGGAAGGGGACGCTAACTCGTCCTATTTTCATAGGGTGGCCTCTAACAGGAGGCGGTCAAACTTGGTTCACTCCATCTCCTTCGGGGGTAGGGAGGTCGTGGGCGAGGAGGCTTTGGGGGACGAGGTGGCCGCATACTTCAGGGAGTTCTCTTCTGTTCGTGCGCCCCTTCGGTGGTTATGGTCGGGGGAGGATACCCCGCAACTCTCGTCCATGCTTTGTGCGGAGCTGATAAAGGAAGTCTCTTTGGAAGAGGTCAAGAGTGCTGTTTGGGATCTCAACAGTGACGCCTCGCCAGGCCCGGATGGCTTCCCAATTGCGTTCTACAAGGACTTCTGGGAGGTGGTGGGGACGGAAGTCTGGGAGGTGGTCTCGGAGTTTTGCGGTGGAAGCACGGGTTTTGATAAGATCAATAGGGCTCTCATTGTGTTGTTACCTAAGACCTCCTGTCCGCGCGCTATTGAAGACTCGGCCGATAGCGATTTCCAATGCTCTATACTTGATCGTTGCAAAGGTTCTGGCGCGGAGGCTAGCGCCGTTGCTTGAAGACTTAATCGACCCCTCGCAGGCATCCGAGGACGCCAAATCTCCGATGTTACGGCGCTTGCTTCTGAGATGGTGGAGAGCTGAGTGAGGAGGGGGAAACAAGGGGTCCTTTGGAAGGTGGACTTCGCAAAGGCTTACGACTCGTAGGATTGGAATTTTCTGTGGAGGGTGCTGCGGGCTCGTGGATTTCCAAACATGTGGATTTCGTGGATGCGCAGATGCATTACTACTGCCTCTTTCTCTATTATGTTGAATGGACGTGTCGTTGGCAGTCGGTTTCAGCCAAGAAGGGGTGTGCGGCAGGGGTGCCCCTTGGCACCCATGTTATTTGTTATCGCAGCGGACATCCTGCCAAGGATGGCGGCTAGAGTGGTTGCGCGCGGCCTCTCCTTGGGTTTCTTGTGCGGCTATCGGAACGTTCCTACCCTTCAATATGCGGATGACACTATTGTTTTCATCGAGGGAGGCTTGGAGGAGGTCAGAGGGATGGCGGTGACGTTGAAAATATTTAGTGACCTCTCGGGGCTCCTCATTAATCAATCCAAATCCAAAGTGATTCCTTTCGCGTGGGATGCGGGCTCGGCAGCGGCTTGTGGGGAGCTACTGGGAAGTCTTCCCTCTTCTCTCCCAATTGAATATTTAGGGTTGCCGCTGGGTGCGAGGAGGCCGAGGTTGCATGATTGGCGCAAGGTGGTGGACAAGGCGGAGAGGAGGCTAGCTGGGTGGAGCGCAGCATTGCTCTCTCGGGGAGGCTGACTCGTTCTTATTAGGTCGGTCCTTGTTTCTATCCCTATTTACTTCCTTTCAAACTGCATTATTCCGGTGGGGATTAGGAGGCGCCTCGAGGGCCTCATGCGGAGCTTCCTTTGGGGAAGAAGGGGGCCCTCTTCGCGGGGTCTTCATTTGGTGGCTTGGGAGGAGGTGACCAAGAGAAAGTGCGATGGTGGTCTTGGCATATGGCGGCTCGATTTGGTTAATGATGCGTTGATGCTCAAGTGGGTCAGCAGGCTTTGGGGCAGCGTCAACAGCTTCTTTCCCTCCATGTTGCGGGATGTATTATCCCTCGGGGTGGAGATGGTGCACGACGTGGATTCTCGACGATCTGGAACCCCCCTCTGGTGGGGGATCACTTCGGCTGTTAGACGCTATTCACATCTCTTTAAACCTATGCTTGGGGATGGTAACTCCTTTCTGTTTTGGCGCGACAGTTGGGCGGGGATGAGCTCTCTCGATGATTCCTTCCCTCGCCTTTACGCACTGGCTACGGATTCTCGTGCGACGGTGGCCTCCTCTAGGAGTGGGAACGAGTGGAGCGTTTTGAAGACCTCTTGGCTCTCCTCCAGCTACTTAGGGTTGCGCCCACGCCCTCGAGTGGTAGGGATCATTGGGTTTGGCGCGATGGCGTCTTCTCCACGAGGCGGCCGTTCAGGGCCATCTCGCAGCAGCCGCCTTCGCAGCAGGACTTCATGTGCAAGGACCTTAGTTGGATGTGGCGTCTCAAGCTCCCGGAGAGGGTCGTGTTCTTCCTATGGCTGTTGCGACGCGGGAAGGTGTTGACTCGAGATAGATGTGCGAGGTTTTTCGCAGGATTCGACTCCATGGACTGTGCGCTGTGTGGTAGCAGTGTGGAGACCATGGAGCACCTCTTCTTCCAGTGCCAGAACACTGCTACCATTTGGGAGGAGGCCCAAATTCCGTGGGTTAACGCCTCTTCAGCTTCGTCGTTTGGGACTCGTTGCGTTCAAATAAAGATAGGGCGAGGAGGGAGCTTCTCCGCCCTTTCGCGTGCATTTGGGCGTTGTGGCTTGGACGGAACGCGAAGATTTTCAGGGGGCAAAGGTTTTACAAGGAGAATATTCTCGCGCACGTATCTTCACTTTTCAATGACTGGTTGCTAATGTAATGCGTTTCTCATTATGGGTCTCCTGTGGGATCTGCTCGATCCTTGGCGTCTGTAACTCTCTTTTTCTTTTCCTTTTCCGCCTTTTTAATAAAAGTTTGGGGCGGTCACCATAGCGTGCATCCCCCGAAGAGCTTTGGCTTCAAAAAAAAGTGTTGAAAGTTGAAACCAAAGATGTTATGTATATATAGACAAAGTGCTTGACGACTTGATTTAGGCAGTTGTGTTTGGCATAATAGTAGGAGTTGATGACAAAGGGTCAGATGAAATCAACTATTTTTATGGAAAAGAAGGTCCTCATGCTTCAGATTTAAGGCAACGATTCTGGTGATTGATTTAAACGCTCAACTGCACTATTTGCATATTGAAAACTGTGAAAAAAATATATGTATCCTCTATTTCCTTTTATAGATCCTTAGAATATTATATAGAGATCTTGTATAATGTTCTTTGGAGATCTCGTATAATATTCTTTGGAGATCTCATAGAATATTATCTAAATAACATAGAGATCTTGAGATATTCTGAGATCTTTATTACCCACTTTTGATTTCATTCCATTTTTGCATATTTTTATTTTGACCTCTCCATACCTAAATAAAGAGGTAACATCATTGAGAAATATCAATTCGTTCTCTTTTCTCACTTGATATCAGAGCAACGACCTGAGGTCGGTGTTCCTTATCTTAACCGAATTCCAACACCTCCGTCATCGAGCCTCTATTCCTGCACTGCCTTGAGCGATGGGCTATCCGCCCATTCTCTACCACATGTAGGTTGATCTAGCATACAATGCTGCTTGCCCCTTGCAATTCCCCTTCACCTACTGCAGGCCCACCGCTGCCCTGCTGCTAGCCTCCTATCAATCGCTGTCAACCCCTGCCAGTCTATAGGCTGGCAGTTGTTGAAGGCCTCCAACTTGGGAGGAATACTTGTTGGAGAAAAAACTCACAACTTGTCATGTAATATTTATCTTTTCTTAATTTCTAGTACATGATTATTTAGATGTAAAGTTACATGCTATTTGTTTATACACTTGCATAATGATTGCATGTTCTTCAATTCTCTTTGTAGAGGCAAATTTTATTACCTCATCTCAAAGTGAATGAAAAGCTATCTTCCTTTCTCGAACTACATCTCTGATAAAATTGACAATCCACTTCAATTTGTTTGGTTCGTTCATGAAAAACTGGATTTGATAGAGTTCCGCAACAAAAAATAGTAATGCTGACTATAATAAGAATACAATTAATAGAAAGATCACAATTGCCAATCACTTATTCTTATTCCTATTATATAAATCAATCATTTGTTTTTTGTTCCAATATTCTCAACAAGATATTATCTCCTTAACTGAAGAATAACTTAATCCTATGACTTTGTAAACTTAAAACATTTATAAATTGAATATTTGCAGCAATAGAAATAGTTGTCATATTATTTTCCTCAAGTACAAAGGAAATATGGGGGTATATACATACATACATACATACATATATATATATATATATATATATATATATATGTATATATATGGGAAAAATGTGTATGCCCCCTAGGGGGAGCTAACTTAGCTCCCCCCACCCTTTTTTGACTAATTTTTTTTGAAATCTAAAACCATGTAAATTCATTATTAAATCCCTATATTATGCTATTAAAATTTCGTGCGAAACATAGCCTCCTACGACCTTCATCCAAACGGGGTCGATTTAAAAAATCCTGTTACCGTTAAAAAATGACTGTATGGATGGAGGCCGTAGGAGTCTCTATTTCGCACGAAATTTTAATAGCATAATATAGGGATATAGTGATGAATATTCATGGAAGAAATTTTCAAAAAAAAAATAAAAAAATGGTGAAAATAGGGCGGGGGGAGCCAAGTTAGCTCCCCCTAGGGGGCAGCCCCATTTATCCCTATATATATATATATATATATATATATATAGAACCACCAATCATGCAAGTCCTATAAGCCTGCCTGAGCAATAATGGGATCAAACAAGAACAACCACTAATTGGATCATGGAGAGATACAATGCCCATCTAGCTTGATTTCACAACTTTAACAGTAACAATCCCAAAGAGGTAAAAGATAATCCAATCACTTGCTGAATAAAAGTTTAAAATTGGGAAATATTGAATTATTTTAGTATTTGTTTTGCATTTTTTTATATGCGCTAGGGCATGTTTCCCAAGGAGCAACATGTCTACCAGATTTGATCCCGGTGATCAATATTCATGTAACATAAAGTGCAATAATTAGTGAACAATGAAGGTTAAAGGGTGCATTATTCATTGCTAGAATGACATTTTTGTTTGGTGGCAGGTTTTGAAGGACGGACTTTCAGCTGTCCATGTTCCATATGCTTATGGATTTGCCATAATATTGCTCACAGTTATAGTGAAAATAGCTACGCTTCCATTGACAAAGAAACAGGTTTTTCTCTCATCTTATTTGACGTTAATGATCCTGGATATTTGGAACGGCATTCTATGTTCTTTTTGGTGATAAATAATAATGATATCCACAACATTCAAGTTGCCAGAGTAAGACTCATCTGTTATTGCATTATTAATTAAAGCTTTCTTATTTGTCTGTGATAGGTAGAGTCTACACTGGCAATGCAGAATCTTCAGCCAAAGATAAAGGCAATTCAAAAACGATATGCAGGAAATCAGGTCACTTTCACAATATCTTATGGAATTAAAAGATGATCTTCAAGTATTAATGTTTGCTCGGCAATGGATTTAACCTTCAGAAGGAAGATGACCTCAATGGTACCGGGGTTATCTCAACTTACAATACCATCACCTAGTCCATTCTTTTTTTAACCTGGCGGCAAGTGGCACTTGCATTAGCCATTTTTGGAGGTGCCTTACCACATTAAGGGTGGGCCTTTGTTGTTCCTTTGCTCAGAGTTTGTCCTCTTCCTGCTAAGTTATGATTATGAACAAGGTCCAAAAGTTCATTAGATACCACTGTTTTGTTGTTTTAACACGTTTTTATATTGTGCTCGAAATAAAACCTCAATGAACACTTCAAAAATGGCGTTCCCCTATTTTGGAAAAAATAAACAGCATTATGGTTTTGAATGGATGGTCTTTGCATTCCAAGATAATTAGTAACGAGGAACATTTTTAAAATGTATTGAAAGGAATAGTTTCTCTTGACCCAATTATCTAAGGTGATGTATTATCGTGATGAAGATAACAATAATAAAAAGTAGTAATAAATCAGATACTTTTGATGTTTTCAGTACGAAAACTGTCACTATGAAAAACTATATTTACACAAAATGAACAAAGCGGTTCGTTTTCCCTCCAATAAGTCATTTCTCTCTCTCTCTCTTCATTGCCTTTTCCACTATCTTTTACCAAAGACTATTATACAGTATACACCTTACAAAGTCAAGTCATGTCCTCTTATGTTGGCACTAACTACAAATCTTACCACACACCACGAAACGATTCAACTCTTATTTTTGTGAAGGGAGAAATTTGAAGAAAAGGGAGAGGAAAGTCGAATATGTGCCACGGAGATGTGTTGGATAAGAAGAGCAATGCATGCCAAACTATGTGAGGGGGAAGAAAAAAAGGGCAAAGTACTTGAGTGAAGGATTTAAGAGGAGAACAATCCTCCAATCAAGTATTATCTTTTCAAAAGAAGAGGAGAATTCCAAAATTTTGAAAAAGAACAAAGGGTGATAGGGTTCCGAAAGTGACGTCAGATGGAGGGGTGGCAGTAGGAGTTGGAGTAGCGAACCTAGATGCTCAAGGAGGTGAGGCGCATGGTTGGCGAGGCCTCCTGTGATTGAGTGGCAGCGTTGGGGTTTGCGATAACTTTTTTCGGAATTAACGGTGGAATTCCAAGCAAAGGGCTTCCAGGAAGGGCCTCCCACCCTCTTCAGCCTTATGCTGGGTGCAATGGGATTCCCAACAACTGGGTATTGGGTGGCGTCACTCTTTCTAGGGCTTGGGAGAAGGTGGAGGAGAAGAGGCGAAAGAAGAGGAAGGTGATTTTGGTGGTTCCTTGTAAGATAGGGGCACGAGTCAATGCACCTATGGCTAAGAGGGAGACAAGAGTGGTCAAGCGTAGCTGGATCATGGATAGATCATGTCGCAGTGTCGGGTGCACCAATGTGGCAGGTGTTTTAGGTATGGAGTTGAATGCCATTTTGTGAACATATGCTTGAAGGTGGTGGGCTTTGGGTGTGGTAGGAAGGAGGTGGAGGAGAAGAGGCGAAAGAAGAGGAAGGTGATTTTGGTGGTTCCTTGTAAGATAGGGGCACGAGTCAATGCACCTATGGCTAAGAGGGAGACAAGAGTGGTCAAGCGTAGCTGGATCATGGATAGATCATGTCGCAGTGTCGGGTGCACCAATGTGGCAGGTGTTTTAGGTATGGAGTTGAATGCCATTTTGTGAACATATGCTTGAAGGTGGTGGGCTTTGGGTGTGGTAGGAAGGACACCAGAAAGTGGATTGCTTCTCCAATGGTTTCTAAGAAAAAAAAGGTTGCTAGAATGCAATGCCAAAGGGAGATGTAGAAGGGATGTTGAAAGGAGTGGGGACTTAAGTGGAGCATTTAAGAAGAGAAAGAATCCAAATAAAGGAGAGATATCAAAATTAAAGGCTAATTAAGATTCATATCATTCATTGTCTGTCATTACACATGAGGTGGCTTTATAAAGAGTTCCAATATCATCTGAGAGGCATGCTTCTTCACCATGGAAGGCACCACTATTTATTTAAAGGACACCTCTATAGCATACATTCATTGTATTCAATAAATAAATACAAATACTTGAAAAGAAAAATGAAAAGATGAGACTGGATTGTGTCTCGAGAAGATAGCATTCTTCTTCCGAATCACTTGATAAATTCTGTTTCAGCTACCAAATTACCTCTTAGAATGCAGTGCTTTTAGCAATAGGTACAAGAATTATCAAGATTTGCCTACTGTTTTTTCTTCGATCCAAGTTAACTTTAGTATTTCTTCATTCCATCTGTTGATATCTTTTGTGCTTTAACATAGGAACGAATACAACTTGAAACATCTCGATTGTACAAGCAAGCTGGGGTCAATCCGTTGGCAGGTTGGTTTATTGTTTGAAGCTTGTTAGTCTCATCACTAAATATGCCTTTTCAATGAAATTCATTTTTACTTGCATAAATTTGAAAACCACATTCACTAATTTCTTGGCAGGATGTTTTCCCACTTTGGCCACTATACCTGTCTGGATTGGTCTATATCAAGCTCTTTCAAATGTAGCAAATGAGGTACTTGAAATGTCTGAATGAAGATATTCGGTGTGTCTGACTAAAATTTGACATGTGTTATGTTTTCAGATAGGTCAGATAATTTACAGCTTAAAAAGTGCTATGGTGAGATGTGATCCTTCTGCTTATATTAATTCCAGTCATTTTTCATCATACAGGGGTTGCTAACAGAGGGGTTCTTCTGGATTCCATCACTGGGTGGCCCAACTACAATTGCTGCTCGGCAAAGTGGTGCTGGTATATCATGGCTTCTACCATTTGTGGTAAACAACTGCTTTATCTTATTTATGTATTCTTTTTATGCTAAGTTCCCCAGACATATATTGTTTGGTCCCAGGTTAAATTTCATTTTAATCTTCCCTTGCAGGATGGACACCCACCATTGGGCTGGCCTGATACAGCTGCGTATCTTGTTTTACCCGTTTTACTTGTTGCTTCTCAATTTGTCTCTATGGAGATAATGAAGCCCCCACAAGTAAGATTTTTCTTGAAGGTCCCTAAAATTTCCTCTTATGGTTTCTAATTTTATGAGCACTCCAAATTTATATTTATAATTCATTCTTGGCAGACTGATGACCCAGCCTCTAAAAATTCACAAATTCTACTTAAGTTCCTTCCTCTGATGATCGGATATTTCTCTCTCTCAGTCCCATCAGGATTATCTATTTACTGGTTAGCTTATTTTCTACGTTAATCCCTTCTACTCTCTTATAATGCAGATTATTCTTGCGTATAACAGATGCTATGATATTGGACAAGTTATAGTGGAATTATGGGGTCTTGCTCATATGATCTGATTTCATTCATCTCTGACCTTTATAATCTTTCCCTCATGTTGAAAGTAATGGTAGAAAACGACCCTGAACAGGATCTTTAAACAACATGAATGAGGGATGTCAAGATTAACGCGGGACAAACATATCATGTCTGTATATGCTTTTAAGCTTAACACAACACAAGCATACCATGTCTATCTATGCTAGCTTTTGGCACAAATCCTATTAATAATGGGCGATAAATCGCATGGCATAAGTTTTCCATCATATTTACCTGCATTTTTCTCTTAGATATCAGGACTTGGCATGAGTTAAGATATATAGTTGGTTTTACTGTTTAGAAATGAGCAACCAGAAACAGTGTTGTAAAAGTCGGCTGACTAGACTGACTAGTCGGCCCGACTAGTCGAGTCAGGGGTAGCCGACTCGACTGGGCCAAATCGGACTATAGTCGGGTCAACCCGACTAAGCGGGCGACTAGGCGGCTTAGTCAGTCGATTTTAACATAGAACCTTTTATAAAAAAAAATAACGGGTACCCGAATACCCAAATAACTGGCAGGTGCAGGATTTGGGGTTGTTGTCGAAACAGATTCCCAAACAGAAACCCTAACCTTGCTCGACTCTTCGACTCGCCACCCTGCGCTGCTCGACTCCTGGACCTCCGTCGCGTCACCGCCTCCTCCTTCGCGTCTGTGACACTCGTGCGGCGACTCCGTTTGGAACCGAACCTCCGCCGCCCTCCTCTATAGCAGCATTACAACAATATAGGGTAATATGGGGATCAGAGAAGCTTAGAATTTTTGCCTGGGATCTACATGCACGGGGACTGGAAGAGGGGTTGCGTTGCCAAAAGATTGTTGAGGTGCCCTAGTGCGAGAAGGGTGATGGCGTCGGTTGGAGAGGGATTGCTGCTAAAAGAGAATCTAGTGCATGGATAAGATGCTACGGTAGCACGTCGAGCGGAGAATTGATTGCACTATGACTCTCACTGCATATTTGGAGCCTCCTCTTCTTCATCGACTCGCTTGTGAGGAGAGGATCTGTGTTGCCTAAAGATTGTTGAGGTGCCCTTGCGTGAGAAGGGTAATGGCTTCGGTTGGAGAGGGGTTGTTGCTAGAAGAGAATCAAACGTATGGATAAGATGCTAGGGTCGTGCGTCGACAGAGAATTGATTGCACTATGGCTTGCATTGCATATCTGGAGCCTCCTCTTCTTCATCAACTCGTTTGTGAGGAGAGGATCTGGAGCGCGTTGCTGCTCCGGGAGATGGCTACACATGTGGGAGAAGACATTTCTCTGCGAGTAGGCGGTAGCACCGCCTAGAGGGTGCTGCACCGGCACCATTTGGTCGTTGTCTGGAGTTGCTTGGAGCACCAGATCGAGGGCTATCAGTGCTGCCTTCACTGCCAGGGGCGTTGACTGGAAGTTGATGGCTTTGGTTGCACAAAATTATGATTCCATTAAGCCTATTTACTTTCTGGAACATGACCAGTGATCTTCAGACTTGAACGAGAACTTAGAACTGTCGCACAAAATAACCAGAATAAAACTTTAATAATCGAACTGTGAAAACAAACTGCTCTGATACAACAACAAAGCCTTTTCCCACAATTAAGTAGGATCGGCTACATGGATTCTTCGCCTCCATTCAGATATATCTTGGGCCAATCCCGAGCTTATATCCACAAAACTAAGATCCCTTCGTATGGTTTCTTTCCAACACTTCTTGGGCCGCCCTCGCCCTCTCTTAGCCGGCTCAACATACCAACACTCGCATCTCCTAACTGGTGCATCAGCTGATCTTCTTTGCAAATGTCCAAACCATCTTAAGCGGTTTTCTCGCATCTTATCCTCGATCGGAGCTACGCCAACTTTCTTTCTGATATCATCATTCCGAATCCGATCTTTACGTGTGTGTCCACACATCCACCTTAGCATTTTCATTTCTGCTACATTCATTCTCTGCACATGTCTATGGTTCACAGGCCAACATTCAGATCCATAAAGCATAGCAGGTCTCACGGCTGCTTTGTAAAACAAACCGCTCTGATACCATGTTAAAATATAATGTGAAAGCAAATAATTCGAACAAGAACATTACAAAATTTGAAAGAGGAAAGCATAAGATTTGTGTGGAAACCTACTCCGTGGGGAGCAAGATGAAACCATGAGAGAAAGCCTCTATGGCAGGACATTCTATTGTAATCTCTCAATGAATATTGGAGATATGGAGCTTCTTCTTATATAGCCCTACAGATAGACTAGAGTCTTACAGATGATGTGGAACTAAACAAGAGAACATGATAATTAGATCTTAGATAGATCCAATTAGCCATTTATTACATATTCTAACATTATTATTATAATTTTCTCTATTCTACGAGAAGATTCTCTGAGACGTGGTGCCTTAGGTCAGGTGGGATAAACTTGTGCGGTATTTTCTATTCAATATTAATTCAATGAGTCATGTATAGTGATTGTTGTTGAGCGAATTTGAATGGCCATGATAGTGAAGATACAAAAGATGCAGCTATTTCTACACAGTTGACTTCTTTTCGAGAAAAAATGCTTATTTTAGTTTTTTCTTGCAACTTGCTCTTGTCCGTTTTATTGTTGAGCTTTCGTAATGATGTTCCATGAAAGCACCTGGTAATTGATTGTATGCCTAGGAGAATGAAATGCAGAAATTAAGAAAAGGGTTTGCAACTGCTGCTTTAGGTTCACAAACAATGTACTCAGTACAGCCCAACAAGTATGGCTTCGGAAGCTGGGGGGTGCACAGCCTGTAGTCAGCAAAGATGGGAGTGGAATTATCAGTGCTGGGCAAGCCAAAAGATCCTTTTCTCAACCAGCACAAACTGGTGAAAGGTAGCTATCCCTACTACTAATCAGGTAGTTGACTCTCTCTTTTGCTGATCTGTGAAGTTCATAACAGATTTAAGCAATTAAAAGAAGAAGAAAACATGAAAGGAAAGGTCGCGGCACTTCCCGGGGAAGGGCAGCAAACGTTCGCCTCTGACTTAAGTGACAACTCTGATGAGGAATCTGGGGATAAGGTACTTTTTATGGAGTCTTATTAGTTCATTTAATCCTTATATTGGTTATTAGGCCTGCCTCCAATTTGCGTCTTATGAGAAGCTTTTTTGGTATTACTAGATAAGAAAAAAAGGTTAACCGTTTATCTTGAAACTTAGTTATCCCTTTAATATTAAATTGCAGTAAAATATCCAGTAAGCATATTTGAATTAGATAATGTATGTTTAGCTGTAACGGTTCATTCAATGTTCTGTAGGAGGTTGTTCAGGAAGAGTTGTATGCATCCACTGGAAGCAAACAGATTCCTGGTTACACTGGGCCAAGGAAAGGGAAAAGATCAAAGAGGAAGCGCACTGTACAGTAAAGCGCGAAGAATTTCTGCTACGCTTCACATTGGTGAGTAATAATGTATATTTCCTGGTATATATTTGTTGTATCTAGGGCATTTTTGCTTAAGCTAGCACAGAACTTGTTCCAAAAGCAAATAGTTTGTAGCTCATTGTTGGTGCACCATAAAATGTGAATTTTTGTGACAGCTCTTCCAGTTTTAGTCATGTTATATGATTCTCTTGAAAGAAAGATTAGTTTCTGAGGTTGTTAAATAATGCGAGGTTTTTGCATTTTCATTTGTTTTGCGAAATGAGGAGAAGGCGGTGAGCGGGTGAAATTTTCCAGGTCCTTGATGATTTTTTCTCTGTTACTCAAGACATTTACATTCGGATTAAGTTGGAATGTAGATGCTGTAAATGAACATGAACTGGCATATGTTTCATTCTAATAATTGCTTTAAAGAGGTGAGAAAATGTCAGAATCACATGAGAATATCTTAGGGATAGTTCGATAACAAGGATGCACTTGTAGATGTTAACATCATAATAAGATGGGAAACTATTGTTCATGTTAGGTTGGTTAGTTTGAGGGTTAAACGGGTGGCTTGGTAGTAGAGTTCAGTTTTTGCTGTTCGGTCAGAATGTAGGGCAACCTGTAAACCTTTGCTTTTTGCTTCAAGCTTCAAGCTACCAATTTGAAAGTTAAAGCAATTAATCAATAGAAGTGGTGTGGGATAGACTTGGGGCTCCTTATATAGGCGGATACCTAGGGTTGATGCACACACGCATGCACATGCACGCATGCAAGTTTTACTGTATATGAGAATGCAACCAACACACTGGGGAATTGGAAATTTGATGAGGATACAAGTCGAGAAGATCTAACTCGAGTATTTATTCAGCATGAATTATCTTTTCACTTAAGAAATATGCATTAAAGATTTTCTTGTCAAATCTGCAACCGAGGTTCAGGCACGTTTCTCGCTTCATATTAAGAAGGGATTGCATAAAAATGTATGATACTCAGAAGACCAAGTTGAAAGACAAGATTAAAAAATCTTAAAACAAGATTTGCATAACCACGGACTTATGCACATCAATTCAAACAATTGATCATATCACTATTGACCATTACATTGATGAGCAATGGACTTTTAAGAAAAAACTTGAGTTTTTTGCATCCTCCCATCTCCGCACACCGATGATAATATCTATGATGATTGTCGATTGTTTATGTGAATGGGATACTAAAAACTTGTGCAGTATTAATGTGGACAATGCATCTGCTAACGATGTGGGAATTAGCAATTTGATTGATCATTTTGGTCCTAAGTCCAATATTATTCTCAATGGGAGGATTTTCCATGTTCGATGTTGGGCACATATTTTAAATTTAGCCGTTCAAAATGGACTGACTGAAATTAAAGCATTTGTTTCTAAAAACAGAAATTTGATGAAGTTTGTCCGGTGTTCACGACATCGAATGGATGAATTTGAAAAAGTTGCAAAGCAAAAAGGAGTTTTTACGATAAGGGACTCGTTCTAGATTTAAGCACACGATGTAATTTCACATTTTTCATGTTATTATCAACCTTGTATTATAAGAAAGTTTTTTGGCATGAAGTCACGTGATCCTTATTTGTTTGGCATCCCTATCATTGGAGAATGTAAGAAAGCGGATAATATTTGTGCAGCTTTGGAAGTATTTTATACAACATCGACAAAAGTATTTCTAGGCATCTATATTTAACCTCAACTTTATTTTTTAACCAAATATTTGAGGAAAAGGGGGAGTTGAATAGTTTACTCACAAGTGAAAACTTCTTCATAAGAAGTGTAGCGGCAAGAATGAGCGTTAAATTCGAAAAAATATTAGAAAGATCGTGGTTGCAATTTACCTTTGACAATAGATTTTGACCTAGATCCTCGCTACAAGTTTGAAAATATTTGATTTTGCCTATCAAAGGTCTATTCAGATTTTGAGGTGCATGATTTCATGAGTGAGGTTGAGACAACCACATATAAAATTTATGAGGAATACTCTTCACGATTCCAATCCTCACTGGCTAAAGAAAGTATATAATCTCAATCACCTATTATGCTTAGCGATAATACATGCGAATCTGTTGTGGAAAGACGGAAGGAAAACTGCAAAGCTCAATTTCACAAAAAGAAAAAAGAAATGGTGGGATCGGAAATTGGAAAGTTGGAGATTTATATGTATTTGGCTAATAGCTCTGTAGATTTGATGATGAGGAAAATGAATCCTCTGATATTTTCCATTGGTCGAAAGTGAATTCGGGCAAGTACCGAATCTTGTCTAGGTTGGCTCGAGATTTTTTGACAATTCCCAGTGTCCATAGTTGCTTATGAGTATGCATTCAGCACAGGAGATCGAGTTTTGGATGTCCACCACAATCGATCGATCCATCTACAGTGGAAGCTTTGATTTATGTCCAAAATTGGTTGCATTGTTTAGGGACATCAATAGAAGAAGCGAATGACAACGACGACTTTGCCCTCAAAGGTATGATGAGTCTTTAGTTAGTGGAGTATCTCTTTAGTTTTAAACATTTTTTGACTGTCCATAATATTTTTTATGAATTTTAGGAGATCATCCACATGTATGACAAGAAATTGGATTAATGAATTATGATTGACATGCATAACATTGGTATATTCATACTATTCAAAGTTGTATTATCTCCTACCATTAAATATTTATTTATCTAACTGGTAAATGCGTTCATTTCAGGGTAGTTCTCAACCAGTGGAACGACATATGCTAGTGGTTTGAGATTTTTATTTGAAACAACTTCGTTATTTAGCTTTTATTCATCCAAGTATTTCACGGAACCGTGTATTTATCTAAATGAGAACTGAACAGTATTAGCACCATGCTATAGAACTATGTTTTTTTTCATGGTTTCATGTCCTTTGCTAATGTTTAATATTGAATTCTTCATAGATTGAGGTTTGTATTATAACATTGACGTATGGAGTCAAACCAATTGTAATACCACATGATCATGAAGCATTAATTTACATTAGCTTTTATAGACCAAGATGATGGCAACGCAACAATTACAATTAATGTCTTCAAATGTACGTGTCCATTTGTTAACTTGAAATCTGAAAATCACATCAAATTAGAATGGAAGAAAGTGAGGAGAGATGTAAACTATGTAATATGCACTTTCGATGTTGTCTTGACTCCTAAGCTTCTAAAAGTTAATTCTTTATTTTCAGCATCTACACATGCTGGCAAGGAGTATTTTATACGAGTGAACGAATCGATGCAAAACAAACCAAGTTTAGGGATTACTGAGCAAATTTACAATCGAATTAAGTCCAAACTTTATGAAATTTTCCAGAATGTAAAATGATGCAAAATTAAGCTACTATGAATTTTTTATATTTTTATACTTCGAAATGATTTTTTAATGAGTTACTAAATACAGAAATGATTGTTATGAGTAAATTATTTTTAATAAATAACAAACACTAATAACTTCCAAAATTAAAATTACCCTACATAGCTCTAATCAAGAGGAATATGAAACAACATTAAAATCCAAAAATTAATAAGTGATGATTTCCTTAAAAGATAATTACTTTAATTACCAAATGATTTATTTAAGACAAATGGTGCATGCAACTGTGATAAATTTCGAGCACATTACACTACAAAGATCAATTAATTCTACAATATGTGTTTTTTAGAGATTTTTTCGAGCTAAAGTTGATTTACTATGCAATAATCTTTACATAATGGCAAAATATGCAAATTATACCATGGTAATTGTAATAAATTCACACTAGCTCAGAAAAATGCAAAAGGTAATAAAAGTATGGAGAATTAAATGTTCTGCAATGTGAAAGTCTTTAAATAAAAATATGGAGACAATCGGTGGTTCAAATGTATGCTCAAACTCAGGGGTCAAAATGCAATACAAAACATAAAATGCTAACAGGCAAAACACGTAGTGGAATGTTTTTTTTGTAATTACCTAATAAAGGAAGGGCACAGACACAATTCTTGCAGCAGTGCACGTGTCGAGCATAGATGGCTCCGCTTGGCGAGGGCTTCTCTACAATTAGTTGGAGTCCTCGAGGGTTCGCTGCAAGGTTTCTCCCTCACGTGACTAGATCCACATGAGCTTGAAGTGAAATGAACAACCAAGATGCAAGTGAAGGGGCCAAATTGTGGGTCGTTGATTAGATCTACTTAAACGGTTGTAGTTTGTGATGATCTTCATTGGATGGCCAGACGCTTGGGTTCTACAAATGGTGAAGATCAAGGAGTTGTGTCCCAATTCAACGGTTGATATAGTTCAATAATGTACGGATTTGATATGTCTATGTCGTTCCATCGAATAAGACGTGCTTCATTCCCTTCGAAGTTCAAGTGTACATTGTAGTTTCAAGAAGGAAGCGGTGAAGAGCAGATGCCATTGTCATTTCTCCTGGTTGGAGACGAAGGTGCTTCAATGATTCTGCTCCTGCGGCACAATGAGATATAGGTGATGCTCGTGTTTCTGACAAGATGGGTACAATAGAGATGCTTTGAGAGATGGGATCCATTGCAACCATAGATAAGGTGCGCTTTTACTCGTCCCTTGTATTCTTCTTCGAATGGAATCCCCAACAGAAGGATGATGCAGAAACAGAGCAGTTGCTACCGATCTACATATCACCTTCGATGTCAGATAGCTCAGGTGTGCATGGGGGATGTGCAACGATCAGTAGAGTATCTCCAATGGTGGATCTACGACCCTGAAATTAAATGGATGGGCGCATGACGACTCCTAGAGCTGCCATGTGTCACCTCTAGAAAATTCAAAAAATAAAAATCAAATAAAAATCAAAATAAAATAACAAATGAATTTAAATTAAATCAAGTAGAGAGCATATTGCATCATTAGTCAAATGCCCGATGGTGATCTCACTTCGCTTGCAACCTTCTTGAAGATGGATAAAATGGATAATATACTCGAGATGATCCAAACAAATGACCAGAGACAAAGACATATTCATGATCGTGTAGTGCAAAGAAGGCGTCGCATTACCTTTGGGAACAACCACAAGTGTCACATTATCGATACTAATAATACTAATCAAGATAAGTCTTCTTTCAATGATGCAATTTTTATCATAGGTCTTAAACATATCTATCAAGTATAAGTCAAATCTACCATAAGAGATTGAATATTTTATTTTCCTTCTTATTACATTTATATTGTTCGTAATTCTATCAATGAGATTCGGCTAATGAGAAAAATTTAGAAATAGTTATAATGTTGAAATTGATAACAGTTATTTGTATGATTATTTGGTAGTTGAATGGCGAATGTTATTTGTGGCATAGAAGATTAAGACATTGCCTTAACAAATACATGAACAAACTAGTTAACAAAAATCTAGTTAAGTAACTATACTAAAAAAAGTTTAGATCACAAATCTTCTACAAGGAATGCACCTCAAGGAAAACTGTAACGTCCCGGGCTTAGGTCCCCGGTCCGTTATTGAGGAAAACTGGCCCTAACAACTTGTTGGGTTCGAGCCCAAATGGACCCGTTGATAACCACCCAAAATGCTTAAGCCCAAGTTGTCAAGTAGTAATCCCCACCACTTATATACCACACCCACACTTTGTGAGTTTTCCATGTGGTACTATGTTTGGGGTTAGGGTGTTACAACCTCCCCCACTTATATTCGCAACGTCCTCGTTGCGACATGGCCCATCACATATTCCCAGTGATAGTGGCGGCTGCACGCTCCGGATAGCCATTTCCTCCAACCTCTTGCAGGGGCGGCTCCATCTCTCGGGTAACCCTTTCCACTGTCAGAGGGCGTTCGGCTCTGATACCATTTGTAACGTCCCGGGCTTAGGTCCCCGGTACGTTAACGGAGCATTACTGGCCCTAACAACCTCTTGGGATCGGGCCCATACGGACCCGATTAACCACCCCCAAAATGCTTAAGCCGGATTGTTCGGTAGTAACCTCCTCACTTTTTATCCCACCCGGAAATTCCATGTTGAGCAAGAAAGTGAGATTTAAAGGAAATATACAATCTTTCATATGCCTCGTTACTAAGAAATTTCGAGGACGAAATTTTCTTGAAGGGCGGTAGATTGTAACGTCATGTTTTTTTTGGAAAACAAATTACAATTCATTACCATTATTGCCATATTCATTGACAAATTGATTGGTCATTGGAAAATTAATTGGTCTTAATAGCCCTTTAATTCTCCTTCATTTCTAACCTTAAAAATCCAAGGACCCCCCACTCTCACGTCACTTATCTTTGTAGTTAGAGAGAGAGAGAAAGAGAGAGTTAGAGAGACGGAGAGAGATCTTACCGGGCATCCTTCTTCATCATAAGAGACGATGACGAAGGATCAGAGAGGGAGGTGAACGTGAATCAGTAACCGAAAGAAGGCGACGACCATGCTAAGGAGAGTTACGCATCGGACTTAAGGTATGTATCGGATTAGGTTTCTACATACGAACAATGATTAAATCCGGATTGCAATCTATAAATGTATGTACTTGCTTAGGATTTACGAATGAACAATGATTGCATTCGAACTATGATCTCAATATATGTATCGATCCTCTAGGTATTTCACATCAATGGAAATACTCCATGATCAAGTGTCATTATATTTTGTTTGGGCTTATCTGTTTCGATTTTGAGAATTTTCTCGCCATTAAAAGGAACAACGACGAGAAAGGAGATTCTATGAAAGGTTTTGAATACAAGGACTAGAAATCTAAACCACATCCTCTGATTTATTGAAGGTGATCATTGTCGTAAGAATTACTGTTGAAATATTTGAGAAAATAGGATAATCATATCTTGTTCAAGCTTTAAATCATTTACATGTTTGCGTGGAGAGTTAATGCTTTAAGATGTTAGAAGTTGGATGGAGTTACCGAAAATGATTATGTATTGCTGATAGGAATTTTATATAATAAAAAAAATACTCGAATGAAGATGGAATGTAAATAGAAAATGCCTATTAAGGTTGGTAAACACACATGAGTTCGCAAAATATCCATACCTATTATCCATCATAGATGAGTAGACCTGCAATCAAGCTAATCAAAATAATTTTATGTTAATCATTGATTATTGACTAAATTACTTTGTATTGAAACGACATGAATTGACGGTATAAACTGTGCAAGTCCAAACCTAAACTCGGGCCTTTATATATATCCTCAATATCATCATGTGTGATTTAGGGTAAAAATACTTACCTTATTTTAAGAACGCAAGTAAATGATAAATTGTGTAAAGATATACATGATAAACATTATTCTTATCATTATTCACATCTCTGTCTTGTAATGAGTAACATATCTTATAAAATAAGTAAGGAAAAGAAATAGGTTACTACCATAAACGTATGAATTATATTGCAGTGACGTTACCAATTATGACTAATATGATAAAATCCGTAGGCTTGTAATCAATATCTCTCCGTATGCATTATTTAATATGCAATATGGTTTTCCTGTTATAAAAATGTCATACGAATATCGTCTATATTTTAAGTTAGGTGTTATTATATTATGTTACTTAGGGATCTAAATACCTCTTAAGTATGCATCGCTGACCATGTGATTATGCACATTGAAGTCACCAATTATGAAATAGCATTCTATACTATCACGAAACGAATACCTATAAATGATGCATGTGTGATCATTCACTATTGAAAAGTTGAGAAATTTTAATAGTAGTTATTGCAACTATCAATCTTAAGAGTTTGACAACAAAGTATTGAATTGAAACGTTCACACGAATCACTACTACATGAAGAAGAAAATAAAATGGTATTAAAAGAATTTAAATTTCTTTAAAATGAATAATGGGCACGACAACGATAAGCGGAGCTAAGTGCTACACCTAATGGTGGGAGCCACCTCTAGAGTCCAATTATCGTAGGCCCAAGGGGCTACGCCGCAAGGGGCGTATGGTTGCAAGGAACCACAGAGGCAAAAGCTAAGTCCTCTACTGTTGTAGCTACTGACGATAAGCGGAGCTAAGTGCTACACCTAATGGTGGGAGCCACCTCTAGAGTCCAATTATTGTAAGCCCAAGGGGCAACGCCGCAAGGGGCAACGCCGCAAGGGGCGTATGGTTGCAAGGAACCATGGAGGCAAAAGTTAAGTCCTCTACAATTGTAGCTACAATGTCATGCCATGGACCGCAAGTGCCAGCGGTTGAAAACGTATAACAAGATACGTACATGAAAGTTATGAAATAAATGGTTTATAATGGTAAACCATACATGTATGCAACAAAATGATTTATAAAAATAAATCATTCCAAGTTATGAAATAAATGGTTCATAATGGTAAATCATACAAGTATGCAATGAAATGATTTATAAAAATAAATCATTACAAGTTATGAAATAAATGGTTTATAAAGGTGAACCATTATATATTGTGCAAGAAAATGGTTTAGTTAAAAATAAACCATCATATGTTATACAAGAAATGATTTAATAAAGAATAAATCATTACATGACGTACAAGAATTGATTTAGGAAATGTAAATCATCAAAGTCATGGAGGCTAAAATGCAAAATGGTTTTTATGATAAAAGAAACATGTACTTGTTATAAATCGTGTGAAGTATGCCACACAAGATGCAGGACATAGATGTTATATTTCTTAGGCAGTTTACATATGCATACTTGTGGTTATGAGATAATCCAAATCATATATGTTAGGGATCGAACCTAGACATGCATGGGAACAACTAGGCACGTAATGACATTTTTCCATGGAAACTTTAGTGAATAAAAAATAACGAGATAAACAACCGTTAGAATTCCCATGCATGGACCCCGATACATACTGGGCATTAGGCTCATGCAAATTCATGTTTATTTATTTCAGGTGAAAAACAAGTTTGATCAAGCACTCAAGTTTGCGCGACAGACTCAACCAGACATTCGATGTGATATGGATAATTACTTACTTTATGGTGGATATTTGTACGCCCACTGGAATAGAGAGTCTTGTTGTGAAATTATTTAGTTTTCATTTGCAAGTATATCCTTATTGGTAATGTAATGATGGAACTCTTATTTAAATTGGATTTTTTTGGATTTTTTTGAGAATGATTTTGTTGCTCATTGATTGCCATGTATGATTCGATAACGGTTCGAACACGCGACTTAATGTTGCATGCTTCCGCATATCTGCGCTGTCCGTTCCGTTACAAATGGTATCAGAGCCGAACACCCTCTGACAGTGGAAAGGGCTACCCGAGAGGTGGAGCCGCCCCTACAAAGTGGTTGGAGGAAATGGCTACCCGGAGCGTGCAGCCGCCATTGTCACTGTTGCGACATGGCACATCACTTATTCCCAGTGATAGTGACGGCTGCACGCTCCGGGTAGCCTTTTCCTCCAACCTCTTTGTAGGGGCGGCTCCACCTCTCGGGTAGCCCTTTCCACTATCAGAGGGAAATTTGGCTCTGATACCATTTGTAACGTCCCGGGCTTAGGTCCCCGGTCCGTTATCGAGGAAAACTGGCCCTGACAACTTGTTGGGTTCGGGCCCAAATGGACCCGTTGACAACCACCCAAAATGCTTAAGCCCAAGTTGTCAAGTAGTAATCCCCACCACTTATATACCACACCCACACTTTGTGAGTTTTCCATGTGGTACTATGTTTGGGGTTAGGGTGTTACAAAAACACATAAGAGTTTTTAAAGAACAAACTTCTAATCTCTGCATCCAGGCCTCTAGAACTCCTCCACCTAGATTTGTTTGGACATACAAGAGTAGGAAGTCTAAATGATTGCAAGTTTTGTCCTGTAATCATCGATGAATTGTTACCATTCTTACATGTAATCTTTGTAAAGTGTAAAGATCTTACTTTGAGTGTTTAATAAGTTTCTCTAAGCAAGTGCATAAAACAAACATTTCTAACTTTGTAAAAATTAGTACTTATCGCATGACAAATTCAAAAGTCAAGACTTTTCTAACTTTTGTGAAAAATATGATTTGAAATATGAAGATCACATTCTTAAAATACCTCGTCAAAATAATTTTTGAAAGCATGTAGAATGACACTTCTTTTAGAGCCATGTTCTCCAAATAAACACAACATGTTATGTCCTATATAGAGTATTGATATGCATCCTCAATAAAGGGTAACAATATATTTTCTTAAGATATTCAAAATCGAAACAAGACTTAAGGCTACATATGAATGTCGTGATATATCTTCTTTTCTCACTATTTGTTACCATTTTCCCTTTCGAAGTTCTTTCAAGATCATTCGCTTTTTGTCTATGTATTATGTCCATCGTTTGACAGATACTATTCATTATTTTTCTTTTTTCCTTATAGATGTTCTTTCATTCTTTTGTTTATTATCCACTTTATACTCTTTTTTTAGAGGTCATAATATGTATTTTCACATCCGATTTTCAAACGATCTTAAATAACTCTCTTTTCCCTAACAAAAAAATGGAGAAAAAAGTCAACAAATTCCCCAATCAAACTCCTACCACCCCTATTTCATTTAGGAAAAGTTCAAGGGGTCAACCATATCAAACACCGGCATTCAAAGTGCGTAACTGGGGACGAATACCACACGCAATATATCCACTACCCCCTACTAGGGTTGGCATTGGACAAGCCGACTCGATCCGGTCCAAAATCCGATCCACATAACCCGACCCAAAGCTAAACTCAAATTTTAGTGGGTGGACTGTGAGCCTCAAAATGAGCCCGTATTGATTATCGGGTTAGGTTCGGGCCTGAAAATACTCAAACCCGCAAGCCCAATAGTCCGACCTATACGATATAATTATATCAAGTATATTCATGTTTGCTCCAAAATATTATGTTCTAACTTTCATATCTTTATTACGAGTTTACAATAAATACTTAGACCCATTAATAATCACATCCATTAGGGTGGATTGAGGTCATTATTACATTAATATGTAAGATTATTATATTAATATACAATAAATGGAGTATGTGTCCTCATGTGTTAGAGCATGTACAAGTGTAAGTAACCAATATGTATTGGGTTATAGTGCATGCATCTACAATAGAATATGCAATGGTAAATTGAACGGTGGTTTAACTCGTCATATTTTTTACCATGTTTCTATTTCTAACAGACAATTAATGTCAGGATTACGAATTAGTTGGCGTACTTAAAGTATTAAACATGCACACATGTATAAGAAACAACCAGATAAATACAAGAAGAATGGAACACATGATATTAGTATACATAGGTATTAAATTGGATCGTCTCGATCCGAACCGGACCCATTTTGTTTAAGCCGAGTTTGAATTTGGACCTGGATTTTTTGAATATAAAATAAACCTAAGCCGACCTATATATATATATATATTTAAATGAGCTTGGACCATACCAACTCAAATCGGATTCAATCTAGTCCAATGCCCAACCCTACCCTGCCCCTACCCCCACTACCTTCCCCCATGGCCCATACCACGCCACCTCACACCACCCAGTTGGCGACCTGTCTTCTCTCGGCGACCACCAAGCCCCCTGCTCTTCCGAACCACGCGAAAATTACGCCCCCGCCCCTCCACGTCACCTATATAATGCCCTCCCATCCTCCCCAACGCACTGTTCGTGCCCGCTTCTAATCGAAGACCTTCCTTTTCCTCCGCCCACCTCGATCGACCCGTCCTCTGTCCTTCCTTCCGATCTATCTCCATCGCGATCTCGAAGGAGAGGAGATCGAATCCGAGGGCGGCGATTTCTCCCATCAATGGCGGCACCGAGCCAGGCGAGCCTTCTCCTCCAGAAACAGCTCAGGGGTACCAATTTCGATGGGAATTCTAGGGTTTTGCTTTATGGATGCAGTTTCGAGGGACCGGGGGATCTGATTCGTGTGTTGATTGGTGCTCTTTTTTTGGCAGATCTAATGAAGAATCCGGTGGACGGCTTCTCGGCGGGTCTCGTGGACGATAGCAATGTCTTCGAGTGGAGCGTAACGATCATTGGGCCTCCAGATACGCTCTAGTGAGTTTTCTTAATGGATTCTTTTGTGTTCTTGTTGGGCCTTGAGTTTTGGAATGGATGTAGGCTAGCGGGAGTTTTAGGGTTCCATAGGGCTTCGGTTGCAGTTCTCCTGTGGTTCGTTCTTGCAAAGTCCTTATCTTGGTTGGTTGTTGACCCGGTTTAAGTTGCAAGAAGGGGTGTCATTTTGAAAGTTCAGTTTTTTTTCTGTTTATGTATTTTTTCTGCGTTGTCCATAAACTCCAATAGGCATTCCTTTCAGAATCTAGTAGGTAGTTGCTGTCTCAATCCGGTCTAGGTATGGTATTTAAGTGCAGGATTCCCCGGGGGAATTCTTTTTTTTGTCGTCTATGGTAAATTAAGTTTTTCTGTTGCTGTTTTTGACAAATTTTTGGATTTTTTTTCCATTGTGGGCTTATTACCAGTTTTTTGGCATCAACAAACTTGTGCTTGGTCCTAAATGAGATGTTTATCTTTTCTTTTGAGTTAAAATTTTGTGTTTTAAAACCCTATTCGGATGGGCTACTCAGTGTGGATAATTGGCTGTGAAGACCGGTATCTGATAGTGAATGGTTTGTCTGTCTTTTGCTTTGTCTTTGTTTTTTATTTTTTTCCTTAACTTGGAAAGATACTTTCTTGTTAGAGGACATGATGCAGATGGAACATTTGGGGGTGAGAGGAAAGGAAAGAATCACTGCTAGCCATGCAGGTGAGCAAGGCCTCAAATTTCGATTTCGGTCACCATTTTGGTGAGCTGACCGAAACAAAATTTCGATCAAAATTTGACCGAAATTTCGGTCGTTTCAGTCAGTTTTTGAACTGCCCCCACCCCAAATTTTGGTCAATATTGGCTATTTCTTGAACGAATTTTGGCAAAATTTGATCCCATGTAGGTGAGTGAGGCACGTGAATGAAGGGTAGGATTAAAAAAGATAAGATATATTGGAGTTGAATTCAAATTTTTTAAAATCATATTTTTTTAACAAAAAGCATAGTATCCCCATAAGAGAGGGAGTTGCAAAAGAAAAAATAGACCATATTCAGATTGTAATTAAAACATAATTGATTGACTCGAAGTAGCCTCCTAATATAAAGTATGTTCAAGTGCAAATTTAATTATTAAAATATATTATGAATAGACTAAAACATTATAATAAGCACCAACTCCCTAATTATGCAATATCTTTAATCTTGGCCTGCATTAGAACATCGTCTTATTAATTTGGTTTCAGCCTAGAACCAAGGTTGCAAAAAGTGATAGTCGGTATTCAGTCGGTGGGTAATTGATTACCGATTAAACGACATGTTGGAGTTTAAATGGAAATAAAACGGGTTATGAGGTTTTGTATTTTTAAATTCAACAACAACAGCAAAGCTTTTTCTCACAATTAAGTAGGGTCGGTTACATGGATTCTTCGCCTCCATTCAGATCTATCGTGGATCAATTTCGGGCTTATATCCACAAAACCTAAGATCACTTCGTATCGTCTCTTTCCAACACTTCTTGGACCGTCCTTGCCATCTCTTAACCGGTTCAACATCCCAACACTCGCATCTTCTAACTTGTGCATCGGTTGATCTTCTTTGCAAATGACCAAACCATCTTAAGCGATTTTCTTGCATTTTATCATCGATCGGAGCTACACCAACTTTCTTTCTGATCGCATCATTCCGAATCCGATCTTTACGTGTGTGTCCACACATCCACCTTAGTTTTTTCATTTCTGCTACAGTAATTCTCGGAGCATGTCTATGGTGCACATACCAACATTAGATCCATAGAGTATAGAAGGTCTCACGACTGCTTTGTAAAACTTTCCTTTAATTTTTAAAAGAATTTTTCTTATTACAGAGGACAACAAAGGCTCCTCTCCACTTTAGCCAGCCTACATTTATTCTATTATTAACATCTCCATCAATTTCCCCATCATGTTGCGAAATAAATCGTAGATATTTAAAAAAATCTCTCTTCCAAATGTTATTGTCACAAATATTCACCTCGATTCCTTCATCATTGCTTCCATCAAATGTGCACTCCATATATTCCGTTTTAGTCCTACTTATATGAAATCCTTTAGTCTCCAATTCATGTCTTCAGACCTCGAGATTCTCATTTACTCCATCTCTAGTCTCGTCAATAAACACAATATTATCATCAAATAACATACGCCAAGGTAACTCATCCTGAATGTGACTTGTCAACGCGCTTATAATCAAAGTAAAAAGAAATAGACTCAAAGTTGAACCTCGATGTAAACCGATGTTGATGTCAAGACGGGGTCCTTACACAAGATAAAACCCTATCATACATGTCCTTTATGAAGTTTATGTATATGACATGTACTTGTCTCTTCTCCAAAACTCTCCACAATATCTCTCGTGGGACAGAATCATAAACCTTCTCCAAATCAATAAAGATCATATAGAGGTCAAATTTTACATTTTTAAATTAATAAACATTATTACATATACATACATATATATATATATAATTAATAAAAAGAGATAAATAAACTAAACAAATATAATCACAGATTCACAACATAAATCAATTGTTGTCAAATTTAAGGAATTTTTCATCCAAATGTCAAAATTGATAGCATAAACAACTAGAATCCATAGCCAAATATCAAAATAGTCAACATAAACAATTACAATTCATAGCATGAATCCAAAAAAGTCATGGATAACACAAAAGTCTGCAATTGAACCGTTTTTTTTAAACCAATTTTTCGGGGGAGGCACGTCGCGGTGCTCGCCCCAAAAATTTTATTAGAAGGCGAAGATGCCCGATAGAGAAAGAGTTACAGAACCGTTAAACGGCCATTTGATGCCATTATGTGGTTGTTTAATGTCGTTTATGTGGCCCACCCGCTTACGAGCCTGAGTTTGACTAGTTTGTATGGTTGAGGGCCGCATGCGCTTAAACAGCTGTTTAAACGGCCGTTTAAGTCATTTTTTGCGTCCCTGCCTAGAAAAAAAAATTATTTGGTTGAAAAAGGATATGTAGTTCGGATCATCCTTAGATGAGGTTTATTACCCTTTCTTTAGTCTCCATTGGTCATAAATAGTGTACATTAGATGGGTTTTAGGATGGATATTTTTGAAAAGTAGCACATCATGGATCTTGCATCACTCTGTAGGTCTCTTATGTCATGCTTTTGTTCCCTTCTCTGCATCATATACTTTCCTATGTGAAAGAACAAGAGAGGAAGAAGGGGGAGAAACTGAGAAGCGAGTGTATGGAAAGATAGAACAATGCAAGAGTAACAGTACCTGTGAGTATATAGTTCAAAACAGAATATGGAGTAGCTATTTTTCTACGTAATTGGAGATGGAATCTTGTTGACATCTTCTAATTGTGAAGTTTGTTGAGGAACTTCATTGTTGTGTAGAGATGCCAAGTCCTATGTTGGAGGTGCTATACCTCAAACTTAAGATGCTTGACCCCTGTTCAAGTGTCTGCTGTTTCGAGTGGAGCTTTGTGCTTGAATAAGCCGGTCAGATCAGAATGAATTTAGTAACCAAATGTAAGATGTAGCTGAAAAGAAGAAATTATGTTTACTTTCTGTTTAGTAATTGCAAGTTTATTCTTTAACGTGTGCTAGTTTTCATGGTTGAGTGCTCCAAAATTCTATTTATGTAATTTATCCTGTATGGCAGTTTGGAAAGTATTTTCTTCTCAAAATTTTATTTATGTAGTTTATTATGTATTGCAGATCTGGAAGGAAGTGTTATGTAGTATTTCTCATAAAAGAGTCATATTGTTTTTAAGTTGCTTTAAGTAACTTGAAAAAAAGTTTTTGGGAACAATTACCTTAAATTATCCTTTCTGTCAATGGATTGTCAAAATATGGGATTTTGACTTTAGTAGTGCGCTAGAATGGTCTATTCACTTTTAAATCCCTGCCACATGTTGATCTCAGCGATGGGGGCTTTTTCAACGCTGTGATGACGTTTCCGCCTAACTATCCAAATAGTCCACCTACAGTAAGATTCATATCAGAGATGTGGCATCCGAATGGTATTTTCTTGATTGTTATTTTCTGTCAGAATCATGATTTATGTGTTAGAATTGCTCATTGCATTCCATTTTCTGGGTACCAGTTTACTCTGATGGGCGTGTTTGCATATCAATTCTTCATGCACCTGGAGATGACCCTAATGGTTATGAGCTTGCAAGTGAACGCTGGACACCGGTGCATACTGTATGTTCTGAATAGATTCTGATTTACATTTCTGATGTTACTTTCTTCCTGTCAGAGATAGGGATTGCATCTACATTGCTTATTATTAGTCTCTTCTCCTTGTACATGGTATGTGTTAAATTTGTGAAGTTTTTTGTTTTCAGCAAGTATAGATGGTAAAATAATTACTAACAGATTAGGTGTCACTTCAGTGGAATTATATTGAAAATAATTACTAACAGATTAGGTGTCACTTCAGCGGAATTATATTATATTATATATGTTTAGTCTATTTATCAGGTGAAAAATGATCAGTCCACTCACATCTTATTCAATGGGGCATACTTCAATAAAAAGGTGATATTATAAACCAATATTTTTGTCCTTGCTACCTTAGCGGAATTATATAGTCATTGATGTTTATCATTATTTGTTGCAACATTTTACATGATTTTTTGTTGTCTATTTGTATCGGTGGAATATGCTTCTATATTTAACTAATTTCCTGACGAGACATTCCATCAAGTGGGTGTTCATATAGGGATGTGACGATTCATCTCGAAGCATGTTGGCTGATGTTGATGACTTTTTGGAGGGAGTTTCGTGGTAGTACGGAAGAGAGGAGGGATATGACCATGCAGACATGGTCAGGTTGGACTTCATTGATGAGTATCGGGGGCTGCAGGAGGTAGACATGTATTTGAGGTTGGAGCAATACATGGTGCTTATGGAGGAGGATAAGAAAGCGAGAGTTGGAGTGCATGCATCACTCATGGTAGACATAGCGAAAATAATGGGATGCAGATATCATTTTCTTTCATGCGGTGGCAAACAGTAGGAGGCAACAAAATCTCATCTGATCTTTCGAGGTGTGTGGTGTGCATGTGGAGGGTGGTGGGCGTGCCAATGGGGTTGCAGTGGTTAACCAGTTCTTTAAGGTGAGCAGGAGGGTTTGTTTTGGTGGTGTAAGGTGGTTAGGTAGGGACATGCCTATGCTGTATGACTTCTAGGCTTATGCGTTGATGTGCTGCTGGGTCACTATCTTGGAGATATGTATGATAATCTTTGATCTCAATGTTGGAGGATCCCTAGCTTTGGATGGCTTCTCAATTTTCTTCTTTTGCGAGTTGTGAGAGTTGGTAGAGCTAGATGTGGTGGCAATGATAGAGTAATTGCAGAAGCTAAACTGTTCTATGATTTTTTGTCTGCTCAATAAAAATGTAGAAACATGTAGCTTTACTTGGGGAGGACTTTTGTCTTATAGTCCTTCCGAATGTCGTTGACATCATTGTGGCAAAGGTTATGGCCTATAGATTCAGAGGGTCCTTGATTCCATCATTGACATAATACAGAAAACTTTTGTTCCTGAAAGGTATATAATGGATGGTGTGATTATGGCCTCAAAGGTCCTTTCAAATTGAAAGAGAGAAAAGTAAGGACTTTTTTTTAATAGTAGATTCTTTTGAAGCCTATTACTGTGAGGGCTGGAATCTTATTTGGGCATCTCTCCCAAACATGACTTCCCTGATGAGTCGACAATCGGGCAACTAATTGGATTTAGTCGGCCTTTAGTCAGTTTTGATTTTTAATTTTAAAATATATAAATCATTTTTATACATAGATTCTTATATATTATATACTATCATAATGAAATAAAAGAATCATAATGAAATAAAAGAAGTAATTGAATTAAAATAAAATATTAAGCATATTAGAGTAAGTTTGCTTTTTTAAAAATAAAAAATAAAAAATATTTATGTAAAAGCCGGTCGATTAGTCGGGTTGACCGACTATTGGTCGATAAGGCCTAGTCGGGTCGGCTACCCCCTCCCCCCGACTCAACTAGTCGAAGAAGTAATTGACAACAACAACACAACAACAACAAAGCCTTTTCCCACAATTAAGTAGGGTTGGCTACATGGATTCTTCGCCTCCATTCAGATCTATCTTGGGTCAATCTCGTACTTATATCCAAAAAACTAAGATCCCTTCGTATAGTCTCTTTCCAACACTTCTTGGGCCGTCCTCGCCCTCTCTTAGCCGACTCAACATCCCAACACTCGCATCTCCTAACCGGTGCATCAGTTGACCTTCTTTGCAAATGACCAAACCATCTTAAGCGGTTTTTCTCGCATCTTATCCTCGATCGGAGCTACACCAACTTTCTTTCTGATTGCATCATTCCGAATCCGATCTTTACGTGTATGTCCACAAATCCATCTTAGCATTTTCATTTCTGCTACATCCATTCTCTGCACATGTCTATGGTTCACAGACCAACATTATGTAAAAAATATTGAATTAAAATAAAATATTAAGCATATTATAGTAAGTTTTCTTTTAAAAATAAAAAAACTAAAAAAAATAAATCTCTTTATGTAAAAGCCGGTCGATTAGTCGACTTGATCGAGTATTGTCTGATTAGGCCTAGTCGAGTTGGCTACCTCCTCGACTCAACTAGTCGAATTGACTAGTTGGCCCAGTCGGCTGACTTTTACAACAATGAGTATAATGAAGATTTAATAGAACGAATGCAGATAGGTGGAAGGCAATCATAATAAATAGAAAGTGTGCATATCTTAGAATGGTGTTTCTTTTGAGAGCATCTTGGGAGAGTTGTATTATTGATGATGTAGCGTAGAAAGTTATAAGTGATAGATTAGGTGTGATAAAACGAAAGACTTAAGTGTGGTATTATAATTATAAAAAGGATTTTACACCCATAGGCATGTCTACTTCCATTATTGCGTATATAACCATCCATGATCGTGAATTGCACCTTGAACTCCGAATAGTTGTTAATCGTTACATGATATTACCATTTGTTAACTTCTGTGTATTATTGTTGCTATGTTTACGGTTTCCGTCATATAATGTCCATTGACCCTATATGATGTAAAAAGGATTTTGCAATGGTGGAAAATAGTTTTGATGGTGGAAATATCGGTGGAGAAGAAATTAGACGACGGGAGAAAAGAAACACGTCGGTTGCGTGAGATTTTGGAGAGGAATCGTGAAGACCACGTTGAGAGAGATAGAAAGAGAGCGAGAGAGATAATGAGATAAACTCAATTTTTCATATCAACTGAATTGTCCTCTTACAATAGACTACTATCCCCTTTATATAGGAGGGGTGGAAATAAAAAATAGAAAGTGAATCAAATTCGATTTCAAATAAAATCCTACTCGATCTTAATTAACTCTAACTGATTCTAATTGACTCTTAGCTAATTTTATCTACGAAAAATGTTGAGATTACAATCTCAATTTATTGAAATAAAATGCGCCACTAATTTAAATTAACTAATTAAAACGAAAATTCCTAATTTGCGAAAATCCCCAAATAAGCAAATTTCTTCAATTCGGGTCGCCCTGTCAATTTGGAAATGTGATTGCATCACTATATGACGTTTATATTGCCAAATCGTACCCCCTATGCCCCTCCTGTATTATTTTTCATCTCTTATGCCCTTTACTGCTTCTTGATTCTTTTTTCCTATATATGACCCTCCCATTCCTCTCTTGGAATGAGATCTTGACTTATCCGATTCATCTTCATTATTGCTCCTAGAGATGGGTTTTTCACGTTAATTGAAGCTAGGCAGGGCTCCATGCGGCATCGGGGAGAAGAGAATGATGTTGCTAGAGGAGCTTCTTAGTCGAGGGGTCACAACCAACAGTTGATCCTTCTCGCTTGAGTACTGATGCGCGTAAGGGTGTTGGAGCATATCACCGGTCAAAGGCTTCGGTCAAGTTATGTCAGCTCTGGTTCCTACAAGGTTGAGAGCGAGAGTGAGCAAAAAACAACGCGAGGAGGACGGGGTGGATTGGTAATGAAGCGAAGATGGTGAATGAGGAGCTTCACAATGATCAATGAGAGAAGAAGCTCGAGCTTTGGCCAAAGCACTTACCGAAGATGGTAGATATGGGGAGGAAGAATTGGAAGGTGGGGAGGGAGGTAATGAGGTGAGGTGTGGTTGGATTCGGGGTTGGTTCTTAGATTTTTATGGGGAGGAAGAATTGGAAGGTGGGGAGGGAGGTAATGAGGTGAGTGTGGTTGGATTCGGGGTTGGTTCTTAGATTTGATGGGAAGAAGACTAAGGAAGGAGAGAAACAAGGCATCTAGAGTGGGTTTAGCAGAAATTAAGGCAAGAAGAAGATGAAGAAGAAGGATAAGGAACAAGAGTCAATACTACCTGGAAGATTGTGGTTCTTGACCTATGGAGGAGCTCGAAGTGGAGCTCGGTTTTTGCTCAAGTCACGGACCTTGCAAGGAAGGGGCAGAGGAGGAGGTGGTCAGCGGGCTAGCGGGGGAGGGGGCTGCGGGGAAGGGCTAAAGGGGGTGGGGGTAGAGGAAGAGGTGGCCGGAGGGGTTGGAGAGGGAGAGGGAGAGGGCTGGAGGAAGGTTACGAGAGAGGAGGAATGGGGTGGAGGGTTGGGTGTTATTTGTTTAAATTGTTTTCTTTTTTTGGATTTTATTAATAGCCATTGGATTGGACATAGGTTACGTTAACTCTGGTTGAGTTAATGGATTAAACTAATAGTGGGAGATGTGTGTAAGACGAAGCAATTATCCAGGGTCTCCATGTCATTCGCAATAAGGAAGGTTATGTATGTAATAAATGACAGTATACGAGGTTCTGCCTGTGAAAATCCCTTATAAAAAAGACCTTGAATAAGGCCAACATATTTTTTCGAAGCATATTAATACGTAATAAACTTTGCCTTCTGGAAGCTGTGAGATTTTGGTGTTTATAAGATGAAATTTCAGTCAATCTGATCCATTGCTAAGTGATGTTGATGAAATAGCACTGAAGCTGGTTAATTGATTTGAGGACATGAGTTAAACAGGCTAGACTATTAAAATATATATCATATTTGAAAAACAACTGTGAGATTTTGGTGTTTAAGATGAAATTGCAGTCAATCTAATCTAACCAAATCAAACCTGATCCATTGCTAAGTTGTGATGAAATAGCACTGAAGCTGGTTAATTGATTTGAGAACATGAGTTAAGCAAGTTAGACTAATAAAATATGTATCATATTTTTAAAAAACAGAGTATGGAAATGAGATTTTTTCAGGTTACAAATTGATTTGTAATAGATGGAACTTAGCTAGGATACATATAAATAACAATAATAGTTCTTATATAATTTAGATGTGATAACCTTAATGACATAACCACATTGTAGAGTGTTCGCTTCCCTTTCAGTACTTATTAGTAGTCACTTTTCTTATTGGTCGTTTTCCTTACAATCACAGTTCTGTGTGCACACTTTTTACGTCATTTTGGTTGTTTTTTATTGGGCGCTTTGCTCATAATCCTATTGCGTGAAATATACAGGTTTACAGGAGCAGCAATCGCAGTAGTAGGCGTCTTGTAGGTTAACAGCTACGACTAATTATGAAGCAGCTTGCTTTTCTTTTATTTTTGTTGGAGGAAAGTTGTATGTTATTGTTCCAAAGGAACCCTAGGCTCTTTTATATAGAGACAACTCATTTGTAAATTACATAAGATGGAACAGAGAAAATTTAAAAAGTTAAAAAGATACATCGACTACATAATTGTCTCTACACTCCCCCTCAAGATGGAGAGTAGATATCAATCATGCTCAGCTTGGAAGTACACTTCTAGAATGGTCCTCTAAGCAATGGCTTGGTGAAGATGTCAGCAGTCTGCTCCCCTGAACTAACATGTGAAGTAGAAATCAGACCCTTCTGGATCATATCTCTAGTGTAGCAATCTACTTCAATATGTTTAGTTCTTTCATGAAAGACGGGATTATTGGCAATGAACAATGCGGCTTGAATATCACACTGTAGTTGCATGGGTAGAGGTACATCTATATGCAAGTCTTCGAGTACAGCTCGAACCCACATCATCTCTGTACTTGCTTCTGCCATGGCCCTATATTCAGATTCAACACTTGATCTAGCCACAAATGTTTGTTTCTTGCTTTTCCAAGAAACTAGAGAGCTACCCACAAACACTGCAAAGCCTGAAGTAGACTTCCGATCCTTAGGGCATCCAGCATAATCAGCATTCGCACATGCCGAGATAGATAAACTTGTTCCCTTTCTAAACAACAACCCTGTGCCTGGTGACGATTTTAGGTACCTGAGCATCATATATATGGCATCCATATGTATCTGTCTCGGTTGTTTCATAAATTGGCTTACCCGACTGACTGTAAAGGCAATATCAGGTCGAGTTATAGTGATGTAAAGAAGCTTACCCACCATTTCTCTATACCTTCTCCTGTCAACTTCCTCTGTATCATTATCATATATTTCATGCTGGCATGCTGCCTCACTCATGGTTTTGTTAAGGGATATTTACACCCATAACTCTGGGTAACTTCGTAATTACCCTAGAAACCCTATATAATCACGAATTACACCCAAGGTCCTCAATAATGCTCCGTTTTACACCATATCCTTTTGTTAGTTTGATTCCTTAACTTCAACCATATGAGTGAGTTAATCTAACCAATCTACGATCTGACGGCTAGTATTAATTAAAATTGAAAAAAAGAAAAAAATCACATCCTCCCCCTTCCTCCTCCAACCCCCCTCCCCTCACGCCAACCACCTCCTCCTCCCCCCCTCCCCCGCCATTGATGATGCAGCGTGACCCCAAATTATGGGGCCACATTTATTTAATTAAGTAATTATCAATTTTATTTACGTTTTTAGCGGTCGTAGTGGTCTAATTTAATAATTGAGATCGCATGTGATCTCAACGTTTATTTCGTAGAATTTAATTACAATTTTGGTCAATTAAATAAGTTAGAGTCCAATTAAGTTAGTTAGAGGTCAATTAGGATTAAATTAGTTGTTAATTTAATTTGTTTACTATTTTTGTAAACCCTCTCTCCTATATAAAGAGAGGGTAGTCCATCAGTTTTAATCAGTCAATTATGAATTAAAGTTTGAGATTTTATCTCTCTCCTCTCTATTTTCTCTCCTCCCTCCACGCGATCTCCGCGGTCTTCTCCTTCAACCTCTCGCGTTCCCGGCGAGTTTCTTCCTCTCAATCCTCCACTTTCTCTTCTCAACCCTTCTCTTCTTCTACCAAAAAGCCACCAAAAGATATTATTATTTTATTCGCCGTCGCCGATTCGTTTTTGCATCAATTGGTATCAGAGCATGGATTTCGAATCGTACCTACGATTCGACGATCCGATCGACTATTGGTGTGCAAAATTCGGTCTCCGCCGTCCATCTCGTGGTTCGCGTCGCTCAAAAAAGTTCTATCAACGTCTTATCGCACGCATTAAGGTGCACGAATGGTTGGGCGCACAAATCGACGACGACTCCGACGCCAACGACCAAAATCAGATCTATGCCACCGCCGTTCAAGTCGATTTCGAAGCCGAAAACGAAGATATTTTCATTCCAAAGGAAGATCTATTTGATACAACTATTGTGCAAGAAGAAAAGGGGGATCAAGGACCCATCTTCGACAAAGATCCCGCGGACGAAGAAGACGAAAACCTCGAAATCTGTGCCGTAGATGCCGCTGTCCAGCACGTCCCCGAGCCAAGTACGTCGCCGGAAGCGAACCTGCCACCTCCGGCCACCCCGGCGCAATTCCCACCACCCCAGGTAACCCCCCCTCCCCTCCTCGCCCGTCGCACCCCGCCCCCAACACCCCAGGGCGTGGTTGCCCCCCTGCGGTGCCCCCAGCCGCCGCCTTCCCCAACCCGACCCCGCAGCACACCCCTCCCGACCTTCCTCTCTCCCCGATTCTTCTTCCCCTCCCCCCGTAAAACCCCAGTCCCCCCCGCCTTCTCCTCCCACGCCACTCCCCACCTTCTCCCGATCGCGCGCCCAGTCCTCTATTCCCCAGCGCCACCTGCTGTCTCCCGCCATCCCTCGCACAGGCCGCGCCAGCAGCCCCATCGCCGCCGCCCACCGACATCACCTCGCCCTCGCCTCCCCTCCGCGCAGCACCTTCCTACCCCGCGCCGCCCAGACCCTCCCCACCATTCCCCGACCCACCTCCTTCCTTACCCTCGCCTCCCGCATCTTCTCACCTCTCTTTCCCCCGCGCCGCCAGCACCCACACCACATGCCCGCGCCTCCCCCTTCCCAATGCCTCCACAAACACACGGCCCCTCCCTCGCCCTCCCACGCGACATCCCAGGCCATCGCTTCCTCCCCGTCGAACCGCCCCGGCCCGCCAGCAGGACCGCCGCCCCCCATCGCGCCCTCGCGAAGCCACCGCGCCGCCTCCGCGTGGTCATCAACCCCCACCCCGCGTCTTTAACGCCGCAAGAGCTCCGTGCCCTAACAGTCCATCCGAGATCAAGGGAACCCAAATCCCTGGAAAAGGGGGATTGGAATTCAAGTGGGAAAAATTGCAAAGAAAAATTCCCCAAAATCCATATTTGCAGAAAGGTCCAAAGCCATAGAAATGTGAGGCAAATTGAGGTGGTACGAAAATTGCAGGGACGCCCCCCAATTGGGAAAAATTATAAACGTAATGAGGAAGATGATCCCATGGGAGGAAATTGAAGCCCAATTCAAGGATGATTTCTCCAACTATCCACCTACATCACGCAATTCGTCAGGAGCCGAATTTTTAAAGCGGTGGAGAGTTGATGCAGCGTGACCCCAAATTATGGGGCCACATTTATTTAATTAAGTAATTATCAATTTTATTTACGTTTTTAGCGGTCGTAGTGGTCTAATTTAATAATTGAGATCGCCTGTGATCTCAACGTTTATTTCGTAGAATTTAATTACAATTTTGGTCAATTAAATAAGTTAGAGTCCAATTAAGTTAGTTAGAGGTCAATTAGGATTAAATTAGTTGTTAATTTAATTTGTTTACTATTTTTGTAAACCCTCTCTCCTATATAAAGAGAGGGTAGTCCATCAGTTTTAATCAGTCAATTATGAATTAAAGTTTGAGATTTTATCTCTCTCCTCTCTATTTTCTCTCCTCCCTCCACGCGATCTCCGCGGTCTTCTCCTTCAACCTCTCGCGTTCCCGGCGAGTTTCTTCCTCTCAATCCTCCACTTTCTCTTCTCAACCCTTCTCTTCTTCTACCAAAAAGCCACCAAAAGATATTATTATTTTATTCGCCGTCGCCGATTCGTTTTTGCATCAATTGACCACCTCCCCTAGCGTCTCCGCCGCACCTCGACCTGTCGAACATCATGCAGTATCAGAAGGTGAGCGACGTCCTCATCACCCTCGCCTACTTCTCCATCCCCATCGAGCTCCTCCACCTCGTCGCCTCCTCCTCCATCCTCCCCTTTCGATGGATCCTCGTCGAGTGCGTCTTTGTCGTCTTATGCAAACTCACGTATATCATCACTGTCTTCACCTTCTCCCCCCATTCCTTCCTTCTCATGTTCTCCCTTACCGTCACCAAATTCCTCACCGCCCTCGTCGTCGCCGCCATCATGCTCCTCACCATCATCCCTTAGTTCCTCTGCGTCTTCATTCGCGAGGGCCTCCTTCGCAAGAAGACCCGCGACCTCGATCTGTGATGCAAATGACTTTTTGGCGCGTCGATAAATTAATTTTGAACGGTAGAAATTATTTGGTAGAAGAAAGAGAGGGGTTGAGAAGAAGAAAACTCGTCGGTAACGAGGGGTATGATGAAGAAGAACCGTGAAGACCACGAGGGGAAGGAGAAGGAAAGGGAGATAAAATCCCAAAATTTCATTAATACTTGACTGACTAAAAACATTGGACTACCATCTCTTTATATAGGAGAGATGGAGTTACAAAAATAGAAAATAATTTAAATTGGACAACTAACTTATCCTAATTTGACTCTGACAAATTTAAAATTCAAATTGACATCTAATTACCCTAATTAGACTCTAACTAATTAATTGACCAAATTAAATCTACGAATAAACGTTGAGATCACATGCGATCTCAATTATTTAATTAGACAATTACGACAACTTAAAAACGTAAATAAAATTAACCACTAATTAATTAAATAAATTCGGCCCTATAATTCGAGATCACGCTGCATCAACTCTCCTCCGCTTTTAAAAATTCGTCTCCCGATGAATTGCTTGATGTTGGTGCGTCGTTGGAGAAATCATCCTTAAATTGGGCTTCAATTTCCCCCAATGCGATCATTTTCCACGTTACGTTTGTAGCTTTTTCCAATTGGGGGGCATCTCTGCAATTTTCGTACCCCTTCAAATTTCCTCACATGCCTATTGCCTTGGACCTTCCTGCAAATATGGGTTTTAAGAATTTTTATTCTGCAATTTTTCCCAATCACCCTCAACTCCCGAGATGTGAGGGATTTGGTTCCTGGAGACCTCGATAGGGTTCTCTTCCTCAACAAAAGGCGGCGGGGCGCGGGGCGAGGGAGTCAACGGGGATGGCGCGCTGCTGGTGCGGGGAAGGTGCTGAACGTGCAGGCGGCGCTGGAGGGGTTGAGGGATGATGGCGAAGCGAGGGCGGCGTCGCGGGGAGGCGGCGTCGCAGGTCTGTGCGCGGGAGGGCGGGGAGCGCGAGGGTTACGGGGGGAGCCGTAGGCGGGAGGGAGAGGGATGAGAAGGGAGGGAGGCGATGGTAGGGGATGGGCTAGGCTATGGGGAGAGAGGGGTAGGGGGAAGGCGGCAAGGGGGGTGGCGCGGGCTGGTGGGGGAGCCGATGGGGTAAGGCGGCGAGATGGTGGTAGCGGGGCGGTGGGCGGCGGAAGCCGGCTGGGTCGCAGGGTGAGGAGATGGGTCGCGGGAAGGGATGGGTGGGTGCTGGGCGGCGTAGGCGTGAGGTGGAGAGGTGGTGTTTGGGGGGAACGGACGGGCGAGGAGGGTAGGGGGGGTACCTGGGATGGGTGGGGTTGTGCCGGGATGGTCGGAGGGGGCGGCGGGATCGATTCCAGTGGCGGAATCAATTCTGGAAGGTGCTGGACAGCGAGCATTTCTTCCTCCACAGGGCGGGTTTCTTCATCAAACTTCACGGCAACGGCTTCAACGGGCAGCGGCTTCGATTGGGCGTCGCGTAGGGCCTCGAAGTTGGCTACAAGCGCTCGAAACTCAGAGTGGATTGTGGTTTGCAAGTGATGCAAATCACGTAACATGCGTTCCGTCTCCTTGTCGTAGACGTCGTTGGCCCGTCATTTTCTGTCGGACGAGCGATGCTCCCTTGATGCATGTCGGCACGAGTATCTGGACGGATCGTCAGATCGTGGGGACGATCTGTAAGCCATGCTCTGATACCATATGATGCAAATGACTTTTCGTCGCGTCGATAAATTAATTTTGAACGGTAGAAATTATTTGGTAGAAGAAAGAGAGGGGTTGAGAAGAAGAAAACTCGTCGGTAACGAGGGGTATGATGAAGAAGAACCGTGAAGACCACGGGGGAAGGAGAAGGAAAGGGAGATAAAATCTCAAAATTTCATTAATACTTGACTGACTAAAAACATTGGACTACCATCTCTTTATATAGGAGAGATGGGGTTACAAAAATAGAAAATAATTTAAATTGGACAACTAACTTATCCTAATTTGACTCTGACAAATTTAAAATTCAAACTAACCTCTAATTACCCTAATTAGACTCTAACTAATTAATTGACCAAATTAAATCTACGAATAAACGTTGAGATCACATGCGATCTCAATTATTTAATTAGACAATTACGACAACTTAAAAACGTAAATAAATTTAACCACTAATTAATTAAATAAATTCGGCCCTATAATTCGAGGTCACACTGCATCAATCTGGATGCCCCCTCCCCCACTGCTGCAGGGCCTCATCCTCACTTATGAGGTCACCCGTCGGGACCTCCTGGACACCACCTGCACCCCTCGAGATGAATGCTCGATCTCGATTGACGATCCCGCCATCGCGGCAATAAACCGATCCCCAACAGGGCTTGTTTTGGATTGCGATTCTGGTTTGGTGTGCTCCGGGGATGAGGAGTCGTACAGACCTGTGGCCGTCGTTCGGTTGCCCCTGCTTAAGGTGACAAGTTTAAATCAGGGACACCTGAATTTCGGGAGGAGTCCTATACGATACTGGTTTTGGTGCTTGCCATTGACAAAGGGAATCTACGTGAGTGGACTACAAAGGAGATTGAGATCGTGGAGGTTGTGGCGGATCAGATGGTACTGGCGCTGTCACATGTGTCGGTGTTGGAAGAGTCACTTGTGGTGAGGAAGCAGCTGATGGTAAGGGGAGGAGGGGGTGTGTGCTGAAGGTTGTTGGCGGAGGAGGAAGGGGAGGGAGGGGGTGGGTGCTGGAGGAGGAAGGGGGGTTGGAGGTGGTCGGCGGATTGAGGAGGGGGGGAGGGGGTGGTTGTTGGAGGAGGAAGGGGGTTGAAGGTGGTCGGCGGACAGAGGAAGGGGAGGAGGGGGTGGGTGCTGGAGGAGGAAGGGGACTCATTTGTAAATAATGAAAACTAAAGAATAGAAAATATAAAAATTGTTTGACGGATACTGTTAATGGGAAATTGGATGGAAGTTAACATGAGGGTTGTGGGTGTAAAAGTTAAGCATTATTGCGGGTCTTGGGTGTAATTCGTGATTATAAAGGGTTTCTGGGTAATTACGAAATTACTCGAGATTATGGGTGTAAATATCCCTTTTTAAAGTATGATGTGATGTCACCCTAATACGTATATTGTCTCTTTTGTGGGGGTCTCCCGAGCAAGGCTTTAAAGAATGTGAGGCACCATGAAATGGTTTCTCTATGGTCAAGTTGAGGTGAAATCCTCAGTTTGTCAAGACAAAAGGACAAATTCTCGTAAACATCATTTTAATATTTGTATACCAAGACAAAAAGATGCCAAAAGCTGATGAAACCCCACTACTTGCATTATACCTATTTCTCTTCTCAATGCAGATTTTCCAATATGATTTTTCAAATTGCAATTTAAAATCGTGTTCATTTCTGTTCTTGTGGATTCTACTGTGTTCTTATTTTAACCTCTTTTATGAAAATGGCATGTCGTCTATATACTTTTCATCTACATTAATCCTTGCTATAATAAAGTATTATAATTATGCTTTCTCATCAAATATTTTAATCATTTCATTCAAGTTAATTTTCCAAATAAGATTTTCAAATATAAAAAAACAGTTGGATCTCTCAACATATATTTGATAAGAATCCATGTAACCGGCCTACTTAAAGTGGGAGAAAGCTTGACATTTTTTATAAATATGAAAATATATTGCATCCCTAATTGTAGGGGTTAGCCTTCCCAATATTGGAGATGGACCTGTCATTAACTTTTATTACGTCGAATAACTTTTTTTAGAAGTCATTCGGGAGGACAGACTCTTTGACATTTGCCATTAACCAACAAGTGGTGCACGAATAACCTTGTCACTGGGATTTGTTTGATGGTGTAGTATTTGTTTGCAGACAATGAAAAAGGGTAGATGGTTTCCACTTGTGTTCTCACCTCTTTATGTGAAATGTTAGAGATGGATTGTCTTGCAAAGGAGATTGAGGAAAAATGTTAGATGGTTCTTCACTTCGTATTGCCATATTTTTATTTAAAACTTAGAGATGGAATGGACTCTCGTAGACTTCCAACCTTCTATGATTTTACAATTTATTATCTTGCCCTGTGGTTTTGCTCTAGAACTTGTATCGTTACATATTGTTCTATTAACCGAAAATTCTATGAAGTTTGATTTTTTTTTTTTTGCAATCTTTTGGTGTTGCTTTTCTGATTCTTGGAACTTTCAATTTAACTTGGCTGGTTTCTAAACAAATGTCTTCATTTGTGCACTAATGGGTCAAATATCTAATATTAGCTTTCAAAAAGCTATACTTGGAGAATTTGATGGAGTTTACTTTTGGCATCTCTATAATTACGTATCTTGTTTGTGGAAGTTGATTTAAATCTCAGCCATTTATCATCTTTAATTTGATTGATAGAGCTGATTTCTTGAAATATTCAGGTTGAGAGCATTGTTTTAAGCATTATTTCCATGCTTTCAAGTCCAAATGATGAGTCACCAGCAAACGTTGAAGCCGCTGTAAGTTGTTTCTTCCCTCTTTTTCAGCATTAAGCTTGGATTACAAGCAAGAGCTATGCTTGCCTTGTCTCCTGGAGATAATTCATAGCCTTCAGTGTAGGGGGTCAGTGACCACCTCGTCTAATAGTTGCATTGGTGTTTTCCACGCAACGAGCCTTACTCGTTAACTATTTTACAGACACAGCCGTCAAACGCTGGTGACTTACCTCTAACAGTCAAATGCTGTCCTTGCATAGTTGCATGTGTTTTGAATTTTAACCTAGTTTGATGTTTCTTCTTGGCTAACGCCATTTTTGAACTGATTGTGATATATGGGCATGCTCTGGTTACAGAAACAATGGAGAGAGAGGCGGGATGAGTTCAAGAAGAAAGTGAGTCGCATAGTCCGGAAGTCGCAGGAGATGCTCTAAGAGCAGTTATCCTATCGAATTGCGAATTAAGAGCCAAGACTTCGTCAGAGAAGCATGCAGAGTTATAAATTTGTGTAATGTAAAGCAGGTCAACCGTTGGAAGTTGTGCATTGGATCTCTTGTTATGGGTTGCGTTGGTCCTTTTTGTCAAATGGGGACGAACTGTTTGCGTTACTATAGTTTGGATTTTATGCCGTGTTTTTGGGCGAGTGGTTTTGTTGCTATCCACATCCCGTTGGTTATTGTGCAACATCTTTCTGCTTTCTGTGGATTGTGTAGCTTTTGCCATGAATTTCTCTTCGTAGCAATCAAAGACGATAAAAAAAACAACAGATTCTGACAAATGAAGATAAAATGTTAGGCATTCATTTGATTGCCAATAAATAAAATACTAGAAATAAAAAAATGCAAAATGATTTTTTTGAAATTTTTAGTAATTAAGAAAAGTAAATTAAAAGTGAAGATCAATATATTGATTTTTTAATTTTTTTATCTATTGATTTTATGAACATTTGTTTGAGATTTTACTCAATGATTTTGCTGAGATCAATATATTGAGATGATGAATTGTGGATTATCAAAGGATCCGATAAGAAATCCTGCACTTTAATAATAGTCTCTTATCGGTATAAAAAGTGAAGATCAACTCTCAAAGGAAACTCGATATCTGGTACAACGAATGATGAATTGAAATAAACAAAAATCATCGAATTCCTTTGAAACATGGATCTTCCTTGTGGGGATCGTCATGGATCTACACCTTAGAAAACTTAGCTTCATCCTTCGATAAATCAAATAAGATTTCAGAGAGTGAAGCCAAATACAAGAATATTTTTCTTTCATCCCGTAGATAACCTTCAGGAAGGACAGTGAAAACCAGGTTAAGTCAAGGGTGAGAACGAAGATTGGATCTCAAAAAGTAGGTTCTCTCTTGAAGTCATAGAAAAACCATCCAAATGACTAGATAGAGTAAGCCCAGAGAAATATGAAATATGGTATGAATCAAATTGCTTGTTCTCTTGCTTATGAGTGGAGAGCTAGTCTTTCGTCTAATGAACCGACAAACGTTGGAATAAGGGATCTCATGACTCCTACCTTAGTAAAAGAAGAGAATTAAGTGTGGGAGGGTGGGAAGAGATAGAAAGGAAAGGGAACCAAATTCACATCAACCCTAAATCAAACCCAAATCAATGTCACATTGATTGATGACACCCGATGATTGCCGTAGAGGTTCAACATTTTTTCTTGGCAATTATATATAATTTTCAACCAATTTGCAAGTACAAACCCTCACAAAACCCATGATGGTCAATATCTACTGATTTGGACCCTATCTTACGGGTGCCTTACTTGAAAATTACCAACTAAATCATACGTATTATATCCGACTGCAAATCTGTGGTGGATAAAATCAACCAAATCACTAATCCAGATTCGAGGATCCTTAGAAGAATCGAAGCTTGTCGGATTCAGGATATGCATCGACCAAACCATCAGTCTACCTTATCAACCGCATCTAAATATGGCTCATTCGCACAACCTTCTATTTTATTTGTATGGAAATTGGATGGGAAGGCACATGGCATTTTAATAATATTCTAGTTGTGGTGTATGACTCTATTGTGCTGTTACTCAACAAACGGTCCCCTGCCATTAGTTTCTCCTCCGCTTTGCCCCGTCTCAGGTAAAGGGGACTTGTAAAAAAGCGTGTGGTTGGGCACGCGTCCAGCCGTGGTTGCCACCCTCCTCGTCCCACTGGGGTCGTAAACAAGCCGAACTTGAGCGAACCAACCCAAGCTCGGTTCGATTTGTTTAGCATATTTTCAGGCTCGGATTCGGTTTGGCTCGATAAAATGAAAACTGTAATAAGGTTCGGTTCGACTCGGGTAAGGTTTGTAAAGATTCGATTCGGCTCGTTAAAGCTTCGTTTAAGAATAAATGTTATGCAGACATTGCTATTCAAAGGGAAAAACCATATCCGCATGGGAGGGTTTTGTGGGGTTTCGGAATAGGATCGGAATAGGGACTTAGGGAGTGAATGGTTGGATGAATTTGGAAAAATAAGTGAATAGCCATTATGTTAATATAGAATGTACTTTTTTCTTATATATTATAATATGTATGTATGTTTATAATCGAACTTTTAACGCACCGAACCTGAACGGACCTATGTTTTTGATGTTTGGTTCATTTATTCAATCGAGCCCAAACTTATGTTAAGGTTCGGTTCGTTTATTTTCGAATCGAATCCAAATCGAAATTTTAACGAGTCGAATCTGAGCGAATGTCGAATCTGAGAATTTTCTGTGAGCTCTATGTCCCACCTTCTTTGCCGTCCTTGGTGGCATGACATCGATGGTAGGGTTCTGATGATCGGATGATAGATGCGTTTGGTGATGTGATTTGGCTTCTCTCTTTCTCCTTTTCTCTCTACCAATCTCCATGTGCCCCATTCTTCCAATCTCTCTCGTTAGGGGTTTTGACAAATCCCAATTCTATTGGTTCTTTTCTTAGTACTTAATATTCTCACTGTTTTTGGCCTACTCTGATTGTTGTTTCTGTTTCCTCTCATCATCAACATCATCATCTTATTATTATTATTATAATCTTTCTTCTATTTTCGATGGCATTTTTAATCCTCCTTTTGGCCTGCCATTTGACCCCTTGGGCTCTGCGTTTCAAGAATATACTTCCCCCCTTAATTTGGTTGTTTATTTTGTTTGCAAGTACATCACATTCTGCCAGCACTAATCTTCACATCATGCAACACAAAAATGCTATTGAGGTAAAACAACTATAATTTAATCATTTGTTTTATCAAGTGTCGGAGTAGTTGCTTGCATAATGCGCACTTGTTTTCAGGTGTCTGGTCGAATGATGTAACATCTCGGGCTTAGGTCCTCGGTCCGTTATCGAGGAAAACTAGCCTTGACAACTTGTTGGGTTCGTGTCCAAATGGATCCATTGACAACCACCCAAAATATTTAAGCCCAAGTTGTCAAGTAGTAATCCCCACCACTTATAAACCACACCCACACTTCGTGAGTTTTAGATATGGTACTATGTTTAGGATTGGGGTGTTACAAATGAGTACTACATGATTGTTTTCGACTGTCTGAATCTTACAACAGCTGTCGATATCATGTTTACATTTTGTTGTAAGAAAATAGGAAATCTAAATGTTTTTTAAATGAAGGAAGCTTATGTTTAGAACACTTTGAGACTCACCTATTTGTATGTGTAGTGGCTTACTGATTTTATCTTATAAAGAAGCCTTTACTAATGTAGAAAGATGCATGTATCCATTAAAAAAAGAGAGGTATGGAGAGAGACTAATCTTTTGTAATGGATTTCATTTTTTATTAATAACCCCGATATTGTGCGGCTTGGGTAACCTCTTTCTTTTCATCTAGAAGATTTTACATGCGTCGCATGTAGTATATGGTATAGCCTTACATCTTGTGTGTCTAACATGGGCTTGAAAAATAGGAAATTATCACTAGGTGTGCTATAACCTAAATGGCCTTGAAACAAGAAAACCTATTAGTTCATTTAGTTGCCAGGTTATCTCGGGGTAACCTGACATATCCCAAGCTCTACTCCTACATTATTGGATTGGAATTAATTATATGGACCCCACGATATATTTATTGTAATTTTTAACTACTTTCAAATAAAAAATTAACATCAAACATATATTATATTTATAAGAAAACTTAATATAACAAACAATCAATATAACAAACTTAATATAACAAACAATCATGTTACCAAACAAGCCTTATTTGCATGTTTGGTTAGTGTGTTATCCCGAATAACCTTGTTTACCTACTGCATTCCTGAGTTTACAAATAAATATGAGGGTTTTTATCACTTGTGCCCTCCGAGATATCGCAATATCAGTTATGCCCCAATCTTTTTGGTAATATCAGTTGCGCCCCTCACTTCTTGCTATTTTATCACTTGTGCCCCTTGCGTTAGTGATTGTCCATCCACAGTGCAAACAAACGTTAACTTTGAGGACATAAGCGGAATTAATTTTTTAAAAAAGTTATGTGGCCATTTTACACCCCTTCCTCATCCTCTTCTTCTTCCTCCTCTTCCCCATCCTCTTCCTCCTCCTCCAACCTCCTCCTCCTCCCTCTCCGCCCCCGCCCCTGCCCCGCGTCGTCTAGCTCCGCTCCGAGCTCCCCGTACCTCCTCCCAGCCCGCCGCTCCCGCCCCTGCCCCGCGCCGCCCAGCCCTGCACCCCTCCCAGTCCCGCATCTCCTCCCAGCACGCCGCCCCCGCCCCTGCCCCTGCCCCATCCCCTCCTCGGCGTCGTGCTCCCTCCCCTCCCCAGCACTGCCCCCTGCTCCCCCTCCCCCTGGGCTGCACCCCCTCCCAGCCCCACACCTCCTCCCCCCGCACCTCCTCCCCCCGCACATACCAGGACGACCTCAACAACGGTCTTGGTGACCAGCGCGACAACCCTCTCGGTGTAATGCCCCCTGACGACTATCCTATCGAACAGCTCCCCACCTTCGTAAAGCTCCATCACAAGGTGCACATCATTGGCATCCTCATAGGTGTCCTTGAGGCTCACGATGTTTGGGTGCGGGGGCATATGCCTCATGATCTTCACCTCTCTCCTCACCTCTCTCCTCAAGATAGGAGCATAACTGATATTGCGATATCTCGGAAGGGCACAATACATCACATTTCTTATTTCCACCCTCGTTTCTTCTAACTATCCAACACGTGGTTCATCCGACTGAATCCAACCCAACCCAAATATGAAAAAAAATGAAAGGGACAATTCAACGACTTAGGGCTCGTTTGGAATGTGGGTTCGAACCCGGGTTTGCAGCATACCCCGGTGTTCGACCCGCGTTTGGGATCAGGGGCAACCCACGTCTTCTCGTGCGGGAGGAGGTTTGAAAAAGAAAGGCTATTCCGCCCGCGACTGGCATTGAAGAGGGGCCTGCCATGTCTGACACAGGCAGGCGTGAATAAAGTATCCCACTACCATGTTTGACGCGAAGGTCTCGTCTTCCTCCCAAAGTCGCGATTCCTACACCGACATGCCCCTGTTCCTCCGGTCGACCCTCAACTACAGTCTCCCACCATGTGCAGCTCTCCTCATCAATCGCAGAGCCTGAGCTGGACAACACGTTGCACAGGGGACCTCGCGGGCTTCATTTCACCTCCAGTGCGACCACATCAATCCACAATGGCGGACGGGATGGAGGAGCAGGCACCATCGTGTGAGTCGACGGCACCGGCCCGCTCCCCCATGCCCTTGCATGGAGGAAGGCGTCTTCAGGCGATAGTCAACGACATCTACCCATTTAAATTGGTGGTGACAGTGGTTCTCTCTTTGCATGCCCTAGCATTGGCCAAGGTTCCCGAGTTTGAGGAGCTTCGTCGGGGCTTCGAATTGCTGCTAAGAAGGTATATCCAAGTCTCTCCTTGATGCAGTTGTGGTTGATTTCGCCCTCTTCCCTCCGTAATTGTTGTTTTCATTTGGGTCAAATGTATTGAATCCCTGATCGGATGTTGAGCGTAATGGATAAAGCAACATTGGTGTATATGGATTAGTTTTTAACCCAACACTGGGGTAATGCTGTAATGGATTGATGTATATCGGCTTCTTATTTGGGGGTATATCGGCTTCTTATGCTTCCTTTGCTTCGTTTCCTTGTGCTTGATCTATCTTGGTGAAGGATATGGAAAATATCCTCAAGCGCATCACGGAAGCGTGATCGTCGTATCGGATACGATGAAGAACGACTAGTCGCACTAGTTGTTCGGTGCAGCGGAATTTAAAAATTTTATTCGATGAAACCACATGATCCGAGAACCATTCTCAGATCGTTTCATCTATAACCACAACAAGTATAATGCAATACTTCTTGAAGCGTGGTTGATCAAGTCTCTAAAGGAAGAGACCTCCTGTCTCAAGTCCGATCGTCGGCGAGACTGCTTGCGAGCGCGGGGATGAACCGCGTTGTCCTCGCAATCCAGGAAGATGATCCAAGCATGGTTGCTCCTGATCTCGTCGCACGAGATCAAACGTCTCCTTCGTGAGAGGAACTCTCCAAGAAGACGGAGAACCGAAGAACGTCGAAGCGGCTGCGTGGTGGTGAAGGCGACGACGGTTCTCTCCTTTAGGGTATGGTGGACGGCCACCAACAAGAGAGGGAGAGAGAGCTGGCATGTATGAAGAAATGAGGGAGAGAGAGAGCTCCAATATATTGCAAGTCATTAGAGAGCATAGTGTGCCTCTCTATTTATAGGGTTTTGGGATCCATGGATCTCAATCCGTGGGACACATAAAATCAATGGGTGAGTGACGAACCGCAAAATCGGCCCTTTAAAAGAGTGTTTTTAGCACATGGAATCGTCATCATAGTCGGGCCGATTCGGGTCGTCAAAGAGATCACCTCATTTAAAGATATGCCATGAATCGAAATGAGGTGATCGTTATTTATTTTACTTGGCAAGAAACCAAGGTCGAACTCAGGGACACGAGCCTCTCTCGTATTAATCGGATTTAAGTGCATTTAATCAAGTGTTGAGTTAAAGCCTATAGGTCAACATATGCAAAAACAATGCATTTAAAATAAACATGCATTTTTTTATCAATTTTATATGCAAATAAATGATCATGCAAAGTGAATGAAATGCCCTAAAATCGTAGTCACTTGAGCCATAAAAAAATGCGAGTTAAAATGAGTTGGCATTAAGAAGCATTCCACATTAATTAAGCAAATGAGCAAGTCAACTAAAGCATTCAGGACACTTAGATACTATAATAATACACTACTGATCTTAGTATCCAATCTAAAATTAAAGCATGCCATAATAAAGATAATGAAGAGAGCTTCAAAATGAAACTGAAATCAACTCGATTGGACATACGTAGCTCAAGATATTCAACAAAGAAAGCAAGGGCATATCTGAAAGAAAACATGAAAGGATAACTACAAAAAGGTCCCTGGAAAGGGCTGAAAAGTAAATAAAATAAGTTCGGAGGCCTTCCCTGTAAATTATCCATAAGCGCGGGGACCCTTTTGCAAATTTGGAGAAGTTCGAGGGCAGCTCTGCAAATTACCCAGACTAGCACGTGCGATGCACGTGCTATCTAGGCTCGGAAGAGGCCCGGATTGCTTCGGCGTGGCTCGGGTGTAGGCTTGGCTCGATGCAGGCTCGTGGAGGCTCGGAGCTACCGAACCTGCAGCCATGGATACGGAGGCTCGGGTGCGCTCTGGTGTCGCCACGTGTCTATGCGTGGACCATCCGATCGTGGTGATCGAATGGCTCTTGAAGTTGATGACGTGGCTTCTTTTGGGCCGTTGGATGGTCGCTGCAAGAGGACCATCCAACGGCAGCTGCGCTTCGTCCTCTTCCGCGACTGGCGGCGAGAACAGGACTCCGACGACGGAGCCCGTGCTCCGCCACTCTTCTTTGGTGCCGGTGAACATCGTCCTTAGCTGCTGAAATGTTGTCGATGAAGCTCAGGCGATGGTCGAGCCACGAAGGTGCTCAAGGCGGTGTCTTCTTGATCTGGTAGTGGCAACGAAGCTCGGCCAAAGTACTCCGGCGACGCTCCGATCATTGAGAGGACGACCTGCAAGATTAGTCCTATAGCCGAAGCACGAGAAGTGGTTGCGTGAGTGAGTGAAATGGGGAGCTCATATGGGGCGGAGAAGGTGAGAGCTCGGAGCTCCTCCGCCGTGAGGGCGGAGGAGGTGGGTCGGAGGTGACAAGGCATGAAGGAAGAAGAAGGGGGCTATCGGAATAGTGCGCGATGAAGGGGGGAGTGTGGCCGAGATGTTGAGGATGTGAATGAAGAGCGAAGTTGACCGGAAGAGCCTAATTAAATCGAGCAAAATAAGCAAAAAATCAAAGGAAGGAGAGATAGAGAGCTTACCTGGAAATTGGGCGGAGCGGGGCCTGTGCTTGAGCTCCTGGCGGAGCTCCGGTCATCGCTGGACTCCCCCGGCTACGGGGAGCAGCTTGGCGGAGACGAGGCTCCGCAGACCTGGCCTACCATGGCCAGGGGTCGTCACCGGGGCAGACCTTCGTCTTCGCGCTCCTCACCGCCCCCTCGCTGTCACCGGGGAGCGGGGCTCGCTGGGAGGTTTCCCACATAAAGGCGGACGCCGACGAAGATGCGAGGTGGAGGTGTATTTGAAGGGGTGAAGGTGGTGGTTTTCAGTCGGGAGGCGTGTCTTGCGAGCGAGTTATGGAGCGAGTGGAGGGGTGTCGAGGTTCGTGGAGAAGTGCGCGAGGGAGACGGGAGACTGGGGAATGTCGTGCGGTGTTTGGTTAGGTGTGAGGGACTCTGGAGTCGTGGAGAAAATGGAAAGGGGGAGTGGGTTGCGCGAGATGAATCGTGGGAGAGAGAAGGTCTGCGGGAGGTTGACGACGGTCTCCTGACCGTTGGATCTGGAGATCCAACGGTGGAGAGTAAGGCGCGGAGTGACGGCCACGATTAGATCGGAGGCGGTGAGATCGATGGTCGATGAAGCAGCCACGTGGCGTCATGTGGTCGCGGCGCTAACGGAGGGTAAAGATGGAGAGTGGGAGGTGATCGAACGGCTGAGGATAATGAGTGGGTTGAGCGGCTAAGATGCGAGATCCAGGGCGCGATCGAAGGACCCACAGCGCGCCACGTGTCGATCTGAGGATGCGGCGCTGGCGGATGGCTTAGATGAGAAGGAGGAATGATCGGATGGCTCCGATTTTGAGCATGCGTGGATGAGGCCTGGCCGTTGGATCAAAAGGCCGATCCAACGGTTGGAAGATGAAGCGGATGAGACAAAGGGGCCGGGCCACGTGGCGCCCCCAGAATGGGCCACGTGGCCCAATCAGATTAGTCAGAAGGATTTTCTTATTTTTGAGGGCCCTATTGGCTGAATTTGAGAAAACTCAAAACATGAAAGTTGTAGATCTTGACGAGATCTACAAGTTTCATGTTGACCAAAACTGGAGATGAAATCAAACAAAGGCCCGAAATATTTTTGAGGGTATTTTTGAGTCTAAAAATACCACTGATTTTTGTTTTGTCATTTTTTTGTGGTTTTTAATTTATTTAGGACTCTGTTAATTATTATACATTAACAGGGAATTATTGACAAAGTTTTAAGCAAGGGGGTTAATTATGGAGAATAAAGATGATGAAACTGAGGTTCATCAGTGAGATTGATTTATGTCAATCCAATGGCCAAGATTGTTGTTGTCAAAAGCAACAAATTTAGGTCAAAATATATTTGACAAAATCAAATATAGTTTATTCCTAAATCAACCCAACAAATAAGGAGAGAAGATACATGGAGATTTCATCTCCATGTACCTTCCAAGTGGACGGCCACACATTCCTTATAGGAATGTGGTGCTGCCCCTTGAGATTGCATGGAGATTGCAATCTCATGGAAATCCATGAGATTGCATATCTCCTTGGAATCTCTCTTATTTATTTGCAACAAATTTATTGGGTTTTATTCTTCAAAAATAATTCTCAATTATCTTTAAGAATATTGCATTCTTGCCATGGAAAAATTGTGAATCATATTCACAACCCAAAACAACATATAATTCATATTGTTAATTAATTACACAATGTGTATCCAATACACATAATAATTAATCAACACATATAAATTATAATTAGCTCTCTCTAATACATTATAAATCACATTTATAATATATTATGAATAATTGGATATTTCTATCCACATTATTCTTATCCACATTAATTAAATCACATTTAATTAAATTGGATAATTTCTTCACACATCAAGATGATTAAATCACATTTAATCATTATTTCTTCATTGCTTAGATCTTATGGAATTATTCTTGAACCCTTCAAGAATAATGCAATCTCTCCGTAGATACTTGGAGATAAGGACAGGGCGATTGTATTGTTCCACGTATAGTGACATGGATATTGAGATCATATCTCAAATCCAGATCTCGGGCCTCCCATAGATGCTTGATTAAATCAAGACCGTAAATCTAATTTTCTCATTGTATCTGAATCACATTCAGATCAATGTCCAACACTTGGACCAAGATCAGATCACTTCTCTACTGAGAGGAGTCACTAAAATCCAGACCCGTTTCATCACTCCCTAGGAATGGAAGCGTCATGGTTATACAATCGTTTATGATCAAATCACCCTCAGGTATTCCCAATACATGTACATCGGATCAACTTTATACTGTCTACTTCATGGTTTTATCAGTAAGTTTCTCATTCGATCATTGGGAGTTGGTATCGATCATACACTTTCCAAAAGTGTATATCATACCTAGGTCTTGATCATATACTAAAAGTATATATCAAACCTACAAATTCAGTCAAGCTTCCAAAGCGAGACGACCATGCGCATGGAATTTGATTCTTCCCAATATCTCATGAGTGAGCTCATGTCTTCCGGTTCAGTAACTGAACCTGTATGATCCCTTTGAGAGATCGTATTACTCATATGCCCTTATATGCACACCAGCGCGCCGGTGTATAGACCTTGATTGGGTCATCAACCTATTGGTCTGCCAAATGTACACACTCAGACATATAGTAACACATCTGTCTCCGGTCAGAGGATGCGTGCCTATATCATGACAGCATACGATATAGGACTTTGGTTATCTCGATCTCGTTAAGTCAACTCTTTGACCTAACTAATCTGACACCTCCGAATCTCTATTCCTATGCAGAGGACCTGCATCAAGAGGTCGGTCAGATATCAGCCTTTAGAGATAGGATTGCCATCTCCTACTCAGGCTGGAGATCATCTCTTAATAATCTTTTGACGGTGCTTGATGAGTCCTCAATCTAACTCTTTAGATATTCATCCAAGCACCAGCCTCTATGATTCAATAGTTGAATCAACGGCTGTATGATTATTAAGATGGCCATGGTACATAACCCTAATTGTACTAAGGGACCTATTATACAAATTATTCATTCTTCATTTCAGATCAGGGAATGATATGTGCAATAACATTTATTGCATAATGGCTCGCCGTGGGCTCGCATTTCCAACAATCTCCCACTAGCCCAAAGAGCCATTAATGGGCTAATCATTTAAACTCACACTCATGTGACAATCATAGGCTATTTAGAAAATAGCTAGGTAAGCTGATCAGTCACTCTGTTCCCGTGAGACTACGCCAAGTCCTTTTACGGCACTTGCATGTCCCCAGTAACAGTGCTCGCATCCAATGCGAATGTTGCATCTTATGCAACTAATACTCAATCTTGTTAGTTATAGTGTCCTTGACACTACAGCTTAACAATTACCATAACCAGTATTTCCATAATCCTTATAAGAATATCCTTATTTCTGGAGATCTCTATCTCCTAAGGTATATTTAGTTAAGACCTTTTAGATCACTATCTATAAAGTCTTAAACTTTTGAAGATAAGACTTTGAGATCATTATCTTAAAAATCTTGTCATCTATGAAGATTTTGTTATTACTGCAATCAAGTGTTTTATTTCCATAGTAGGTTTAGTAACAGTTTACTACTCCCACTGCATGGTAACCATCTGTCTTTTGTACATATCTAGCACACACCCGGCTTCTTAGAACTAATGCCCAAGGGCAAGTAGTTCTAGCATTCACTTCCTCAACTCTTTGAGGTGCTATCCATTTATATAGGTCAATACCATATCTTAAGGGATGCAAGCCTTTCTTGGAATTTCTATGAATAGAATATGTCCAAGGTGTACTACAAATGTGACAGTCCAATTATCCTCTTCTCTTGGCTTCTGAACAACTTCAGAACTAAGATCTAAGAGGTACCTTTGAAATCATATTTCAAGATATGGAATAGCCAGTCTATAAAACACTTATTATTATCCTTATATCATTTTAAATGATCAGGATATCATCTACATTTAGCACGATGAACACAAAGGCACTCCCACTAAGCTTCACAAGGCTCATCAAGATTTTATCTAAAATCATAACAATTATAATTCCATTAAATCTTATGGTCCAACTTCAAGAATCTTATTTGAGTCCATAGATGGATTCCTTAGCTTGCACACCTTGCTTTCCTCAACCACGAAGCCATGGGGCTACTTCATGTGAATATCCTCAAAGAGGTATTCGTAGAGGAATGCAATATTGACTTACATCTTGAAGATGCAATAGTCAAGTTGTGTAGCTAAGGTTAGCAACATTCTGATGGTTTTAAGCATGGTCACCGAAGAGCAAGTCTCATTGCAAGCAATGTCTTCTCTTCCGGTGTGTAGCTCATGGCTACGAATCGTGCTTTGAAGGTCTCTACCTTCTCATCCGGTTCCCTTTCTCTTGAAGATCCATTTACACCTCTACAGGTATTACCCATATAGATGGATCCTCGAGGGTCCATATACAATACTTGTATATGAAGTCTACATTAGACTTTTATTTCTAACATCCATCTATCCATGCTATGATCTTCAGAAGCTTCATCACATGAAGTTCGATCATTGTCAGATTTCTCTAACACATGGAATCCATCCTAAAATTCATTTGAAGAGGTATTAGTGTTTCATCTTTAATTGTCCTTTTAGTTTCCAATTTCAGGGGCCTCATTATCTTCTCAAGATTAAATGAGTTCCTATACTTCATTTTCATCTTGATTCTCAAGAATCTCAACCTCTAAGAATCACATTCTCAGAGATGAGATATTTAAGAATTTCAAGGTCATAAAGTAGGTATCCAATACCATCCTTTATTTTCCTAATGAAGAAGCACTCTCAAGTGCTAGATTCCAACATACATGGAACCTTATTAAGGATAGACATTGTAGTCTCTACTACATATATATATACCTGGAAACTAAGGGATAATTATGCTAAAATTCATCATTGATAAGATCATGTCACACATGATCCAATTGTATCTACCTATAACTCTATTGAGTTAAGGTGTGTTAGGAGGATTGAGATAGAAATGATACTCATATCTCCATAAGGTATTCTTTGAATTTATCTAGCAGGTACTTGCTACCTAGATTAGATCAATTTCATTTTATCTTCCTTCAAACTTTGGTTCTAAACCAAAAATAATGAAATCTTTGAACATTTCAAAGGTTTCTTAGGTGAAGAGAAGAAATCTTATATCATACATGATCATCAATAGATATCACATATCCACAATGTTCACTATGATATAGATGATCCACATACATCAATATGTATGAGATCCTGAATACCTCGGTATCTTACACCATTCCAAAAGAAGGGTGTATTGGACATTTTACTTTGAATACAAGATTCATAAGTATGAAAGTTATGAAATTTTAGACATTCTAAAGTTTCATCTCTTACTAGTCTATTGATCAAATCAATAAACAAATGTCCAAGGCTTGATGCTAGATCATTGTCAAATGATCTTCATCCTCATATTGATCTTTAAGGTTTAATTTCAGTATTTAGAAATGTTGATGAACCATTCATCAATTTTCTAATTTAGTGGAGTCCACTAGATTTTATACTACTATCTGAAATATTTCCATCATAACTCTTTATGATAGTTCTATCTCAGAATTCATGTTTATTTCCAACATTTAGAAACAAACAATGAGTGTATTCTTATATCTAGGTCATAGAGACATTCTCTAAGAATAAGGGCTCTCCCACTGAAATTAACAAGTCTATCAATCAAGCAGAGATTGTTGCAACAATTGCATCAATATCCATGTTGATAACTATAGACCTTAAGATCAAATTTTTTCTGGTCTTCTAAAACATATGCAACCTATTGCAAATGTCATCAGAAGCTTGAGATACAATTATTTGACTTTTTCTTACCAAATAAGAAAGTCAATTTCAATGATTTATGTAGATTATTTTGATGCTCTATCCGAGTCCTTCTCTAAGGATTCTAGACAGACTTGATAGTCATACTATCAACACATCAACCTATTGCAGTTTTGACATTCATTCAACTCTTTGGATGTCATATGGAAGTCACAGAAGTCCAGTCAACTCTTTGGCTTTCCTTCTTTCTTGGGTTCAACCCATGCTTCCACTGTGCTCCCTTTATCTATGAGCAACCATCACTCAAGATTAAGGATCTCTTACAATAAATTCAAAAGAATTCAAAATAAGAGTATTTCAACATTTATTTATGCTTCATTAAATTCACACAATATGAATACTATGAAGCTTCATGAATGACTAGAGTATAGACAGTAGAATAATGACACTCATCATCTACATCCATCTAAACTCATAAAACATAGGTTCAGGTAGGTACTCAAACAATTTGAATACATCATCTCTTATAGAGCTACCATTCTGCATGATGCAGAGAACCATGTCACTCATGATTAAATGTCAAGAGCACATATATGTATGCCAAAATATCTTCATTGATTTTTATAAGGATTATTTGACAATTGCGATCATCATCGACATGTTACTTCCAAAGTACATCCAATGAGATCAAGACTATAGAGACATACAAACCCTAGGGTTGTAGTCCTATTATCTATTTAATTGTCATTCCTCATTAGTATGAGGAGACTTGCATATTGCAACCACATACATTATGTGTTCAATTTCAAGTACAATATCTGGATCATGAGTCCAATCCAAGATATTTCACTGGTTACTATTGAGTATATTATTGAGTGGGTTTTAATGAAGGATTATCTGAAATAAGAAATTTGCATAGATGTATGTATTTATATATACATATTTTACTTTGATTTAGGAATTTTTATATCAAAGTTGTCTTGCCATGTCAACATTGAAAGTTCATTCCCTTAATCACTTTCAATGTAAGAGATATACTTACCATTATATCTCAAGCAAGATCTGGGATCTCCTTCCTTATCTTTGTTGCATCCCAATAATATGAGAACCTACAACTCGGATAAAAAGAAGCGGGAACACATTCCGCCTTGCAAGTCCAACTTGCATCTCCCAATTCGGTCTTTAACACCCGAGCCCACCACCCCTAAGGCGATGTTGACCCGTCATTAATTGAACCAACCGTCAACATGAATACAACTCACTATGCGCAATCCAATATCGCCCCAATAATATGAGGACCCGATATTGGGGTCACTACGCATACGTCCTTACTCTTTCGAGAAGCGAAGAGCCCGATCCAGATGCGCTTGCATACAGGAGCTGTCACTTCGGACAGGCGTCTCCCACATGCAATCCCTGGCGACGGAACCCTCCGCCTTGACGGGAGACCATGGATGTCACTTATGTGATCCTCCATATCATATTCAAATTTTAATTAATTATCGTGAATCACATTCACATAATTAATTCTTCCAAGGGAATTATTAGCTCTAATCATATTAGAGTATTTCAATTGGACATAATCAATTTAATCATATTAAATTAATTATCAATCCAATTCAATCAATCAAACTTGATTATTTTACTTGAATATATATATGGTAATATCTCAAAATACGTATTAATTCGAATTTTAATAATTAGAAAAATACATCTTAATCCCTCGGACATTATCCCGGCCCTACCCGCTGTCATGGCCAGTACCGACGAGAGTGGGACGGACCACATACGTTGCAACCCGCAACCCCAATGCTCTTCGACTAGGCACCATATCCGCCTCGGGAAAGGATAATGCCAAATTGATTAATTTGTACTTGAGATGATCATCGGTTCTTCAACCGAAATTGTACCATATAGTAATAATCAAAACATTTTTGATTATAAGGAAATTTGCTAGACAAATTCCCAAATCCTATTCAAGCATCAAGTTTGAAAGACTGTGGTTTCCAATTATGATTTAGATCACATCTTAATCAATTATTGGTTAAGGCAATGCCATTTAAGGGAATAATTATCATCAAATATTTCACAAATATTTATGCACAATTATTCTAGGAAATTAAACAATTTAATTTCACTAAATGATTAAATGACAATCACCAATCAAACATCAAGTTTGATGAATGCGTTTCCAATTAAGATTTAGATCAAATCTAATCAATTAATTGGTTGAGGCCAAGTCAATTATGTAAATAATCATCTTCAAATATTTCACAAATATTTTTCATGATTATTTCACGAAATTAACAATTAATTTCACTAATTGACAATCACTTGGTTCTAGATTAGGACTGTAATTTCAGCAGTGACCCCTACTTACTAAAATTAGCATATCTCAATCATATTAAATCCAAATTAGACAAAATCAATTTTCATAGATTGCTAATTTGATTTAGGACAGAACCCAAGTAATGTTACACGCATTTCGAGGCAAGTCTAAACAGTAATTAACATTTTAATCACGTTCAGATCTACAGTTCCCGCAACAGTGTATACATGTTCATTAAAACAATCATATCTAGAGCATACGAAATCCGATTTACGCAAACTCAGTTCCTATGGTTTCCTTATTTAATGGGGAACAAAATCCAATTAAATTTATGTTTAAACAATTTAAACAGTGCCGAATTTATTTACTAAACAGATCTGCGAAATCAAATGCGATGAAAACTTTCGCGACCTAAACGAACCCAAGTCGTCCTCGGTTTTTCGAATCATATTCGAAACCGTCGACCTAAGGCTCTGATACCACTTGAAGGATATGGAAAATATCCTCAAGCGCATCACGGAAGCGTGATCGTCGTATCGGATACGACGAAGAACGATTAGTCGCACTAGTTGTTCGGTGCAGCGGAATTTAAAAATTTTATTCGATGAAACCACATGATCCGAGAACCATTCTCAGATCGTTTCATCTATAACCACAACAAGTATAATGCAATACCTCTTGAAGCGTGGTTGATCAAGTCTCTAAAGGAAGAGACCTCCTGTCTCAAGTCCGATCGTCGGCGAGACTGCTTGCGAGCGCGGGGATGAACCGCGTTGTCCTCGCAATCCAAGAAGATGATCCAAGCATGGTTGCTCCTGATCTCGTCGCACGAGATCAAACGTCTCCTTCGTGAGAGGAACTCTCCAAGAAGACGGAGAACCGAAGAACGTCGAAGCGGCTGCGTGGTGGTGAAGGCGACGACGGTTCTCTCCTTTAGGGTATGGTGGACGGCCACCAACAAGAGAGGGAGAGAGGGCTGGCGTGTATGAAAAAATGAGGGAGAGAGAGAGCTCCAATATATTGCAAGTCATTAGAGAGCATAGTGTGCCTCTCTATTTATAGGGTTTTGGGATCCATGGATCTCAATCCATGGGACACATAAAATCAATGGGTGAGATTGATTTATGTCAATCCAATGGCCAAGATTGTTGTTGTCAAAAGCATCAAATTTAGGTCAAAATATATTTGACAAAATCAAATATAATATTTTCCTAAATCAACCCAACAAATAAGGAGAGAAGATACATGGAGATTTCATCTCCATGTACCTTCCAAGTGGACGGCCACACATTCCTTATAGGAATGTGGTGCCGCCCCTTGAGATTGCATGGAGATTGCAATCTCATGGAAATCCATGAGATTGCATATCTCCTTGGAATCTCTCTTATTTATTTGCAACAAATTTATTGGGTTTTATTCTTCAAAAATAATTCTCAATTATCTTTAAGAATATTGCATTCTTGCCATGGAAAAATTGTGAATCATATTCACAACCCAAAACAACATATAATTCATATTGTTAATTAATTACACAATGTGTATCCAATACACATAATAATTAATCAACACATATAAATTATAATTAGCTCTCTCTAATACATTATAAATCACATTTATAGTATATTATGAATAATTGGATATTTCTATCCACATTATTTTTATCCACATTAATTAAATCACATTTAATTAAATTGGATAATTTCTTCACACATCAAGATGATTAAATCACATTTAATCATTATTTCTTCATTGCTTAGATCTTATGGAATTATTCTTGAACTCTTCAAGAATAATGCAATCTCTCCGCAGATACTTGGAGATAAGGACAGGGCGATTGTATTGTTCCACGTATAGTGACATGGATATTGAGATCATATCTCAAATCCAGATCGCGGGCCTCCCATAGATGCTTGATTAAATCAAGACCGTAAATCTAATCTTCTCATTGTATCTGAATCACATTCAGATCAATGTCCAACACTTGGACCAAGATCAGATCACTTCTCTACTGAGAGGAGTCACTAAAATCCAGACCCGTTTCATCACTCCCTAGAAATGGAAGCGTCATGATTATACAATCGTTTATGATCAAATCACCCTCAAGTATTCCCAATACCTGTACATCCTGCATACTGGAAGACTCAGACTAAACCCGAAGTATCGGATCAACTTTATACTGTCTACTTCATGGTTTTATCAGTAAGTTTCTCATTCGATCATTGGGAGTTGGTATCGATCATACACTTTCCAAAAGTGTATATCATACCTAGGTCTTGATCATATACTAAAAGTATATATCAAACCTACAAATTCAGTCCAGCTTCCAAAGCGAGACGACCATGCGCATGGAATTTGATTCTTCCCAATATCTCATGAGTGAGCTCATGTCTTCCGTTTCAGTAACTGAACCTGTATGATCCCTTTGAGAGATCGTATTACTCATATGCCCTTATATGCACACCAGCGCGCCGGTGTATAGACCTTGATAAGGTCATCAACCTATTGGTCTGCCAAATGTACACACTCAGACATATAGTAACACATCTGTCTCCGGTCAGAGGATGTGTGCCTATATCATGACAGCATACGATATAGGACTTTGGTTATCTCGATCTCGTTATGTCAACTCTTTGACCTAACTAATCTGACACCTCCGAATCTCTATTCCTATGCAGAGGACCTGCATCAAGAGGTCGGTCAGATATCAGCCTTTAGAGATAGGATTGCCATCTCCCACTCAGGCTGGAGATCATCTCTTAATAATCTTTTGACGGTGCTTGATGAGTCCTCAATCTAACTCTTTAGATATTCATCCAAGCACCAGCCTCTATGATTCAATAGTTGAATCAACAGCTGTATGATTATTAAGATGGCCACGGTACATAACCCTAATTGTACTAAGGGAGCTATTATACAAATTATTCATTCTTCATTTCAGATCAGGGAATGATATGTGCAATAACATTTATTGCATAATGGCTCGCCGTGGGCTCGCATTTCCAACACTTGGGATATATGGGTTTAATGCCTGGGCATAATGCATTGATGTATTTCGGCTTCGTATATTGGGGTATATCGGCTTCGTATGCTTCGTTTGCTTGTTCTACATTCGGGTATATGGATTTATAACAACTAACACGTTAAGTTACTGTCAAATAACGCATCAGTGGTAACTGAATTTACACAGCACTTCAATGTGAATTTAATGTCAAATAACTATTGGTGGTAACTGAGGGATCATTCGACCAAGGTGTCAAGCTTTTGAATCTGTGGATTGCATTTTGGTTCCACTTCACTGTGGATTTGTCAAATAGCTATTAGTGGTAACTGAGGGATAACTCGACCAAGGTGTCAAGCATTTGAATCTGTGGATTGCATTTTTGTTCCACTACTAAAACATGCACAGATGAATCAGTTTAAATTATTAAGTTACTGGAATAATCTTATAAATAGGGAATTCATGCTTGTTTGAAACCAAGGAATAAATAGGTGATAAGGAGGAAGAAAATCATATTAAGGAATCCACTGAAGTAACTACTCTTTCGTATTAGGAATCAAAGTATTTTAACTAGTAGCATAAATAGGTGATAAGGAGGAAGATAATCATATTAGGAATCAAATTATAAATAGGTGATAAGGAGGAAGATAATTTTTCAATGACCATAAATTACTAACATCACAGTGACAGATCCCCTCATCAGATTCAACCATCCACACTTGTCATGTTCGCATATGTCTTCTGTTGCCTACCATCCACTGGTGCTCGTGCTGTATTCATGGTCACATATGTCTTCTGTATAGATATGTGTTCTGTATCAGATCAACATAGGACCGAAGGGGGTCGTTTGGAACTATACTCACTTTTCATTGGTTTCTTTAATGTGCATTCGCATAAACACTAGTTTGCTTTTTGTTTGTATGAATAAACATTCGTATATACACACTATTCATTGGTTTCTTTCTCATACGTAAATTGTGAACTACATAACTAATGTCATGACAGCCTTACAGTATCTCATTTAAGACTGTTTGTTGCCCGACATGTTACTTGGTACAATTATCAAATTAAATATATATTTATGTATGCGTTGAGGGTGCGTAGAAAGAGAGGGATGGATAGACAATCACAGGCACCCCCGGTTGGGTCACCTCAAATTGCACAATGGAATTCCGCTCTCGACAGGATTTTCGTTGATGCCATGCTAGAGCACGAGTCCTCTTGGGCGGGGAGCACGTTTACACTCCCTGGTTGGCACTCTATTGTTCGGAGATTCAACGAACAAAGCGGATTGTGCTACACGAAGGTGCAAATCCAACATCGCTGGAAAAACATGAAGAAGGACTACGCTTCATATCTGTATCTTCGCAACAAGTCTGGTTGGGGCTGGGATACCATTTATAACAGGCCTATTCCACCTTCAGACGATGCATGGTGCGAGGTACTTCATATTTTTCACTTCACATTTCCATAATCATCATAACATGGAATATTTATCTTCGACCTAAACAGCTTGCAGATCGCTATCGCAAGTATCGGAACAAGCCTTTCCTGTACTTCGGCGACATACAGAGGTTTCTCTCGAAGGACATCGCCACTGGAGTGCATGCGAACTCTTCAAGACCGGCAAGGGACAAGCAACCAATGGGGCCCTCTAGTTCTCGGCAAGCATCAAGGCAACGGGAGTTGAACTTCGACGAAGATCTAGATGAGTGTAGGCCATATTACCCGATAGATGACGAGGTCAGCGAGGATGTGACTCCTACGCCCTCCTCTAGGAAGAGATCAACTGGGAATCGAACAGGAACTTCTTAGAAGTGCAAGAGCGGAGGGGCAATGTTGGAAGCAGGGCAACAGTTGATTGAAAAGTTCTTGTCGACCCTCCCTAAGAAATTTGCGGAGGAGAGACCTGATCCTGATGAACTAGCAAGGGAAGCATGTAGGGAAGTCAGCGCCTTCAGACCTGACCTTGACATGGAATAGTTCCAAATGGTCGCAGAGATGCTAGCAACACCCACTGGTAGACATGTGTTCTACCACATGAAAGGGAACCCCGAGAAGCTGAACGAATGGATTGAGAAGACCATTCGTCGTTGACAAACATCAGCATCGCATTTACTTTCTTAGACTTCTGAACTCTACGCTTTTTATTTCGAACCAGTCTTTAGTTATGTCGTTTTAGAAACACTTTTAATTTCGAAGAACAGTGCTGCGACGACAGCCATGCAGTATTAGTTTTATTGGGCGGACTTTGTTTACGCAGATATACATACATGCAGCTTATGGTTTTGCAGGTAACAGGTCCCCACTTTGGGAAGTTCTTTACGCTTCAATGATGTTTATGCAGGTAACATGTCCTAAATTACTGAACACGTTCAGAAATTAATGATGTTTATGCAGGTAATAGATCCGCAGGTGTTGAAGAACAAAATTATTGTATGATGTCTATTTAGTTAACAGGCACAAAGGTCGTGCATTAATATATGGAGGAATGATATTTTTGCAGGGAATATAGCACATGATACGTGTTCATTCTGCCGTGTGGTTGTTTATAAAGACTAGTATATGGAGGAATCATTTTTTGCAGGGAATGAAATTAGTTAACAGGCGCAAAGGTTGTACTGTGGTTAAGATTATCAATGCAGGTCGCATGTCCACGGATGGGACAAAATTTTTCGCAAGTCGCAGGTCCACGGAATGTATACGTGGAACGTGTTTATGTAGAGAGATATTCACATGGGACATGTTTTTTCGCATTACTGTACTTTGCATCAAGATACGAGTGGAAGAAGTCCTTTAAGTAGTTAATTAACGTTGTATCATTCTCTCGCGAATTTTATTGACACTCAAGTAGCTGATGTTACATTCTTCATTCCATACGATAGATACATGTTGGTGGAGAGAGATTGCAGTCACCGATGGTCTTGCGTAGGTACAATCCGTTCGATGACATCATGGAGCAAGCAGTAATAGCCTGCATTGGGGTAGCGACGGTGGTGGCAGCGGAGCAGATGGAGACTGAGTCCTCCGCCAGACGAGTGCCTAGACCACTGCATACACGGCCTCTCAACGGACGAGCCTGGGTGGAAGAGATGCTTGCGGGCCATGACGACAGGGCTTTCCAAAATTTCCGAATGCGACCGCCCATGCTTAGACGGTTCGTTCGTGTGCTAAGTGATCATGGATTAACCCATACGAGGTACATGGACGTCATGGAGCAAGTGTATATTTTTCTATACGCGTTCACGAATGCGCATTCAAATAGAATCATCCAGGAAGCATTCCAACATAGCGCGGAGACCATATTCCGCCATATCAAAAGGGTACTCGCGAAAGTCATCTCACTTGAACAAGAGTATATTCGACTTGCCCCGCCAGTCACACCGGATGTAATCACTTCAAACACACGCTACTATCCATACTTTAAAGTAAGAACTACTTTAAAGTAAGCAAAACATTAGTCCCAGTTTTGCCATTTGTTTCCTAATTTTCAACCGTTTCCTCAGGGAGTTATAGGAGCTATCGATGGGACATACATCCCATCTCATGTTAAGCACAAGGAGGAAGGAGCTTATCGCTGCAGGAAGCTTTTCCTAGCCCAAAACGTTATGGCAGCGGTTGACTTTAACCAATGTTTCACTTATGTCGTTACTGGGTGGGAAGGTTCTTGCGCGGATATGACCGTGCTTCGACATTCCGTCGAGAGTGGGTCCTTGGTCGTCCCAGAGGGCTGCAAGTATTTGGTTGACTGTGGATACTCAAACACTGACACGTTCATCGTCCCGTACAGAGGCGCCCTGTATCATCTCCCAGCGTGGCGGGCACGTGGGTGTCAGTACGAAAGTCATAAGGACCTTTTTAATCACCGGCATGCATGTTTGTGCAATGTTGTGGAGCGCACTTTCGGTGTGTGGAAGAATAGGTTCCACTGCCTGCGTGATATGCCATCGTACTCGTTCGACATACAATGGGATGTTGTACGGGCAACTTGCATTATTCACAACTTCATCCGAGTAAACGGAGGTGATTCGATATCTGACAACGAAGAGGAGGACAACCTGCCCGAGGAGGTTGATGAGGAGCAAAATCGGAGCGTCGCCATACTTCGTGATGATATCCGTCGGGGGGAGGTCCTGCGAGACTGAATCACGCACGCAATGTGGAATAACAGATAAAGGAGGCAGTCATAGCTAACCGATCTTTGTAATAGGGACTGCAATCTTTTTACATTATTGTTTCTTTGCTAATGTTATTGTTGCAGTTTCATGTCTCTCTCGTGTTAATGTAAGCTTATTGTTAATTTCGAGGTAAAGAACAATGCATCCAAATGACCGGTGTCGTTGTGGGACCCCTTTGGTTCTGAGCTACGAAGATGGGCAAGAAAACCCGCTTCGACGACTATTCTATGTTTGTTCTTCAGGACGATGTGATCATCGTGTGCCTCATACACGTGCTCCAAGGACAAAAGAGAATATGGCAGACAAGTTTTTCTTTTTTGCATATCGTTTATGGGATATGGAAAGGGAAAATCGAGAACTCCTTCGGAAGCTGGAAATCGCGCACAAAGATTTAAACGACAAGGAAAGCGAATTGGCTACTCTCTACGCCGACTTAGATGATGCTGGAGGCACGAGAGCTTCACTGCAGGATATGGTGGACACAATGAGCCTGCAACTGCGAGGTGCAGGATTAGAGGTGGTCGACGATGCAGTGATTGACAAGCATAACCTGTGACTTCGTCTTTATTTCGTTACTGTTCTCCTCTAGCAATTTCAATCATGTTATCGTGGGTAATGAACTAGCGTATGCTACAGTCTATAACGTACTACTGTATTTCGTTATATGCAATTTCCATGGCTGTTGCAGTCTACGTCGTACATTGGGTTGTATAGGTTTGCCACCGCATTTCTAATTCTGCGTACCTGAGCCGTGTTTATTTCAGACGATAAAAACTTGCATTAAAGACGGGTTTTCAAAGAATTTGGCGTATATTGCGGGGGCGTAGGGGGGAAATTGAGGGGGCATAAGGGGGAAATTGCCTCGAACCAAATAAATCTATGTTCTTGGGGGTTTACAAATTAATGACAAGAAAAAATTCCATTATAAAGCGGGTACTATTGATATATGCCCAACGTATTTTATTATTATCATTCTAATGACAAAGAGGATATTTCTCCATCACATCATATTATACCACATCCATCCCAATCCATCCCACCCTCTATCCAAACACCTACTATTGCAATAGGGTTACCCACCCCTAACCCCGTGTCAAACTTGGGATACCCCAATCCACCCCAACCCGCAATCCAAACGAGCCATGGTTGCAGGGTTGGGTAGGGTTGGGTTGAGTTGGGTGAATAGTAATCTGTGAGGAAGAAGTACCTTTGTGAATAGTAACCAGGGTTGGACCAACCCTGCCCAACCTTCAACCAAGATGGCCCTTAGAGAACAGGTTCCATATTCGGAACCACCTTGTGGTATGCGAAATCAGATGGGAACATATGATCGAGAGAGATAGAGGGGATAGAGGTTTTCGCTGTTTCTCCTCGACGGAACCGGTAAGTACTCTTCCGCTACCCATTCAAGGTACGTTTTCGTCGATTTTTACTCCTGCTTTTGGTAGAGCTTTTTCCATCTTCTTGTCGCTGTTCTTTGTGTTCATCTTGGTTTCGCCCTCGCTGCTCGTCCGGCGTCAACTCTGTCGTCCTTCTCGATGGGTTGCCGTGGCTTCTAAAAGCGAAAAGCTTTGAGGGCTAAATCGGAGAAGCTGGAGATTCCAGTCGTTGTAAAAATCAGGGGTTATTATATGCATGATCGTCCGATCCCAAAGGCAAATTTACTTACTGAAAAGAAACGGGCCGGTGGTAAAAAAGTCTAAGAATCGGTCTGGGACTTCCACCGACAAGGTTATCAAACCTTCGGTTACTGAAAATTCTTGCTCAGATTCGTCGATAACCTCAGAATCTATTCCGTCAGTGGAGACCCATACGATCTCGGTTTCTTCTGTTGAGAACAAAATTGTGTCGGAGGACATTATCATTCCGTTTTTCTGTAATCACTCGGAAGCTAATTATTCTTATCTTCTTGAAAACAACAAAATAGCTTCGTGTTCTATCAACTTCTCTTCTCTGGATTTTTTAACGGCAATTCCTCTAAGGAGGAATTAGGGGGTGCTCACAAGAAAAATCACTTGATCAAACTCTCGTATGAAGGGTCCAGAACGGATTCCAATGTGAAATCCCCTTCCCATCTTCATAGAGCTCGATTGGAGCTGTCAGAAAAATCTCTGGTTTGATATTCGCTCATCATGTTCGATTCGATAAGAGTCCGATTCGAATTCGGTTCAAACATAAACAAACTAAAACTTAACATAGGATTGGGATTGTTTATATAAACGAATCGAACCTTGAAATGGTAGGTTTGCTCAGGTTCGGTTCGTTAATAGTTCGATAGAATAAATAAATAAATATAATATTATTTGAGAATTGAGAGCTTTTACAATGATAACAAAGCCCACAACCCCTTATATCATGGTTTAATTTCACATCTCCAAAAATCAAGAGGTTATTTAAATATTTTGAAAGAAGGATGGTTGGATGGTGAAATTTTACCAATTTCCTAAAATTGTAAACCCTAACTCTCTTCATCTCCTCCTCACCCATGAGACATCGGTACTGCCGCCCCCTCCATCTCCTCATCCATGCCTCCCCCCCACCCTCCTCAACTCACCCTCGGCCTTGATAACCACCCGCCCCCTCTCTTTCCACTCAAGCACCAGCGGACGGTGACCCCCTATCTTTCGGCCTTCCCCTCTTTGGCACCTGCTTATCGATCTAAATTTTCTAAGTCACTTGTATGAAAATACTTTAATGATCTCATTTTTCAAATCATGAGATTAGAAGTTGTTCATTAGATTTGCATTCAAATATAGATCAATGTTAGATTCCTAAACTTTTCTTATTTAAATCAGGGATTAAGAGTTACTCATTAGATCTTGGATTTAGGTTCAAAACAATAAAAAATTCCAATTCCTATCTTATCGAGTTATAAATTGTAAAGCTACTTATTAGATATAAATTTAGCCTCAATTTGCATGCCAATTCACCCAAAAACTCTCAAATTTTATTCTTGAAAACTGTTAGAAAATAAACATGCGGAAGCGAAACATGGAAAAAGATAAAGAACAATAAGAACAACGGGATTTAACGTGGAACCCTACTCCCTAAGGAGCGGGATGAAACCACGGGAGAATGCCTCAGAGGGCTGGTGTGTCTATTGCACTATTCTCAATGGTTACATGAGATATGGGGCTCATTATATAGCCTCCACTGAGCCTCCAAGTCCCACCACTGGTAGCTGTGGGACTAAATATCTGGATGGGGTACCGTAAATGGATCTCTCCAGGATCCATTTGCCTATCTTCCTCATATATGACACATACAATGAATACTCCAACACTCCCCCTCAAGATGGAGCATGCAATACTCAGCTTGGACAAAAAGAAAGAAACTCAACTCAATGCTACGTGACACTACGGACAATATCAACTCAACGCGTACAACTTCTGCTGTTGAGGATGTTGCTTTCATGCCGTGCAAGTGAGGAGGATGAACGGGCTGGAGTGTGAGTCTGCTGAATCTCCTCGTCGGAGAGCATGTGCTCTGAATTACGCCTGCCAAAGTCACTGCAACTGGAAATGAGTCTCCTCGTCGGAGTACTCTGGCTCGCCACAACATGTGTACAACTGCTCCATCTTTGAAAAAGGGCCAAACCAGTGTTCACGAAAGCGGTCTGTGCGGCCGCATATGCGGCCGCATATGCGTATGCGGTGCCTTCAGCGCACCGCTTTCATGAAGCCCTGCATTATGCGCCCTGTGCGCTTATGCGGGCCGCATATGCGGGCTGTGCGGCCGCCTATGCGGTCTGTGCGGCCGCATACATATTATTTTATTTTTTTTATTTTTTTAATTTTTGCCATATTTTTATTATGTTATTTGTGCCACATTTTTCTTGCTTTTGCATGTATGCCAACCATGCATCCATGAATATTTAAATCCATCATCAAAGTAATTGTACGACGAGATTGGAGTAAACACGCGAGGAAGAAAAAGAACAATGTACCAATAATTTAGCAAATTAATTTAGTCAACTAATAGTTATAATGAATGTAATATATTATATGTAAAGTTTGGTACTTTTGATGGAGGATCAATTATAAATATAACAACAACGATAAATGACAATACATTCAACAATAGAGGCATTTTGTATGCTAACTTTTCTATTTTGTTGATTGCTGTCAATTATTTTATGTGCTAACCGTTCTATTGAAGTATTGATATTTGATTGATAGAGATTGTTTTGAACTCTATATGAAAGTTATTTTTCTTAGATCTTCGGTTGGACCACAATTAGACATAAATTTAGTTCTCTTGTAGTCACTTTTGTATATATTTAATTATTTTTCAATAAAAAATTAGGAAACCGCGTAGAACCGCATATGCCCCGCATATGCCCCCGCATACCGCTTAATCGCTGTTCAGTGACCTGTCCGAACGCATACGCATACCGCTTTCCTGAACCTTGGGCCAAACTGAAAAGGATGTGGAAGTAGCCTGGCCCGCCACAACAGTTGTACATCTCGTGAATGTGAGCTCGACAACTCGACACCCGAATAGTGAGGTCATCCTTCATCAGGGATAGCAATGATATAGCCATGAAATTGCAGTCCAATTGAGGATGATCCTGATTAACAATTGAATTTATGCAAGTGTGTGGGCCGACGATATTAGAGATTACCCGCATGCCATCGAATTTTCTATAATGACCATGTAGATACCAAACACATCCTTTCGAATGAATGATGCAAAAAATAGACCTAATCGAGGTGGTGGATTCCAGTTGGGAAAGTATCATCGCTCTACCTTTCCCACTCGTTAGAGTCGGAGCAGTAGCTCCATTTTCGAGTTGTTTCATATAGATATTTGGGGTCCCAGTCGTGTTTCTGATCAATAGGGGCACATGTTTTATCTAGTCGTAGTTGATGATTTCCCTCGTCTGTCTTGGGTCTTTTTGTTAAAGAATAAATCTGAAGCTAGAGATGTTATCAAAAGTTTCTTGATCGAAATACAAAATGTCTTTTCTGCATCAGTAAAAATTGTTAGAACTGATAATGCCTTGGAATTTTGTACTCATTATCTCTCCAGTTATTTTTCAACCATGGGAATTATTCATGAAACATCATGTGCCTACACTTCACAAAAAAATGATATTGCAGAAAGGAAGCATCGCCGTTTGCTTAATGTTATAAGGATACTTCTCATTCAGAGTCATGCTCCTCATTCCTTCTGGGGCGATGATGTTCTAACGACATGTTATCTTATTAATCGCATGCCCTCGTCAGTCTTGGGTGAGAAAATTCCTTTCTCCCTTGCCTTTCTTGAGAAGGAATTGTTCGCCCTCACTCCTTGTGTGTTTGGCTCAGTCGCATTCATCCACCAAGTGTCTCCGGGTATTGATAAGCTCTCTCCTAGAGCTATCAAGTGTGCCTTTGTTGGGTACTCCAAGGCGTAGAAAGGATACATGTGTTATGATCCATTGCGCAGGAAGTATTACGTTAGTGTCGATGTTACATTTTTTGATTTCGTGATGTACTTTTCTCCTACAGATGTTCGGTTGACGTCTTCTGATACAAATGGTAATATATACATGCCACCATCACCTCCATTACCTCCCATATCTCCACCACCAACACCTACTTCACCACCACCATCACCACTTTCTATGCCACCTCAACCTACTATAGCGGTCCACGTTCCACCTTTGCCTCACCATTATACCCGTCGGCATGCTTCTGCTCATGGGTACCACTCATAATCTAGCACGTATGAGGTATGTTCTAATAATACCGTTTCTAATGATGGGTCTAATGGTCTACCGATGCAGGATTCTTTACAGGAGACAGATTTAGAGGTTGCAGATTTGGATTTGCCTATTGCACTTCGGAAGTCGAAGCATAGCTGTGCATCATATACTATAGCATCCATGGTATCCTTTGATCGCTTAACACACGCTTTCAGGAATTTGTAGTTGCCTTATCAGCCGTGGATATTCCACAGAATTATAAAGATGCTTTGAAGGATAGTCGGTGGCGTTTGGCCATGGAAGAAGAGATGACTGCTCTCCGGTCGAGAGGCACTTGGAGCCTTCTCCTAGCTCCCACTGGAGTCTTTACAGTAAGCTGTAAATGGGTGTCTACAGTTAAGCAGAATGCCGACGGTACCATCGACATATACAAGGCGCGCCTGGTTGCACGAGGGTTCACACAGATTTACGAGGTGGACTATCTCGACACATTCTTACCAGTTGCTCGTCATTCCACCTTACAGATTCTTCTCTCTATTGCTGTTATCCGAGACTGGCCTTTGTTTCAGTTAGATGTCAAGAACACATTTTTGTATGGTGATCTTCAGGAGGAAGTCTACATGCAACAACCACCGGGATTTGCTGTTGAGGGGGAGTGTTCACAGGTGTGTAGACTTCATAAGGCGATATATGGCCTTAAGCAGAACTCTAGGGCTTGGTTCCAGAAGCTTTCAGACTTGTTTGAGAAACAAGGGTACAAACGCTTGAATACAGATCATTCCCTTTTTATACAGAAGACATCCAGAGGTACGGTCGCTATTATAGTGTATGTTGATGATATTCTTATTACAGGAGATGACATACAAGGAATAAAAAGGGCGAAAGAACTTTTGGATCGTGAATTTGTCACAAAGGATCTTGGAGCTCTTAGATACTTTCTGGTAGTGGAGTTTGCCAGAATTCAACAAAGGCTTGTGATGACCCAAAGAAAATACGTCACTGATTTGCTAAGCGACACATGAATGCTTGGATGTCGGCCTGCTACCACACCCATGGATCCAAGCATGAAGCTATATGATGATACTGATGAGGTGGATATGAGGAGATACAGAAAGCTGGTAGGAAAGTTCCTTTATGTTACCATCACCAGACCCGATATTTCTTTTGATGTTAGTCGGGTAAGCCAATTCATGTAGCAACCACGTCAGGTGCATATGGATGCTATACATATGATACTCAGGTATCTTAAATCATCTCCAGATGCCGGTCTACTATTTAGAAAAAGGCAAGGAGATTACCATCTCAGCATGGGTAGATGCATATTATGCAGGGTGTCCAAAGGATAGGAAATCCACTACTGGGTTTGATGTATATATTGGAGATTCACTTGTTTCATGGAGGAGCAAGAAGCAAACTGTTGTAGCCAGATCTCGTGTTGAGTCCGAATATAAGGCTATGGTCCAAGCTAGTACATAAATGATGTGGGTTCGAGCTGTCATTACATATCTATGTATAGAAGTTCCCATTCCTATGGCACTGTAATGTGACAATCATGCATCTATATTTATTGCAAATAATCCAGCATTTCATAAGCGCACCAAGCACATCGAGGTTGATTGTCGCTATATACGAGATATGATTCAGAAGGGTTTTATTTCCACATCTCATGTCAGCTCAGGGAATCAGACTGCACATATCTTCACCAAGGCCTTACTCAGAGGATCTTATCAGAAGTGCTCGCCCAAGCTGAGCATGATCGACTTCTATGCTCCATCTTGAGGGGTAGTGTAGAGATATGTTTCTTTACAATAGTTATTTCCCGTTTCCGTACTACTTCCTAATTCTCTGTACTTATGAATGTCTTATGTAATTTACCCATAGGCTACTCTCTTATATAAGAGAGCCTAAGGTTCACAGAATAAACAACTCTTTCTATTTTCCCACCATTGCTTAATGAGCCCATTGGTGGTTTGGTTGTTTTTTTGGGTGAGCTTCTTCACTTTGTGCTCCTTAACTTTTTGGTTGATAAACTCTTATTTGTGCCCCGCACCTGTGCGGTCGTTGATGATGATGGTTCTCTACTTTTGTTAGTTGGCTTTTGGGGAGCTTTTTGTTATCACTAACTGAGGTTAGCTTGCTCTCTTTGAGAGCCTCTTTGTAGCTTTTCTGGTTCTCTCTTTGGAAAGATTGAATGAAATCCTGATCTTTTTCTAAAAAAACTTCAATGCGTACCCGTATCCATGAACATAGAAATAATTTTTGTAATGAAAGGTGGTTGAGCGAGTCCGAATTCAACCTCTTCTCTTGCTTGCTTCAAAATTGCCCTTGATGTCCAACTCTTTGCGGATCGAGTATGCAAAGTTTGTATATCGTCTCCCAAGCTTTTTCTTGAAGCCTGCCATTTCTTCTCGTCCACCCAGTGTTTAGAATGGTTAGCTTGTCTTTGTCATCCATAGATCTGACATAATTTTACTTATTCCCTTATTTCACATTTTTCAGGTTGTTCTTTATTGAACTTCCAGATAGGCCATCCAATTAAAAAACAACCTGGCTAGAGTTGAGCCCCAACTGCTGTTGGACTAATCATATTAACGGATCCCGTCAACTACATCCTTTAGATCTAACCTAGGACACATCAATTGGTAACATTGGGTAAAAAGTACCGACCTTTAGGTTGGTGTGCCTACGATGCCACGAGATCATTTGGCACTAATTGGTCAAGAGTGGAGACTGGAGAGGACCAACTGTTTGTCAACACTTTATATATATCTTATCTTTAAATGTCGGGCTATTCTTTAGATAAAGGTTATAAACTAAATGTACCTTCAAGTATATGCCTATATGGAACATCGAAGACGAACATGTGTCTAGAAATAGAAACTTCTATTCTTAAGTATTGTGTTATCTAAAAAACAGCAGTAAAAGGGCATGTAAAGGCAAAATATGACATGCACATGTTTGAAGTTTTAACATCAGATGTAACAACAAACCCTTGCATTGGTGCTAGTAATTCATCTGTACGTGATCATCATGCACAGATTGTATGCATTTTCGTGATTATCCAGCCGTTGTGTTTCCATAGAAAGCATTTTGTTTGCCACTAAGCTTAATTGTTTCGCTATTCCATAATGAATGTATATTTCCCATTCAATTTTGCAGTAATTTTCCGAGATGTTTTTATAAGTCTGAAGTCTGGCTTTCGTACAGTTCTACTTCGATAAGTATGATATGAAGTCTGGCTTTCGGTACAGTTCTACTTTGATGGATAAAAATTGATCTACTTTCCAGTTTGGTCTTTGAAATCGGTGAGATGGGAGACATGGTACGTGTGCCTAGTTCAGATAACAGCAATAAGATGCCTAAAGAAAGGCTGACAAAGGCATATTCAGGTATTCCTCCATCAATTGCTCCAAACAAGGTGTACAAGCATTTGAGTAGTCAAAGACTGGGAGGAATATCCGGTCAGTTGATGATGTTTTTATTAAAAGTTGCGGCACTTGAGATCGTGAGGAGGTCATCCAGGAGCAAGTGTCCATTTCTTTGGCATGCACTCCAGTCCATTCAAGTTCTTATCTATCCTCCTTTTAAATGGATTCAGAGATGGAGACCTATGGGGATTTTATTAAAAGGAATTCAGGTGAGCATTATAGATGCATGGATTTGTTTTAAAACTTTCACTCAATTCCTTTTCTTTTGTCTTTTGTATATTTACGTGGATGTCCGTAATCATCTTTTGGCACTTAAAATAAAAACTTGGCCTCTCTCCTAATCAGCAAAGGATGCGATTTTCTATTGAAGAGGACCATTGGGAAGATTTGAATGTTTTCTGATTTGAGTTGCTAGGATGCAATTTTATCTAGTTTTGTAGGCATTTTAGAATTCGTGAAATCATGGAATGCTGAATCCGATCTGCAAAACCCAACTTTCTATTATTTATTTCATTCATTAACCAATACTGTATCTTTAAATTTCAGCTTTTAGATAATTGAGATTTTGCCTTTTCTTCTCTAGCTGCAGTTGGCATAGCATCTGGGTTTCACATTCACACACTTTTAAAGACCGAGGTTTCTTAGAGCATGGTGCTCGAGATTGTTTAAATTGCAAACACTTTTCCGTGGAGGCTGAACCTTCTCCAAACATGTCCTACGTTGCAAAGGCTTCTTGTTCCATCAACTCTGGGCCTATCAAATATTTTTTTCATTGAAAAAAAAGGATTGTTTTGTAGTTATTAGTATAGAGACTGCCTCTGTGGACCCAGAAAAGCGACCAAGTCGGGAAGAATGCCATGAATTTTCACATTAAGTAGGATTGGCTATCTGCACATTTCACTGTCATTTTAATCTATTTGTGCCAAACATTTTACATAAATTTTATGAATCATGGCCAATTGGCCATTGTTAAGAGGTTTTACAAGACATTTCTTCGGTTTCCCGACTCTTCTTGCAATGTTTACCATCCAACTTCTTGTTCATTCACACAGACACATCACTTGCCTTCCCTCAATGAAAACCATATCGATTTAATAAATGCATGAAAATTGATGAGGCTTGTTAGCCTAAAAGGAACATATCAGCCTATCACTGGGAGAAGCAGCTTGATCCTGCATCTTGTTGTCCACTAATTTTCAAGAACTGGCTGCATATCTCCTGCTTGAGAACCTTCCAAGTTACCGGCGTTAAAACCACCAAATAATAATTAATCCTAGGAAGTGACTGCAAGCTATCAGTAGTCCAATTATGGCTTGCTACAGCTACGAGTAGCAAACTCCAATGTTGAACTTCAACGCATTTTCTATCTCCCGTATCAATTTGAGAGCATTCCCTTGCTCAGGACTTGGTTTCGTCGGTTTCCTTAGTCGATTAATCTAAGGCTAGGTGCACTTGGAGAAGGTGGATAAGCCAAATATTACATCTGTGTTGATATACCTCATGACCGCAGAAAGGGGTTAAATAGTGATCCATGCTATGAATTTTGAGTTAGGCCAAAATTTGGACATTCCATCCGATTCAAGTTGAATAAATCAAGATCAATTCTGATATCTAAAAATAGGCCTTTGATTTTGACAGCTGCTACAATCTTTTAGCTGACAGATGTTAGTGGATTGTAACATTTAATAACAATCATTTCTTCATGGAAGAATCTCCCAAGATTTATCGACGTTGGTCAAGATAATTGGTGGCTTCTCAGGCCTAGTCATGGGCCCAAATATTTATGGGTTTGAGTAATCCCTTTTATTTCATTCAAAAGGATAAATACATGAAACACATAAGGGGCATGTAGCCTTTACATGTGTGCTTGGTCAACATGACCTTTCTAAACTATGGCCCAAAGGCCTTGAACAAAAACAACAATTGGATATTTTAATCACTACCTTGCCATTTCCTTAACGCATTTTCTTTAGCTTTTCTATGCTTCGGTGTTCTGTTCTGTAACTGCTCCATCTTTTGCGATATCTTCAAGTTAAAGTCTGAGCTATAGGTAAGGGGCCTTTTGCTTTGAAAAACAGGCTCACTATTGCCTTCCTCAGTACTTTGTCTTCTTCTTCTTCTTCATCATCATCATCAGCCAGATAAAGTGCTTTAAATGCATTTAAAGTAGGGATCAATATTGTTGTTTCAGTACAATTATCATAGATACTACCCTTTCCAACTTGTAGCTTTGAAGGTGAATCTCCACAAGATCCTCCATAAAGCTGTAGCTGCTGTTGCATCCATTGAGAAGCATCTGTCTGTTGCTCCAACTACATCACCGTCTTTAGTTGCTGATGCTGCTATTTCTGAGGCAATGTTTGTTGATTTTGTTGTTCAACTTGTTGCTGCTATTGCTGAGAAGGTCTGCATTTGCTTGGATGTCTCCAAAGAAAAAGGCTCCTGTTGCTGAGTCATTAATGGTTGTTGCTGTTGAGAAGCAAACTACAGAGGCTGCTGCTTCCTCTGTTGTTCCTTGGACGATTCTCTTTTCACCACATTCATTCACCTCCATTTGTGTTATACCTATCCACTTCAGACTCCATCAATTCCTCAATAAGAAATGCTGTTGTTAACATCTTTTTGAAATTTAAACCCTCATCTCTTCAAAGGAATAAATCCCATTTTTCCCTCAGTGGGCACCATAAGCTGCTCTGCTTCTTCAAGGATCTGCTGTTGTGATACCATCTGCTGGATTTCTTTTGGCTACTATAGTAAAGGTTGATTGATCAAAATATGCTTTTCAAAACCAGTCTTTTCCTGTTGCTTTGATTCTTCACTGTCTAGCTGCTCCAGTCTTTCATTATCTTTCAACAAATGCCGTATGGGTGCTAGAAATGGATGTATCTTCCGCAATCAGCGATTTTATCTGGAGAATGTGCTGGTTCACTACAGGCCCTTACTTCTGACTGGACTTGTGTATGATTGTACTGTACCTTCTTTCTAATTTCCTAGTATAACGCTTTGTGGTGGGTCCCTTATCTGGACTTCACCCTCTTTTTCCAAAAAAAAGCGGCTGCTCACTTCAAGTCGGTTGAGCGGCTTTCCGATTACGTGTTGAAGTGGTGCACCCCATGCATCGCTGGTTGCTGATGTTGGGGGGGGGGAGGTTGGTGTGGGTTCGAGTGCTTCATGAGGAAGCGGATCTTGTGAAGATGCCGTCAGAGGGTGGAATGAAGCTTGGATGGAGAGATTTGGCGATGAGCCTGCAAAATATGGAAGCCGTTGTTGGGGCTGATGTGAGGAGAACGATCGCGAGTTCCGGGATGGAAATAGAAGGAGAACGATCGTGAGTTCCTCAAAAGGATCCAAAAAATTATGCGTAGCAATGTTATGATTCCTAGATCTATGAATGGTTGTATTTCGTAGGATTGGGTTTGCCATCCAAAAGGGATTGGCAGCGCAACTTGTTGCCTTGTCTCCCATCAATTTCTATGTAATGACTAAAGCATATATCAGTTCGGGGTTGGAAATAACAGGTTTTTCATATCCGAAATTGAAGCAGAGATCGGGTTGAGGAGGGATATTATTGGTAACCTCATGGGCGTTAGGGTTGATAGGGTCTCTCTTCATGATGTAGTTTTTGATCTGATTCAGGAGAAGCCCTAGTGGATATGCATGGTAGTGTGGCGAACCTGGACTGCGCTATGACCCATTTATGGGTCCTGAAGAAGTGGCGGCTCTTTGCAACACTGCATCAGATCAGATTTCGATGGACCATGAGTGTGCTATGCTTTGGGAATCACACAACAAACCATAACCTCCATTAAAACATGGGGGATAAACTCTTCTTCCAGCCGTGAGTTTTGTTGTAGAGGTTGTGCTCCCATTGTGCGTGGCAAGGCCCTAAATGTCGGTTTCGGTCACCATTTCGTTATCAACCAAAACAGAATTTTGGTGGAATTTCGACCGGAATTTCGGTCATTTTGGTCATTTTTCGTACTAGGACCCCCATATTTCGGTCATTTCGGTCGAATTTCGATTTTGATTGGATATCGATATTCGACAGAAATTCGACCGAATTTTGCTGAAATTTGAGGCCATGGTGCGTGGCGGAGTCTGAGGCCGTGCAACTGCTGTCAACATCGATTGCTTCTCCTATGGTCTCTGATGGTTCGAAGGTGGGAGGGCATCCCGGGGAGACCTAAACGATATTAAACCTAAGAAGTGTAAGGGACATTCAAACGGTGTGGAGGATGAAGTGAGGTTAGTCTCCAAGAGGCAGGTATGTATGTCTTCCTTTGTGGATGATATAGGCAACCCTCTATGAGAGTGGGGGTCTTTTTTTTTTCAATAGTAGGCTCGGTAATTTCGGGGGTCCGGAGCGTCCCCACTGGGATTCGAACCCGGGTCCTTTAAAGTGGAGGCACACTGCTCTACCACCAGACCACTCCTTGGGTTCCGAGTAGGGGTCTTTGGAGGGTTCTGACCAACAAAGCGGAAGTGTACATACCACTGGTTCCTAATGAAAATCATTACATGGAATGTGAAAGGGCTTGGCAATTTCTGAGAAGAGGCATTCGGTGGGTTCTTTGATTAGTGGTTGGCATGAGGATCGGAGGATGTGGTTTTTCTCCGGGAAACTAAGTTGCAGGGGTGGTTGGAGCAACAATAGATTTTGTTTGTCTTGGCGATTTTTTCAGATTATTGTGCTACTGATGTGATTGGGGGTGCGGGGGAATTTTGATTGTGTAGAAGGGAGAAATTTTCCCCCTAAAGGCCGGGAGCCGTGGCTGTTTTGTGATGACGATGGTGCTATAAATCATTTCTGCAGAAGCTGATGTCTGCATATCTGGCATGTATGAGTCATAGATCATGTGGATAGATCAAAGCTTTAGATGGATTTTCAGTTGACCATGGAAAGATTTTCGGGCATAGCATGGCTCATGTGAGGCAATTTTAATGCCACGTTACTTTACTCAGATAGACTCGTCTTCGCAGGTGACAAGATCCTGATACTGGAGATTTTTCGAAGGCAGTGGGGGAGCTACAATTGGAAGTCTTGATGCAATAGACATTAGGTACACTTGGAGGTGCTCGGGATCCTGGTCGAGACTGGATTGCTTTCTGGGCTCGACGGAACTGTTGGAGGCGTATCCTTTGGCATTTGTCTCCTCACGCCCAAGTTCTTGATCTGACCAAACGCCAATTGTATGGAAGTCCTGGGAGATTTTTGTACCTTGATCTTTCTTCAGGTTTGAGTGCAGCTTTTGGAGGAGTTGAGAAAGCAGGTGGCTGGTGATCTGTAGACTGTGCGGGGTCATCTACGGCGTGAATCGTTTGTAAATTGGTTGCACTGCGTAAATGGCTGTGTGGTTACAAGAGAGACTTGCTTGTCTCCCGTGACGAGCTTAGGGATACAATGCAACCCGAGGGCAGTAGACTAGACGGGATTGAAGATGCCTGTGACTTGAATGCAATAGAGTTGGAGGAGAGGGCTGATTTTCATAATGTGATCCAGGCGGAGGATTAAAGGAAGGTGACAGAGTGGAGATAGAGATCCAAATAGAATTGGATTAAAGAGGGTGATGCAAATACCAAGTTTTTTTCCTGCCGTTGCTTGTAGCAGGGGCCGCTGAAATATGATCCACAATGTTGTAATGGACGGTGTATGGTTTGAGAGTGACATGCAAATGGGCAAAGCTTTGGTGGATTTTTTCTGCTGTACTACGCGTAGGGAGGGGTGCAGATAGTGGCATTAGCTGGGCACTAGTGTCGCATCCATTTCCTCTCTACATAGTACATATCTAGTTTGGGAGTTTGAGAGGCATGAGGTACATGCAACAATGTTGGAGTTAAATGCAGACGGGTTTTCATGTCTGGACGGTTTCCCAGTTTTTTTTTCTATCGTGAGTTTGGGATGAGGTTGGGGATGATGTGATTTCGTTGATGAAGGAATTTGCATGGGGAAATGTTGGATTTGGCAGAGTGAATAAGGCACCTTTCTCCGAAGAAGGTCTCAGAACAGTTGGAGGACCATTGCCCTCTCGCTTTGTTGAATGCTATTTACATTGTGGTGGCCAAGGTTCTGGGCAACATATTGAGTGATGTTATGGACGACATCATTTCCCCCGTGCAGTCCGCTTTGATTCATGAAAGGCAGATTGTGGACAATATTGCAATGGACACGGATATGGTGGCGGATTGGAAGATGAGGCGTATCGATGTGGATGGTAGATTTCTCAAAAACTTATGACTGCTTGGAGTGGCGTTTTCTATGGTTTGCTTTAGCAAAAAGAAGCTTCCTGGATTCATGGATTTCATTGATGAAGAGATGTGTTACGACGTCCTTCTATGCAGTCCTGGTCAATGGACGTCATGAGGGTGGTTTCTTTAAATTGCTACCAGGGGTCCACCAAGGATGCCCTCTGTCACCCTTGTTGTTTGTTATGGTAGCAAATGTCCTTGCATGTACGGTAAGGTGTGTAGTGCATAAGGCTCTCAATGCAGGATACATGATTGGTGATATCTCCATCTATATACTTCAGTACGTGGATGACACCATTTTTTCATTGAAGGGGGAAAGAAAGAGGCAAAGGGAATGTCGATCGTCCTTGATATCTTTGGGGAGCTATCAGGTCTAATGATTAATTGTGCCAATTCTTCTACGGTCCCGTTTAATTTGTCAAACGAGGAGGCTGGTGAATGTGGTATGGTGTTGGGAACTGAGCGTGGAATACTACCATTTCATTATTTAGGATTCCACTGAGTTGCAGATAATTCAAGCTAGCAGGTAACATGCTGTCTGGGTGGAAGGCGTCCTTTTCTGTTGTACGAAGGGTGCTTGGTGTTAGTGAAAAGGGTCCTTGCTGCCATCCCAGTGTTTTACATGTTGAATAAGTTACTCCCGATTGGGATTCGTTGACACATCGATTCGATTATGAGGAGATTTTTCTGGGGTACTTCCAGTCACAATTCTGGAGGGGTGCACCTAGTAGATTGGGATTTTGTTACCCTCCCAAAGGAGGAGGGTGGTCTTGGTTTACCATGGTTGGAGACCATGAATATGGCTCTTTTGCTGAAGTGGGTGGCTCGATTATGGGAGATGGTGAAGACCTCTGTGGTAGATCGATTCTTGGCATTTATGATATGCACACCCATGTATCGTTTGTTTCTCTTCCTCGTGCATGTCCGATTGCGTCTGGAAGGGGATATGTTTTGCACTTCCCCAGCTTTCGACTCTGTTCTGTCCAGTTCTGGGGGGATGTGGGGTAGTTGGAGTGATGACATGACTAGTGATGGGATGCTAGCAGAGCATTATCCGAGCTATCAAGCTTTGTATTGATACTTGAGCTCTCAAGCTTTGTATCCATCAATCATCTTTTTAGAAGTTATCATATGAAAAAAGGTCATATTTTGTTAGAAATAGCGTATCCAGATTTTGAATGGTATATCTATGACAATTACTTTGTCTTATTGGATCAAACTAATGGAAGTATGCCTATTCAATTACACGAATTATCAGGGTTTAAAATTGATGAGTGATGATTGTCAAGGTTCCCTTTGATCTGGTCAAATTTTAGGATCAACTCGGTGAGAATAAGAATATAGAATCAATTATTACTTTCTTTATTGTATTTGATCTTGGTATAATGGTAATGGTGTCTGTACCTTGAAGTCTTGAACAATGATGATGTTAAATAGAGGTACGAGTTCGGTGAAGCAAGAAAGCATAGACATCATTCATAAATAAATCCATAATTTAAGATAGGGTATGACCCCATCCATTCCGTCTAACCACCAATAGTGCAACATGTTGGATGCTCAACATAAGAGCGCTGGAATTCCGTCAGTATAGGCCTTGACCGATTAAGTATAGTGTGCATAGGCTTAGCCCGATGCTTGGGACGGGGGACAACACATAATTGAGCTTCAGCAAGAATCGATATCCTTTGCTAAGTAGTTATTTCATCGACATCTAGTTGTCTTCTGGAGGTTTGAGACGAAGGCATATTGCACTACACTTCTCCAATGGTAAGAAAAAGAATGACTATTGCAATTGATTGGGATTTTCCTTTAGGATTTTGGGTACAGCTATCCATGGTGTTGGTGAAGGTGTCCATGAATAGGACATGAAGGCCAGTGATGAGGCCGCTCAGGAGATTGTCGTTGGCAAAATTTTCATATTATCTGCCAAGGTTGCTTTTGGTCGATGCAAGAGGAGAGCACACATGATTAACATTATGTAAACTGGAAATCATTACCAATTTATTACATAGAAAACTAATTAGGCCTGAAGCACCATCTCCTTTAAAATAATCTATGGAAGTCAAGCTCTCTGTGCAGGCAACATGATATGCCTTTATCTAAAACGATAATATATGGATTTTGTTAGCTGAGGAGTTCCAACAAAGGAAGATCACCTATAGTATCCGTTTAACCTCATTAATCACAAAATGGATTAGATTAGGTTTGCACTTAACAGTTATAGATTTGAGGACATAAGTATTGATTAACATTCAAAATGATGTACATTTATAGACTTTCCTTATATATCGTCCCTCGAAAAATTGAACTTAATTTTTAGGCTTAGCCGCTTAGTTTTTTTCATAAATATAATTATAAATATCTGATTTTGTGTAAATAAATTATAAATCATATATTGCATATATACCTTTTATAGAGTTTTTACATAAATGAATTTTAGTTTTTTTAAATTAAAGGTCTGGATTTTCACATGTTTTTTCCAACCACATTTTTAGAACAACACATATACTATATGATGTACTGTAGATTTTACGAAGTTAAACCATTAAATATGTGATTCATTGCCTTTTTACAAAGGCAAACTTCATATCATAATGAAAAATGAATATTTCCCGGTGAAAATGAAATCCAATCAAATACTTTTTATCCATGCACAACACGGGTATGCACCCCAGTTAATTGTAAACTAGCTTTGTTTTATCATCATAATTAAAAAGTGTAAACGCCATAAACCAAGCATGGTTACTGCATATATAAGAGTACTGCTATTATATTTGCATAAATTGATAATAAGTGAGTGAATAATGGTTGTAAATGAATCACGAATGTAAGTAACTATTAACTTTTCATGGAAATCGTTGTTTACCATTCTAAAAATAAATTTGTGTTCTTGGACATGATACAACATTACCTAACATATCGTACAGGAAGAGTGCCAACTATCTTGGCTGTCGCAGTGCATTATTAGCAGGGCCTGCAGTGAGCGACGATGGTTTTTGACTGTTGGTACCTATGATAGCATTGCATGTTGCTGGGGGCTGCAAAGGAGGCTGTTGGCACGGGAAAACGGGTCTGAAAGCTGGGGTTAGGTTTTCAAATGACTGGTGCTCCCATACCATCTAGAAAAATAAGATGCATGATTATGCATTGAAAAGACATCTTGTGACCTTTTATTTAGTAGATTACTGGGATAATTATAGAGAGAGCCAGACATGAAACAAAATTGAAAAGATGCCTTCATACTGCAATGTAGAACTCTCAACAGATGATTCTGGACCTCATTTCCGGGCCGAACAAAAAAAATCCAACTTTACATGGCAGCGCATCAACTGCAGGAGAACCCACACACTATGGACATGACCCAATGTGATGGAACCATCAGAGGCCTAATCCAACATGATGAGGCAAAATCCACACGATCCAATGTTACCTGGAAGCATGAGGGCCGCAGTTTGTATTCTGACCTTAAACTTATAGGTTCATTTCTTAGGATTATGCATCTTTCACGGTATCTCCACATGGTCTGCTTGAATAAATCCTACCAACGATGCATGGAAGGTCAATAGATTTGATTTGGAGTTCCTGAAGGTTGTGGAAGCGAAAAAGAGGTAAACAAATTTCAAACTGTAATATTTACAAGTGAAAGGAAATTAATTATGTCTATTTGGTGTCTTGATTTTTCAAAAAAGCTGGGGCCTTCATATTGCAAGAAAGGCCGTTAATACTTCACGTATTTTTTCTTCATTTTGAAAAAATCTATATATTCTCCAAAGTATTCAATCAAATCTTGGGTCATATGCAAGATGTCCTGGTTGGGAAGCTGTCTTCAAGTTTTATTATGTTCTCTTATGCGATGGTAGTACAAAAATTTTTCAGGCTGTTTCTAGACCATTGATGCTTCTATCAGTTGTGACGGCTTTTTCTGATCATTTGGAAAGTCAGAAGAAAATCAGTACTAGCAACGATGATTTTTCACCTTCTCCTTCAACTACAAACCAGGAAACTTCTGAAGCGAGGTATATTAATTGAAATATTCATGTCTAAGTCTGTTTAATCTGAATGGAAATAAATATAAAAATTTACCAGAATTTCTTTGCCCATCATTTCTGTTGTATTCACTTGATGCAAAAATACATGTTTCATTGAAAGCTTGTGATGCTGTTTGGCATATGATGAGATTGGAGATGAGCTAAGATTATTTAAGTTAGTCTTCTTTGCTTTGAGTGCGTATTTATTTTATCCAAGGTGTCCGATTTTGGACCTTCTTGGACATGTTGGCACCTTGACGTTATATTATCTCGTTGACAGTCTAGTGCCATGAAGTGTGGTCTACTTGTGTTGCATTCTGCAGATGCACATTTCTGATTTCTCTTGAAAAACTGTAGTCATGCTTTCTTGTGCTGTTGTCTTCTTAATCAATGAAAAATGTTATGCAGGACCACTGATGGCACATCCCAGAGCGATTTTTATAATTTGCTTATGCAACTTAGTAAAGAACTACAAGAGGATGGAGTAATCTTTCCCGAAAGGTATCCATCATCTCATGTTGCACATAGTTATGATACTCTTTGTCAATAGTTCGAAGTTAAGGAAGAAGATAGTTACTTCTTGTGTTGCAAAATATAATTTCCCTTGTTCTAACTAATTGATTTTGTGTATGATAAATGCACGTGTGTAGTGATATGGCTGCTTAATTTCCTTTCTGTTTGGTGAGTTCTATGGGGTTTCTCATTATGAATTTAATCTTTGTAAAGCCAAAAAAATGTGAAGAAAGCCCCATTAATCTAACGAGATTTGGAGGCTTCGAGATATCACCCATAACTTCGTTCTAGGATATCTTCTCCACTCCTTCATTGAGTCCTTTTACTATCAATGCTACTTTAATGAGAATAGCATGCCTTCTGCTACTTTAATGAGAATAGCATGCCTTCTGTAGAAATTCGTTTCTCGAACATGCCCAAGAAAGATTAGTGAGAAAGGAACTCCTCATGTCATGTACGTAAATGCAAACACTAGAAAAATGCCTTGTTAGTGTTGAACTTACAACATAAAGTTTACTAGAGCATATCAATACTTTACACGGTTTGAAGTTTGCTTGATAGAATTGAGCAAGATGAGTGGTTGAGTTTAATCACGTATGAAAATGAGAGCAATAGCTTAGAGATGATTTCTTCTTGTCGTGTCTTCGAAAGAGGCTTAATGGTTTTGTCAAAGTTATCGAGTTTTTATTCTTATTTCAGTCATGTAACCCTTTCGAGGTATCTATGTGATTTTCCCTTTTTTACTCCTCTACGGTTTCACGCTATAAAAGAAACCCAGACTTATGGAACAAGACAAGCCGTTCTCTCATTCTTCTCCACATGGTATCAGAGCAACAGTCTTAGACTAGGGCTCATACCTAGCACCCACTGCCACTTTAAGCCACCTCTCCTCCTTTTTGCCCTTGCAAGGTCCTTTCTCTCAGCCTAAGTCCTTGGGCAAAGTCCCAACTTCTTTGAGGCTCTCTTGCGCCACCTCCAAGTACGCTGCCAGGACTTGTCCCCCTCAGTGCGTTGCTGCTAGGGCTCCCTAACCCCTTCCACACTGTCGTGTGGCCTCCGCGACCCCTCTTGAATCCTGCATATGCCTCTAGGCTCCTCGTACCACTTCCATCTAGCCTTCATGGCTCACAACAACTGTTACCAGGGATCACTAAGCCTGCCCACACTGCATATGAAGCCTCTAAGCCCTCCCTGGGCTGCCACCAGGGTCGCTAGGCATCTCCTATGTTGCCAGACACCACTCTTCAGAACCTGCACGATTGTGCATGAGTTCTAGTGCTTTTCCAGCCCCCTATACGCGTGACCGAACGGTTGATCTACTTTCTTGAACTTTTTGGCCACAACGACATCTCTTCCTACCGAGATCAAATCCTTGTACACTACATCTTCTATGATGGTATATGGAACTTCTATCAAACATAATGGCGCAGAAAACTCGTGCTCTTGTCTCATGCCTTCAAGGTGTTTGTTGTTAGCCAGCGAAATATCTACATTCTGATAAAAGATCCTATGATAGAGATGGATAAAGATTATGATACATGGCTTGGAGATAACTATCAGGTCATCTCTTGGATGACCGATAATCTTGAACCACATAATGATGCAAATTTGCTCTATAAAGAGACGACTAAGGAGATATGGGAAGAGCTAGAACAAACATTCCCAGAAGACGACCAAGTCTCACCTCCCCTCACCGATATATATATATATATATATATGAGTAAAATGGTGTTGCTCCCACCCCCATTCCCCCCCCATTTTTTTATTTTTTTAGAAAATAAAAATACGCATATTCATCACTATATCCCTCATTACATTAAAATTTCGCCAGAAACAAAGACTCCTATACCCTTCATCTAGAACATGTCAATTACAGCAATTCTAAGACCGTTAAAATTACCTGTTCTGGATGAAGGGTATAGAAGTTTCTGTTTCTGACAAAATTTTAATGTAATGTTAGAGGGATATAGTGATGAATATACATATTTTTATTTTCCAAAAAAATAAAAAAATGAGGGGAAAATGGGGGTGGGAGCAACCCGTTGGCTTCTCACAGTGAGCAACCCTATTTTACTCTATATATAGGGTTCAATGGAGCTGCCCCCACCCCATTTTCCCATAAATTTTTATTTTTTTGCAAAATATCACCATGTATATCCTTTTATATATCCCTCCTATATGTCATTCGAATTTCGTCAGAAACAGAGACTCCTATGCCCTCCATCTAGAACATGTCAATCACAACAATGTTTACTGTTAAAATAACATGTTCCAGATGGAGGGCATAGGAGTCTCTGTTTCTGACGAAATTCGAATGACATATAGGAGGGATATATATATGAATAACATGGTGATATTTTGCAAAAAAAATAAAAAAAATTGTAGAAAAATGAGGCAGAGGCAGCCCCATCCCCCCCTCCCATACACATCATATGCAGATTTGGTCGAGAATCCAATTACCTCTTTTCTTTCATTATGATAAGTATAAAAAATGTACAAATCTATGTAAATATATAAGAATGCATGTAACAAAATAATTTATATATTTAAAATAATTAAAAACAATTCAAAGCTGATTAAAGTTTGATTAAATCCGATTAGTCGCCTGACTGTCGATTAATCCTTATTCAGTGACCCAACCAGCCGAGTACCGAATACCGATTTTTGCAACCTTGGTAGTGTTCCTTGGTGATTCTTTGGTCACTTGGAAGAATAAAAAACATATTATATTCGTATTCAATGCTGAATCAAAGTATATGGCTATGGCTCAAATCATTATTGATATGATGTAGGTCGAGTTTGTATTAACCGATTTACATAGAGTTTTTTTCCTATGCAGTTACAGAGAGCGATAATTAATTACCTTATTCCTAGCAAGTATCCTGCTTTTCATGAGATAATCAAGCATATTTAGGTTGATAGTCACTATACTGTAGATATGATACAAAATGTTCTCATCTCAAGTAGACATTTTTCCTCATTGGATTATGCAAGAAACATCAATATAGAAGCATTCTCTAAAAGACCCTTTTCCGTCTTGTTGGGAAACGTGAATGAGATAGTCTATTCCATAGCCTTAGGCTCTCTTATATAGGAGAGTAGCCTATGGGTAAATTACATAAAGAGAATAACAAGAAAATAAAATAACAAAGAGATACAAATAGCTTATATGCGTCAACACTCCTCCTCAAGATGGAGCATAGATATCAATCATGCTCAGCTTGGACGCACACTTCTGGAATGGACCTCTAAGTAATGCCTTGGTGAAAATATCAGCAGTCTGATTCTCTGATGTGACGTGAGATGTAGCAATGAACCCCTTCTGGATCATGTCACGTATGTAGTGACAGTCGACCTCAATATGCTTGGTCCTCTCATGAAAAGCTGGGTTATTTGCAATGAACAAGGCGGCCTGATTGTCACATTCCAACATCATAGGAAGGGGTATATCAAGACATAGATCTGCAAGTAAGGATTTCACCCACATCATTTCTGTGCTAGCCTGGGCCATAGCCCTATATTCTGATTCAGCACTGGATCTAGCTACTACTGTCTGCTTCTTGCTCTTCCACGAAACTATAGCATCTCCAACATAGACTGCAAACCCTGATGTTGACTTCCTGTCCTTGGGGCATCCTGCATAGTCTGCATCCGCACATGCTGTAACAGAAATCCCCTTTCCTTTCTTAAATAGCAAGCCTGCACCTGGAGATGATTTTAAATATCTCAGAATCATGTGTATTGCATCCATATGGGCCTGACGTGGTTGCTCCATGAACTGGCTCACACGACTCACTGCAAACTGTATATCAGGTCTAGTGATCGTGACATACAGTAATTTGCCTACCAGTTCTCTGTATCTTCTCTTATCCACCTCTTCTGTGTCATCATCATACAACTTCATGCTAGGATCCATTGGTGTCGTAGCAGGTCGACACCCTAGCATACCTGTCTCACTCAGTAGATCTGTGACATACTTCCTCTGTGTCATGACTAATCCATATGGATTTCTAGCAAATTCCAGCCCCAGAAAATATCTAAGGACTCCCAAGTCCTTGGTGACAAACTCGGTCCCCAGCCTTTCCTTTGCCTGCTTAATGCCTTGGTCATCATCACCTGTAATCAAGATATCATCAACATAAACCATGATTACAATGATACCTCTCGCCGTCTTCTACACGAACAAGGAATGATCAGCATTGGAGCGTTTATATCCTTGTTTCTCAAAGAGGTCTGAAAGCTTCTGAAACCATGCTCTGGGGCTCTGCTTAAGGCCATAGATGGCCTTATGTAATCTGCAAACCTTGGAACACTCCCCCTCAACAGCAAAACCAGGTGGCTGTTGCATATAGACTTCCTCCTGCAAGTCTCCATACAGAAATGCATTCTTCACGTCCAGTTGATAGAGTGGCCAGTCTTTAGCAACCGCAACTGATAACAGGATCCGTAGAGTGGAATGACGTGCCACAGGAGAGAACGTGTCAAGGTAATCAACCCCATATGTCTGTGTGAAGCCTCTTGCAACTAGGCGTGCCTTGTACCTGTCAATGGAACCATCTGCATTGTGCTTAACTGTAAACACCCACTTGCAACTCACCGGGCTAACACCTGGAGGTATAGGAACCAAACTCCAGGTTCCTCTAGACTGAAGTGCCGCCATCTCTTCTTCCATTGCTAGCCGCCATCTAGCATCCTGCAAAGCATCATGATGGTTCCGTGGAATGTCTGTAGATGAAAGTGCCAATGCAAACGTCCTGAAGTCTCCAGATAGCCTCTCAAAAGACACAGCTGCTGATAATGGATATTTGGCACAGCTCCTCTTCGGCTTGCGTAGAGCGATTGGAACATCCAGATCATCTATGTTATCACCATGCTCCTGTAATGTATCCTGCTGAGAAATGTCGTCAGATCCATCAACATTAATATTTTCATTACATACCATAGGCGAGCTAGTTGACGGGTCAGGACCATGAGCTGGAGGAAGCCTGCGGGTGTAATGGAATGGTAGCGGGGATACTATTGATGATGGTGGTGGTGGTGGTGGTGGTGGTGACGGTGGTGTTATTTGTGGCAATGGTGATGGTGGTTCCATGAATACAACATCAGGAAATGTAGGTAGTGGTTGCATGTTTCCGGATTCAGAAAAATACATCACAGATTCAAAAAATGTAACATCTGCACTGATCATATACCGCCGACGCACAGGATCAAAACACTTGTACCCCTTTTGAGTTCTGGAGTACCCCACAAAGACACACTTGACAGCCCTAGGAGAGAGCTTGTCAGTACCGGGCGACAACTGATGGACAAATGCGACTGACCCAAACACACGAGGAGTAAGAATAAACAAATCCTTGTCAGGGTAAATGAGTGAAAAAGGAATTTGTTCATTCAAGACAGACGAAGGCATATGGTTGATAAGGTAACATGCAGTAAGGACTGCATCACCCCAGTAGGAGTACGAAACATGACTCTGAATAAGAAGTGACCTTGTGACATCAAGTAGGTGACGGTGTTTTCTTTCAGCAACCCCATTCTGTTGAGACGTATGAGCACAAGATGTTTGGTGAATAATCCCTTTTGAGGAGTAGTAATTGGCTAGAATGTTGGTACACAATTCTAAGGCATTATCACTTCTCACAATCTTGACAGATGTAGAAAAAACATTTTGAATTTCATTTAGAAAATGGATAATGATATTTCCAGCTTTAGATTTATTTTTCATTAGAAAGACCCATGATGCTCTAGAGAAATCATCCACAAATACAATATAAAACATGTGTCCCTGATGATCGGGAACACGACTTGGACCCCAGACATCGACATGAAACAACTCAAACTTGGAGTTACTACTCCGACCTTGACTACTGGGAAAAGACGACCTGTGATGTTTTCCCAACTGACATGCCTCACACTGGATAGATGTGTGAGGGAGACTATAGGGTAGGACTAGACGCAACTTCTGAAGCGGTAAATGACCAAAACGCAGATGCCACAGGAGAGGAGATACTTGTCCAGCGGGAGAAGATGTGATTCCGGCAAATGGGGTCTGGTTCAGACGATAAAGGCCTCCTTGCTCATAGCCATGACCAATCACGTTGCCCGTACGGATGTCCTGAAAAATCAAAGAAGATGGATCAAAAATAGCTCGACATTGGAGATCCTTCGTAATCTGACTAATTGACAATAGATTCATAGAAAAGTGCGGTGCATGTAAAACATTCTTGAGCTGCATAGAGGATGTCAATCTAATCTCCCCCTGACCCGTGATAGGGGAGTGTGTGCCATTGGCAATCACTACTGTCCGTCCTGGAGGAATCTGAGTATATCCTGAAAGTAGACTCTGGTCGCCACATAGATGATGTGTAGCGCCCGAGTCCATGATCCATGGCAATGTATCCGATCTACTACTGTGGAGTGCAAGTGTACTACCTGAAGTACTCGTAGAGGCAGAAGCAGAAGCAGCAGCATCAGTATGACTCTCTGTCGACGGTGCTGGGCCAGATGGTGGGATAATGCCCCTGAGACGGGCAACCATATCATCAAATCGTTGATCCAGTGTAGCTGCAGACGGGGGCTCTATTTGCTCAGCGGCTCGTGCAGATGCAAGAAATCCATGCTTTGAGTAGCATGTGTCTTCGGTATGTCCTATTCGGTGACAATATGAGCATGTTGGCCTAGTGCGGCCACCCCTTCCACGAGGAGTACGTCCACGGCCTTGGTGATGAAGACCACGACCTCTGTTGGCCGCCATAGCTGAGGGATTCTGACTCGCGGCTGCTGAAGGTACTGTGATCCTACTCAATCTGTGAAAAGCTTCCTCCATGGGAGGAATAGTCGAGTCCGCCAAAATCTGTGAACGTGCTACCTCATACTCTGGATCAAGTGCAGCGAGAAATACACCCACCATCGTAGCATTCCTGTATGTCTTCTGCTGTTCTGGCGTGGCGGTAAGAGGCATGAAGCTATAGAGCTTCTCGAACATCCCTCTCAATGATGTATAGAGAGAATGCAAAGGACGGCCGTTCTGCTTTATCGTGAATATATCATGTTGTAGTTGCAGGATCTTCGTCTCGTTCTTTGCCCGAGAATATGTCGCTGCTAGGATATCCCACATGTCTTTGGCTGTAGGCTGATGTAGAATGTCATTGGCGATTTCAATAGCCAATGTGCCTGATAGCCACACCTTGGCATATGCATCATCAGCCTCCCATGAGGCATAGATTTCAGTCTTCTCTGCAGGCTCGGGCTCGGTAAGAATGTGCTTCTTACCTGTAGACTTCATCATACTCATGAACTGCATTGCCCACAGTTCATAGTTCGTACCATCCATCTTGACAATGGGCGCTGGACCACGAAATGCGCTCATAGATGGGATATCTGCCTTGCTTTCTGGCATGCTGGAGACGGAAGACTGGAGTGACTGAGAGAATATAGTCTCTGTCTACAATGACATAGATGGGATTAGTTGCGTGTGTAGACGTCAAGCAACTAACCCCATGTAGAGGTAGAGGTGTGCCCTAGTGTTTTGGGACTTAGGGCACGTGGGCACGTGCAGGAAGCACGCGCGCACTCAACTGGAGGAGAACGCGTGCACTGGAGCGCGCAACTGGAGAATCACGCGCGCACGGTGCTTCGTGAACAGGGGCGCAAGGCTATGCGCGCAGGCGTGCGACGACGCACGCAGAGGTACGCGAGGCTATGCGTACGGTGTTGTACGAACAGGGGCGCGATGCACGCACAGGCGCGCGCGAGGCTATGCGCAGGCGCGAGATGCGCACACAGGCACACAGGCTCTAGAGGCGATGCGCGAGATGCCTGCGTGGAGATGGTCGCCGATCGGCTAGGCGGCGCCGATTCGAGAGAGAGGAAGAAGAGAGGCCGGCGGGTGGGGTTAGGGTTAGGGTTAGGTTTCGAGAACTCCGGTCTAGGACCGTCGCTCTGATACCATGTTGGGAAATGTGAATGAGATAGTCTATTCCATAGCCCTAGGCTCTCTTATATAGGAGAGTAGCCTATAGGTAAATTACATAAAGAGAATAACAAGAAAATAAAATAACAAAGAGATACAAATAGCTTATATGCGTCAACACGTCTAAACTAGGCTTGATAAATATCTATGCTCCAACTTGAGGGAGGTGTTGAGATTCCTTAATAGCTATCAACACATACATATCACTTTTCGTATTGCAACAAAAAGTCAGCTAAACATTTTCTGTGTATGTTATTGTGATAACAAGATCGATGCGCGTATGTACGTACGCATCAACAAATATATACATATCTTTGCACCAACATTCGAAATTCATCAATAACACGAGCAATGCAAGCAAATGTCCCCAACATTCAAAGATCAAATTGCAATTTCAGTTTTTGGTCATATCATACATTTCTTATAACAATAAAAATCAAACCGGAATTTAAGTTGTTGGTCCTATATTACATTATAGGAACTAAATAGATTATAAGCAATACTAGGAGGCACGTAACTGCCATATAACATTCACGAAAATTCAAAAAAGGACCTCATCAACTAACATTCATGGCTTAGAGAAAAATAACCTTAGTAAACAACATCCATGGCCTGGAATATGGCTAATCCTACAACATTCGTCGCTTGAGAATATTGATCCTAAATACGCACTTTGGATACCAGTAATATTAACTAGTAAGGAAAAAAATGATGTTTGTACAAGTATGAGCTTAGCCATGTTAACACTAATACATTGAATACGTGAGAATTTTTTCCATCGTAGGGATTGGCTTCAACTGACAGGAGGTAAGTTAAAAAAGTTACATATCTGCGAGACTATTATCAGTTAGGTCAATAGAAATTGGAACATTCTGAGAAATGATAAATGAGATTCATAACATAATGTCCAACACCAAGGGTATCTAGTGGAAGGGAGGCGGCACCACATCAACACGTGGGGGAGGGATGTAGCATCATGGTGGGAGGGAGGCAACACCGGGGTTCATGCGAGGGAGGGAGCGCTTCGTTGAGGGGTGGTTGCGGCTAGGGCCGTTTTTTCATTTGAGAATGATTTAGGTTACAAGCAAGTTTTGAGAAAACGAAATGCGGAACGAGGTGTTTTCCTCAGCATCGAGATGAGATGTAGCCTCGAGGCGATCTAGGCGTAATCCTCAGTTTATAGAGAAAAATAAGCATAAAAATATAATTATATATGTCAATGTAATTATACGTTCTCTGCCCAACATATAATACTTAACACTATAAGATGTTCGAGGCTAAACAGGACCGCCGCGCCTCGAGATGTACGTCTCGACCGCCTCGAGGCTAGTTTTTTCATACCATGGTTACAAGCAAGTGAGAAAAGTTGGGGTTGAGAATGGGATTTTGAAATAAGAGAAGGTAGTTTGGATTTTGGAGATTTAGAAATAAGAGGGGGATGATAGGGGGATTAAATATAAGAGAGGGGAAGCAAATCAATTGTATATATCATTTATTTATCATGGATTAATTGATTGGATCGGACCAATCTATAAATTAACAGATTCGTAAATTTTCAATTCGATCGGATCACATTAGATCGATAAAGCAAACCAATCCAGTAAAAACAGATAAGACCAAAATACGTATTTTATCTAATCCATGTGCATCCTTATTGAGAGATATTCACTGTAAACCCCTCCGAGTGTACCTTTATTTTTTTGTCAATTTGTGATGTCTCTTTGGTGTAACCCTAGTCCTCGTTTCTTCCTATCTTAGGAGGGCTCGTGGTATCCACTCATTATAAGAAAATATTTCTCTCTGTTTCCACATATATCTCAACCTGAAATATTAGTTCTGCAAAAACTACAAAAAAAAACGATTAATACCTTACTTGTTTGTCGTTCTAAAAATCAGATTCATCAAGAAAGGTTGCCATCCTTGATAATTGCCGATCCTTTGTAATGATTTCTGAGTTGTCCCTTTTCTTCTAGGAGATCTTTAGGTTTGATCCCCCCATGGTGCGGTAAAAAGGCTTACAATTTCTGTCGGAATCCTGAATTCACAGTTTCCATTGGCTCAGTAGATTCCTAATTTGTAATTTCGATCTTCAATAGATTTAATCAGAAGGTAGAATTTTTATTATGCATGCTGCGAATTTCCAGATTTCAAATTAATGATGGCATAGTTAAATTATTTAATTGTACTAAAATTTATTGCTCATGTTCTATCAAAGCACTTCTCTTGAATTTAAGGTAATTTTTAAGATTTTCTAATCAATATTTAGCAGCGAACAGGGGGCGTGGTTGACGGAGGTGGCCGACTCTGGGTTGTGGGCTCCAAGGTTTCTTTCAGTTCTCTCAGATCAACAGATGGATGAATTCTTGCGATTGCTGTCTGAGGTTCCCTCTCCTGGGGAAATGACTGGTGAGCTGGATCATTTTGGTGGGCGGATGGAAAGTTCTCGGTAAGAGTGCCTATCGGAAGCTGCGTGGTGGAGTAGGGCGCGATGAAGTCCTCTGTGTGGACATAAAAGTGATTTGGGCGGCCAATATTCCTACTTGGGTTTAGGTGTTCCTTTGGTGTCTAAGGAGAGACAGCCTGTGCGACAAAGTAAGGAGGGGGAGATTGTTGGGTGTGACAGATCTGATCTGTGATAGATGCGAGGATTGTGTGGAGAATGCGAAGCACATTTTCTTCGGATGTAGGTCTTCGGCACAGGTCTGGGTTTCGTTGGGGCTGACTTGGGTCCAGGCATCCAGCTTGGAACAATTTTGGAGATCTATTCGATCGGTGGGTCTTGGGTCCTCCGATGATGTCTCGAGGCCTTTCGCCCCTCTTTGGGCTATTTGGCTTGGCAGAAATGATAACGTATTCAAGGGGCAACGGTTTTACTATGAGAATGTGCTTGCGCATTGTAATGCTTTGTACAATTTCTGGGTATCCAGCTGATGTACCTTTTTGATATTAATGAATATTTCGGTGTGGTGACTCTCGCCTTGGGAGGACTCCCCCTTCCTTATATTCAAAAAAAAATATCTTAAATATGTCGGTCTTTGTTTGAAAAAATCCCGATTCTAGAAGGGAGCTTCACGTAATTTCAAGTTCCCGATAAAAAATGCAACTGACCTGGCATAACTACAGTGTTTTTCAGAAAGTAAAAGCTCCCATTGGGATATATTAGCAGAGTTCCAATTAAGAGGTTACATAACAACTTAAACGGGTTTTTTCTTCTACAAAGTACAACAATAACAAAGCCTTTTCCCACATTAAGTAGGGTTGGCTACATAGATTCTTTGCCTTCATTCAAATCTGTCTTGGGTCATTCTCAAGCTTAGATCCAAAAAACTATGATCCCTTTGTATAGTCTCATTCCAACACTTCTTGGGCCTTCTCACCCTCTCTTAGCCGGCTCAGCATCCCAAAACCCGCATCTCCTTACTGATGCATCAACGGACCTCCTTTGTAAATGGTCAAACCACCTTAAGCGATTTTCTTGCATCTTATCCTCGATCGGAGCGACTCCAACTTTCTTTTTGATGACATCATTCTGAGTCCGATCTTTACGTGTGTGTCCACACATCCACTTTAGCATTTTTATATCTGTTATTGCATTCTCCGCACATGTCTATGATTCACAGGCCAATATTTAGATCCATAGAGCATAACAGGTATCACAGTTGTTTTGTAGAACTTTCCTTTAATTTTCAAAGGATTGATTTTCAAAGGAATTTTCTTATCACAGAGAGCAATAGATGTTCCTCTCCACTTTTGCCAACAAGCGTTTATTCTATTAGGAACATCTCCATCAATTTCCTCATCATGTTGCAAAATAGATCCCAGATATCTAAAAGAAATTCTTTTCTGAATGTTATCGTCACAAATATTCATCTCGATTCCTTCATGATTGCTTCCATCAAAAGTGAACTCTATATATTCAGTATTAACCCTACTTATACAAAATCCTTTAGGGGTCGTTCGGGAGGCGGTGTAACCCGCGAAATCGCAGGTAACCCACCCCCCATGTGCGAGTAAACCGCGGGTTTGTGGGCAAAACCCTGGGCTCTCGAGTCCCTCCCACCCATGACCTTTCACGGAGGCCTAGGCGAGTTGTCTCGTCTGTCAAGTCCGCACGATTTCCAACCTTCCCTTCCTTCCCGTTTCTCCCATCTCCCCCGCGATGGTCTCCTCCTCTGAATCACGGTGCTCGCACTTCTCCGAGTTGAGGAGGAAGCGCCGAAGATCGGAGCTTGAGTGGAGGTACGAGGTTGTCCTTGGACTCCATCTTCTCTTGCACGAGTTGGACGATCAGCTTCGTGGGGCTCCTTCCTCGCCTGGAGCTTTCGACTTCGGTTCGAGGTATTCTCGCCCCCCTCTTGCCGACACTATCCGATTTCGAGGCTTTTTTTCGACATTATTTGGCCATGGGGGTTGCGGGTTATCTCTGTTGTGGGCTATTTTTGGTCTACCGGCGGTGGTGTTTGGCTATTCCGGCGGTGATTGGTTTGCTTGCTATTCTGGCGGTGGTGGTTTGGCTGCCTACTCCGGCGGTGGACTGAGATTTGGGGGTGCCGACAATATATAAAAAGCCAATAATCCACCAACAACCCCATTAACTACTAACAATCAAATTCCAATCATTACTCCAAACTCCAGCAAAAGTCACATCACAGACAACCCCTTTCAACAGTAAAACCCCCTTTCCAAACACACAAACAACAATTCAGGTTAACCCTCAGGTTAGCAATCCTTGAGGTTGGTTAACCTCCCCCAGTTTACCCGCGAACCAAACGCACCCTTAGTCTCCAATGCTTGTCTCCAGACATTAAGCTTCTCATTTACTCCATCTCTAGTGTCATCAATCAACACAATATCATCAATGAATAACATACATCTATGTATCTCATCCTGAATATGACTTGCCAGCTCATCCATAATCAAAGTAAAAAGGAATGGTCTCACAGTTGAACCTTAATGCAGACCAATGTTGATGTCAAAATAGTCAGTCTTCCCAGATTGGAGGAAAATTCCTACGTAATGTAATTAGAAAATTTTATTCCTCAACTAAGCCAACAAATTTTTTCTGTCAATACTGCAAACATATGGCGTAGAGTTTATGCGCTATAGAGTAATGCATACTTTCTAGGCGCTTTCCCTATAGCGCACAGATTATGTGCGATTCTTTTGTCCAAACATGCATGGAATCTATACGATATGCTTTGCTACTCTAAAAAAATAGAACCAGTTTCCGAAACCTTAACAGATAAAGAGAAGCTCTGCTACCTACAATTCAAGGTCAGTCTCATCTGTATTATCATGTCATACATAATAGTAAAAGATGTCCATAAAAGCCTCCATTGGATTATAAAAGAGTTCACCAGGGAATACATTTCCAAAAATCATCACAAAATATATAATCAAGAGTAAGGCATTTAGCTCTTTAGTTACTGTATAAAAATCTATTTATCTCTTCCTACTCCTTTGATAGGCTCTTGTACCATCTCTATGATCGATTCCATGTAATTGCGAACTTCATGCGCCTTCTTCCTCGTCGAAGGTGGGCACGGGTGGCGGGGTAAGTGTAGCATACATACCTTGTTATAAAAAGCTCGAGGCGGTGAGGCGTAAGCCTCAAGGCGTTTTTTGACAAAAAGCGCCTCGAGGCTTAAGCCTCACCCAGAAGTTCTGAGGCATAAGCCTCAGGCACTGTGAGGCGTATGAGGCGGTGAGGCAGTCGAGGCGAGGCGGAGGCGTAAGCCTCAAGCGTGTGTCATTTTTTATTAATTTTTAGGTTATGTACTTTGCACATGACCTTGTTTTACCATAAACATTATACATTTTTGTGCAAGTATTGTTGTTTCTATGTTAAACCTTGCACATTTCTATAAATATGTCCATACAAAGAGAAGAGATTTCTTGAAACAAGTGAAGCTCGATGATCTTGTATGCATCATATTCAATTTATCATATTGCATCCACACATACTAGTTCTATTGTACACAACGTACACGATTGTGTTTGAATTGTAATAAAATCATTATACTACTTGTAAGTTTGCAACTTGCTGTTGTTATTTGTTTGTTATTAAAATAGTTATCGCATACGAAGAAGCACGATTGAAAAGAAATACACGGAGTAGAATAATTATTATGCTTTGTTGTGAATAGCGGAAACAATCGCATGCCTAATATTAGTTTTCTAAACTTCTATGCTTTCATCGCATATGTATTGTACCTTTTACTAGTGTGAAATTGATTTTGAATATGTTTTCGGCAAAACTAAACTTCTATGCTTTCATCGCATATGTATTGTACCTTTTACTAGTGTGAAATTGATTTTGAATATGTTTTCGGCAAAACTTAATATTATTATATATTTTAGTGTATTTTGCTTAATTTTATTTTTTTTCTTTTAAAAATTTGAGGCACGCCTTGACCGTCTTGAGGCTTACGCCTCGCCTCACATTTCGATGAAACGCCTCGAACTGCCTAGCGCTTTTTTAAACCTTGCATACATAGATTGAATCACCCTAGCTTCTCCCCCCTTCATGTTCCTTGCAGGCGCTTGTGGAGTTGTCATCTCCCCATCATGTGGCTCAATGACAAGTGTGACGATTGTGTCTCCAAAACATACTTGGGGGCCTCGTCCATATTTGGTGATGGTACATGACCCACCTCCTTGTTTTCCCCGGTGCCTATTCGACGCCATGCGCAAAATCTTGTTTCCCTTTTCTACGACCTCGTTCATGACCCTCTTGTTGTACGTGTGCCCTAGACCAACGTCTTCTGCTCCCATATCCTCTTCCTCTTCCTTGGACATGCTCCTGTTGCGCGTGCTCCGCGTTCAAGGTCATAGGATCTACAAATTGAATGGCCAACGAACACTCCATTTGAGACTGTCTCCTGTGCTATATCTCTATACTGGTAGCGTGTTGGATCTCTTTCTCCCTACTCCACGACAAGATCTCATCTCTGCATCAGGGAATTTGAAATAAATTTGAAGTTAGATATTTATAACATAATGTAACCAATTTGTAGTTGAATTATTCATAAACTCAAATTGTATGCGAGAGTTGCACCCAATTTCCCCACATATCTTCCAGTGATTCGAAGATACCAATCCATGTGATTTGGAGAGGTACTGACCCCAATGGATTGATCTATGTAGGCAACTCTCTCATGACGAGACATCCAAGCAGTGATGTGATCATCGTGCTCTTCTCTCCAATCCGCATCCACCTTACCTCGCTAGTCCACCGCTCTTTCGGATAATCACGTGTTTCAAACCATCTGGTTGCATTGGTATCCCATTCGCGTAACTTCCTCATGAAGTACGCAACCTTCTTAGAGGATGTCTGAAAGACAACTGCAGTCACTAGGGTTTTCATGGACCATTCTTGAATACAATGTTGAAATTGCCCGCCACATGCCAGAAACAGAAATATCATTGTACAAATGGTGGAAGTAGGTCAACATCAGCTTCACTCATGGCAGGCTTTATACCAGGATGACGATTCGATATGATACAAATTAGACCCGGATGCATCCCAACAATCTTGATCCACAACAGAGAAAGAAACCACTTCCAAATAGAATATATATTCAGATATATTCTCAATCTAAATATAGAATAAAAAGTGAAAAATGCAAAATTGACTAAAATATAAAGAAACCTTTAATATTTATATATACACACGTAATTTCTATATTCTATATATATAAATAAATTATATTTAAGAGAAATTATCAAAATACACCGAAGAAAACAAAATCAAAGAATGAGATTCGAATTCCAAAGAAGTTCTTCATGGAGCCACTAATCATGGAAGGCCGTATCGATATCGTTTCGACATCGTATCGATACGATATTTCGACGATATATCGACGATATATCGCCCATATCGAGGAGCTTTTGTGAAGAAAATGCCTGAAAATCGGGATATATCGCCATATCGGTACCCATATCGGTTCCATGTCGATATCGATATATCGTCGATATATCCCGATATTTCCTTCCATGCCACTAACGGATAATCCACAGAGCTCCATGGTAACTTCTTCTCATTTTGAAAAGGAGTAGTAGGCCTATTGATGCATTATGTTTAAACGTGACATCAAATGAATCGATAACGCATAAAGAAAATGAATCTAAAACGTTAGCAGATTCCTCGTCCACGATTTCAAAGGAAAGTGGGATAATATGGTTATCATCATCAATCCTACATGCAATCAATAATTTCTTATACTTTCATGCAAATGTGTCCCATCTATGCTTATCAAAGACCTACAATGCTTGAAGGCTCCAATGAATGACCCAATTCCCCATAAACATTACTGAAATTTACAACAATGCGGCTTCATTGGATCGAGGTGATCCGTATGTGTGATTGCAATTCAGTCCTCGGAGTGGCGGCTTGCAAAGCATGTAACAAGTGTAGCATCTTCGTATAAGATTTCTTCCATTCACTATCGACAATTGCAATTGCCTTTCTTCTAGCATCCCAGACTCTTTTCTTTGTAACTTTTGAGTATGAGTCTTAAGAGAGGATACTTGAACAATTGGGTTGTCCCTCACAAAGTCTAGTACCTTCCATGCCATGAAGTTGCAATCAAGTTGGGGATGGTCCTGACTGACAAACGGATTGATGCATGAGTATGGATCGTCAAGGCTAGAAATTATCCACATCCTGTTAAATTTGTGATAATGACCACACAAAAATCACTTACAACCCTTGGAGTCCATCGTGCACAAGATGGACCAAATCAATGTGGTAGATTCTTTAATTGCGAGGTTGCAATGGAAAAATATGCAATACATAGATGCCATTGGCCCCCTATAAAATGCATCAATATCATCTTAGGTCATGCATAAGACCGGTGTTCCACTAAAACCACCACTAATAATGAATAAAACCCATAAAAAACACAGAACCTTAAGTTTCTAAACATCAGAGAATGCTTTGACTTACTATTACTAGAAAGGAAGTTACCCCAGAAGAGGAAACCATAGCTAGAGAATGAGAGGTGGCGGTGTGAGGCGTCGACGACAACGGAGAATGAGGAGGAAGCTTCGGTGGCTTTGGAGAACCACAAAACAAGAGAACCCCTCGCGAAAGACTGTAAGCGACGAAGTCGACTGTTGCGCGGATTTTAGGATATAAGGTTCTATTTATTTTTTTGAAGTAGCAGAGCATATCACATAGATTCCCTGCACATTGGGACAAAAGAATCGCACACAACTATAGGGAAGCGACTAGAAAGTACGCGTTACTCTATAGTACATGAATTTTATACGGTATGTTTGCAGTATTGATAGAAAAAAAAATGTTGGCTTAGTTGAGCAATAAAGTTTTCCAATTACATTATGTAGGAAGTTGTCTCTCCTAGATTGTATTATTACACAAGATGAAGCCTTGTCATACATATTTTTTATGAGGTTAATGTATAGGACAGGTACTTGTCTCTTCTCCAAAACTCTGCACAATTTCTCTCATGGATAGATACATAAGCCTTCTCCAAATCAATAAAAATTATATGGAGATATTTTCTTTTAGCTTTATAAATCTACATTGTTCTCCTCAGCAAGTGGATGGCCTCAGTAGTTGCGCGACCTGGCTTGAACCCGAATTGATTTTCTCTTACTTTTGAAAATTACCTCAGCCTGCTTTCGATCACACGTTCTCAAATTTTCATAGTATGACTCATCACCTTGATACCTCTGTAATTTGGACAATTTTGAATGTCTCTTTTGTTCTTATAGAGAGGCACCACGATGCCTCCTCCAATCCTCAGGCATTTTCTTGTTTTGCCAAATATCATTGAATAAATTTGTAAGCCAAGTCAAACCACGCTCGCCTAAAACTCTCCAAACTTCTATAGGAATGTCATCAGGTTGTACACCTTTCTCTGGTCTCATAACTTTCAAAGGTTCCTCTACTTCCTTTCTTTGTATTCATCTATAGCTTGCATGATTCAAGTAACTTGCACTACTAGCTAGATCTCCCAAAGTGATCTCTCTATTTCCTTCCCAATGAAAAGCTAATGGAAATATTGCTTCCATTTAGTCTCTATATCCTTCTGAGTAAGAAGCATGTAACCTTCATCATCCTTAATGCATCTCACTTGAAAAATGTCTTTGGTCTTTCTTTCTCTTGCTTTAGCCAACCGAAATATATCCTTATGGCCCTCCATATAGTCAAGATTTTTGTACAAAACCTCATAAGTTTTTGACTTAGCTTCACTTACATCATATTTGTGACGGTTTTGTCTGTTCTATCCTTAGACATATCTTTAAAGCTTGCTCTTTTAATTTTGAGCTTCTCTTGCACCCCTCCACTCTATTATCAAGCATCCTTTTGGCCTGAAGCTCCTTCCCTTGTCTCGCCTAGCATATCTTTGGTTACCTTTCGGATACACGATGCTACCGTCTCCCACACCTCGTTTGCACTTCCATTACAATCCCAAGAGAAGTCTTCTAAAACCTTCTCTCTGAAGCTTGATTGCATCAATTGAAGGTTCCATTATCTAGCTCTAGTGATCTTTGAAATCCTCTTTTTCTTTACCATTTCTTTTATTTACCCACCCATGACTAATGAGCGATGTTGGGTAGTCAAACTCCGTTCTGCGATTACTTTGCAGCCTTTATAACACAACCGATCTCTTCTCCTCAATGCAAAGTAATGTATCTGTGTTCTAGTCAGGCCTAAATGCTCCTCCCTCTTCTTGAAGAGAGTGTTTGCTGTGAAAATATCATAAGCTGTTAGAAAATTCAGAATGATTTTTCCCTCTTCATTTCTGTCCCCTAAGCCATGTACTCCATGAGCACTAACATACCCTGAAGCATCCTTTCCACGTGTCCGTTAAGATCTCCACCTAGACAAATCATCTCTCTTTGTGGGATTCCTTGCATAATCTTATCCAAATCCTCCCAAAATGCTTGTTTAATTCTTTCGTCTGCACTACTTTGCGGTGCATAAACTGAGATGATATTCGTAATTTCTTCTTCGAGTACTACTTTTAGTAAAATAATCCGATCCCCGGATCTTTGCACCTCAACCACATAATCCTTCAAATCCGTATGAGCAACCACTCCAACACCATTTCTGCCCTTATCTTTACATGAATACCCAACTTTAAAGCATGTCTTCTCGATGTCCCTTGCTTTCTCTCCAACACATTTTGTCTCTTAGAGATATAGTATCTGAATCTTCCTTCTTTCCATCGTATCTATTATCACCATCGATTTGCCAGTCAAAGTACCAATATTTCGACTACCTCCTATCCACAACTTCCTTTGCAACCTCTTTTGGACCAACTTATTTACTCGCATGCATCTGTCATGTGAGAATCCTCACAAATTTTAGACTGCATCCGGGTGGCGATGCAACAGAATTAACTTATTTTCTCGCATGCATTCGTTATGCGAGAACCCTTGCAAATTTTAAACTACATCAGGGCAACGTTGTAGCAGTCCTTGCTAACTTCTCATTGCATTCGGGTGATGTAATGTGTCGCTAGTAGGAAACGGCTCAACAAAATCTAAATATTTGCTTAAATCCATGTTGAAAATATCCGAACTGTTTTGAGACAAATTCCTAAACAACATTCTTAAAAAGAACACTATTTAGGAATTTGTCTCTCTTACGCTGGCTTATGGTTACCTAACGTGCAACCCTTCTCAATTTACCTGAGTTTGGGACTGGCCATGGCCGAGTTAAAGAAAAAAAGAGGTTACTTTTACGAAGTATTAAAAATAATAAAGTTTTCTTTCAGATGTTATTTCTGATTTTAGTAACATGTATTGTTCGTTTATAAGCAGGGAACCAATCATATTACTTCCATCTCCACGATAACGGTGGATGCAATTTCCAAAGCCAATACTCAGTTCATAATCTAATGCATAATATGCCCCTAAACAATGGAGGACCAAGATACAAAAACAAATAAACTAAAAATAGCTACCAAACAGAACAGATCCTGATGGACCCCTAAAATATCTCTAACCAAATTATCCACCTTAAATATGGAGATTCTAGTCCATCTCAATTTAATTAATGAAAATTAAAATTGATTACCGAACCTGAAGTATCAACTAATGGAGGAAATCCTTCATTTGTCAAATCCCTAATCCGGGATAGCACTGAGCTCCCCTCTTTCAACACTAAATGTTACGGGCTATGAAGTAATAGCAATTTTCGTCTGGAGAACCATTTCTTTGTTTTCTTTGCTGAGAATTGATAAATTAAGCATCTATAGGCATGAAGTTGATTTGACAGAGCTGCATTTATTTTTTGAGCTGGAAATGTATTGTTACATACTTGGCCTTGGTTGAAGACGATATTTACTTATTCATGAAAATATGATCAGGTTTTCCATTATGTCTGGATCTCTTGTAGGATGCAATCTTACTTCTGGTTATGCTTGGATTTCCCATAGGCTGTATTGTCTTTCGGTATGGCTGTGGTAGATTTCCTCCAGTCTATCTGAATGAAGTCTTTTAGCACTCAAAAATATAATTCAGTAGCATTTACTTCAAAAGTGACTGCAACTTAATTAAGAAAAAATATTCTTTGTTTCTGGAAATTGTCCCCTAAGAGTTTTTGGGGTGTGAAAAACTGATATTCTTTCATGCAGGATAAATGATGTAGAGATTCAAAATTTTTACACTGCAACGAATGGGGATTATTCATTCTTGAAACAGTCACTGAGAAAGACCATTAGGTGGAGGGAATCTTATAAGATCCTTTCGCCACAAGAGTTGGATGCGTGGTCTCAGTTAGTGTTTTGGCATGGTAGAGATGTTGATGGACAACCTTGCCTTATCGTTCGTCTTGGCCTTGCTTTTTCCTCCTTAGCACCTCGTGACAGACCTAACTTTGTTCAAGCTGTTGGTGAGTTTGTTACATTTTTACTATTTGTGATTGTTGCAGAAGTCTTATTAACAATAATGGTCTGATATCTAATTATTGCTCCATGGACTTTTGAAGGACTTAGTTCATTTTTGTGTGCATCATCTGTTAAAACTAATCCCCAAAAGGTATCCTATTCAATTGAATGACAAAATGACCCGTGAAATAAAAGGAATAGAAGAGAAATGACAAAATGATTGATGGAATAAGAGAAATAGAAGAGAACTATTCTATTAATCGGAATTTCCATGTGGACACCTTATTTATCCTTTGTAAGACCATTTTTTTACAACTAATAGGACTACAAAATAGTCGTTCTGGCTAAAAGGAATACGTTTCAGGTTAAAATGCCAAAACAGGTCATTGAGAAAACATGTTCATAGGAACGTTCTGCATTTTAAGAAATTATTTTTTTATAGTGCATTCATTGAACAATGGATATGCATTCCATTTGACCTTGCACACGAGATCTCCATTGATGATTTGACTTTCCAGTCTTTCAACACACTATTGCCTTGCCCCATGCTCGCCTTTGACTCACATTGCTTGGTTTGCTTCACTGAAGGCCACCAGGGTTCACGAGGTGTCTCATGGCCCCAATCCTATCACATTCCAAGTAGGCCCTTCATTTCACTTTCCCTACTTTCAAGTTTCAACGTCACCACCCTTGTTGTTGAGTTATTATACTTATATGGGTAAACGGATCTTTGGATGAGAGACCGTTTACCCATCCTTCTCTATATATTGTACTCATCCCTCATTTGAAAATAAGTTTTCAGTGAAGAGTGTCCTAATCTCTAGTGAGGGAGATTAGGGATTGAGAGCCCCTGTGGTTTTTCCCTCTCCGTAGGGTTTTCCACATAAGTCCGTGTCTCCACATTTGTGTGTGCTTAGTGCTTTTGATTCTAACATGGTATCAGAGCCTCGTTGAGGCATATGATTGTATTTTCTGCTGCTCGGAGGTGCTGGAAATTGGTTCCACTGTGCTGGATTTTGTCTTTTGGTGGTGATTTTTTTATTTCTCTCATCGCCGATCAACCATATTGCGTTGCGGCAACCACTCGACGCGTTGTGGAGTTGTGGTGAAGGTCTGAATCTACCTGCAAGAGGTTGTTGCTGCTGCTATGGTGTATTTTGGCGTCTAAAATTGATCCGAAGTCCTTTGATGTTGTGAGGTAAGTTCCCTGGTTGTTGGGGGAACAACCCTTGGTGGGAGCTTTGTGCTCTTAAGTGTTGTTGTGGACATATAGCCCATTTCTTGGGACATTTTCTGCCCTTGTTTTGCAAGAGAAAATTGGGTTGTTTATTGTTGTCCACCAAGTGTTCGATAAAAAGCCACAAAGAGCCTCGTTGAGATCTTCTGTGTTTCAAGTTCTTTGTGCTGAATTGCTGCTCCTATTGTACTCAAAGTGTATGATTAAATGTCTGTGAGAGATAGTCAAAGTCTGAAGGCTACGAATTTTCCGATAAATAATCCCATGATATTTGGAGCATCCACTGGACCGGACTCGACAAAGGATACCATTATGGAGTTGCAGTCATTCTTAAAGGAATCATTTACGAAAGAACATGTCTCCTTGTAATCGACAGACAATGGTTCAGCTTTTAATATGAGGAGAACTACCAATGCTTGCTCTACCAAATCTGAGTGGATTATTGACAGTGGTGCTTCCGATCACATGACAAGTGATCATAGAATGTTTCATGATTACAAGTTGTCGTCTGGAAGAGAGAAAGTTACAGTTGCAGATGGGTCTCCAGCTACTGTTGCTGGAAAAGGAACGATTTCTGTTGTTGATCGTTTCCTCCTTACCGATGCACTTCATGTCCCGGATTTCCCAATAAATCTTTTGTCAGTCAGTAAGATTACTAAAGAATTGCAATGCAAGTTGATTTTTTTATCAAAATTCATGTGTAAGACTTACAGACAGGAAAGAAGATTGGAATTGGATTAGTTGAGGATGGATTATATCGTCTTTCAGCTCGAGTGGGTCAAGCCCTGACATCTGTGATGAAAGCTCGCTTTGAAAAGGACAATTCTACTTTAGTACGGAAATGGCATGAGCGTCTTGGTCATATCAATTTTTCTTCTCTACATAAGTTGATGCCTGATATTTTCTCTGGATTGTCTGAGGATGATTTGCAATGTGAGGTTTGTCAATTTGCAAAACAAACACGAACTACATTTCCTGCATCTACTAGTAAATCTACTTATGCATTCGAATTGGTACATTCTGATGTTTGGGGTCCGTCAAGTGTGAAGAGCATGGGTGGCCATATGTACTACATCACTTTCATTGACGATTTTTCACGGAGTACATACGTGTACCTTTTAAAACATAGAAGTGATGTTCTTGCTGCTGTAAAGAACTTTATAAATATGGTAAGCACTCAATATGTAACAAGAGTAAGAACTCTCAGGACGGATAATGCCAAGGAGTACATGGAAAGTTCCCTACATGCTTTTCTTGATGAGAAGAGTATCATCCATGAAACCTCATGTAGTTACACGCCTCAACAGAATGGGATAGCTAAAAGGAAAAATCGTCATTTGTTGAATGTCACAAGAGCACTCCTACTACAACGAAATGTGCCAAAGAATTTTTGGGGAGAAGCCATCTTAACAGCTGCCTATCTAATCAATAGGACACCATCTGCCATAATCGGAAAGAGAACTCCTTTCTATGTCATCCATCCAGATACCTCTCCCTTTAGTTTGGACCCACGTGTTTTTGGATGTGTCTGCTTTCTTCATAATTCTGGACCAGGTTGGCGTAAATTGGATCCAAGAGCCACGGAATCCATCTTTCTTGGATATTCTGGAACTCAAAAAGGATACAAATGTTATGATCCCGTGGCACGCCGTCTCCATGTAAGTAAAGATGTTACTTTCTTCGAGAGTGAGTCCTACCTCTAAGAGATTTCCTCAAGAGGAATCTGTGAGTACAAATGTTGAGAAAAATGAGAATGGGATTTACTTTCTTGGTGATATACCAGAGACTATCCATGTGGGGGAAAATAATGAACAAGATACAGATAAAGATAGTGAAAATGCATGCAGATTTGGACAGACTTATAACAGACGAAAGGGATCAGATAAAGTGGTGGAAGTCGAAGAAGAGATGATACCGAATCAGGGTGCCTCCGACCATAACGTCAACACTTACATGGGTGATTTTGGCCATGAAAGCTCTACAAGTGTTACTCTCCCTCATGATATTCATACTGATAATGTCAACCCTTTACTGGATGAGCGTCCCATTGCTATGAGAAAATCTACTAGAACTGTTCGAGCTTCTACTCGTTAACTAGTGGAGGACTTTGTTGCTTATACTAATATGAGTCAAGATATAAATGCTTTATTACCTCTCTAGATGCTCATCATGTTCCAAAAAAAATTGATGAAGCCATAAAGGATCCGAAATGGATTAATGCTATGAAGGAAGAAATGGATGCCTTGGTTAAAAATCATACCTGGGATATTGTTGATGCTCCTAAGGGAGTTCACCTTGTTGGCTCTAAATGGGTCTATGCAATCAAATATGATGCGGATGGAAATGTCGACAGATTCAAAGCTCGACTTGTGGCTAGAGGATACAACCATAAATATGGGATTGACTACCTGGAGACATTTGCTCCTGTTGCCAAGATGAATACTATCAGGGTTGTTATTTGTCTAGCAACCCATTTTTCCTGGAAAATGTATCAGTTAGATGTGAAAAATGCTTTCTTGAATGGTGATCTTAAAGAAGAAGTGTATATGAAAATGCCACCTGGGTTTGAAAAGGACAACAAGTGTTGCAAACTAAAAAGGTCTTTATATGGATTAAAGCAGTCACTAAGAGCTTGGTTTGAACGTCTCCGTGTGGTTATGATTAAGAATGGATATATCCAAGTGAATGGACACCACACCTTGTTTATAAGAAGGAATGATGAAAGAAGATCTATTTTTTTAGTGTATGCCAATGACATGATCCTTACAGGTGATGAAGAAGAAGAAATTTTCAGGATAAAGAAAATACTTGCAGGTGAATTTGAATTGAAAGACTTGGGGAAGTTAAAGTACTTTCTAGGCATTGAGATGGCTTCATCTCCAGGAGGTATGTGTCTAAGTCAACGGAAATATGCTCTGGATTTATTGAAAGATTGTGGCATATTGGGATGCAAGCCTACTACTACTCCTATTGAGGCAAACCATAAACTGAATAAAGAGGATGGTGACCTTCTTGATGATGCAGGAAAGGGTAGGTATCAAAGATTGGTGGGAAAGTTGATCTATCTTACCCTTACTAGACCGGATATCACATACGCTGTAAATGTGGTGAGTCAATTCATGCATGCTCCTATTACCTCTATGCGGTAAATAGAATTCTATGCTATATAAAAGGATCACCGGGAAAAGGTCTTATGTTCAAGAAGAATCATGAGGTCACTATTGAAGGATACACTGATGCTGATTGGGTTGGTTCCATTGATGACAGAGGATCCACCTCAGGTTATGTGGTATATTTGTACGGGAATTTGGTTATTTGGAGAAGCAAGAAGCAGAATGTGATTTCAAGATCAAGTACTGAAGCGGAATACCGAGCTCTTGCCAATGGCGTTACAGAAATTTTATGGCTAAAGATTTTGCTCCATGACTTGGGAATCGAAGTTAGTATGCCAATGCAGATGTTTTGTGACAACAAGGCTTGCAATTAATTTGGCCAACAATCCCGTAATGCATGACAGAACGAAGCATTTGGAGATTGATAGACACTTCATCCGTGAGAAGATTGATGATGGGTTGTTGTGTCTGCCGTACCTGAAATCTACTGATCAGGTTGCTGATCTCTTTACAAAGGGGCTGCCTACGGTACAATTTGAGTTGAATGTAGGCAAGTTGGGCATGGTAGACATGTATGCCCAACTTGAGGGGGGTGTTGAGTTATTATACTTATATGGGTAAACGAATCTTTGGATGAGAGACCGTTTACCCATCCTTCTCTATATATTGTACTCATCCCTCATTTGAAAATAAGTTTTTAGTGAAGAGTGCCCTAATCTCTAGTAAGGGAGATTAGGGATTGAGAGCCCCTGTGATTTTTCCCTCTCCGTAGGGTTTTATTGTACTCATCCCTCATTTGAAAATAAGTTTTTAGATAAGAGTGCCCTAATCTCTAGTGAGTAGTGAGGGAGACTAGGGATTGAGAGCCTCTGTGGTTTTTCCCTCTCTGTAGGGTTTTCCACATAAATCCGTGTCTCCACATTTGTGTGTGCTTAGTGCTTTTGATTCTAACACTTGCATTTTCATGATTGGATGGCCATGCACTGATGAAATCAAAGTGATTGAAGAGAAATGATAAAATGACTGATTAAATAAGAGGAATAGAAGAAAACTATTCTATTAATATGAATTTCCGCATGGACACCTTATTCATCCTCTTTAAGACCATATTTAACAACAAATACGACTACAGAATAATAGTTCTAGATAAAAGGTATACAATTCAGGTTAAAATGCCAAAGCAGGTCATTGAGAAAACATGCTAATATTTTTTTATATTGGAAAAATGCTTTTTTTTAAAAAAATATTTATATTGGTGCTCATTGAACAGCGGATATGCATTCCATTTGACCTTGCACACGTTGATCTACATTGATGATTTGACTTTCCAACCCTTCCACACACTATTGCCTTGTTTGCTTCACTTAAGGCCATCCAGGTTCATGAGGTGTCTCCTGGTTTCGATCCTATCATTTTCCTAGTATGCCCTTCATTTCACCTTCCCAGGTTTCAACTTTCAACTTCACCATCCTTGCATGTTCATGATGGGATGACCGTACACTTTGGATAGTCATCTTTTGGCTTAAAAAATCACTAATCGTGATTGTGAGCCTCAACATCACTCCATTTGGTAACCACCGTCCATGAAGTCCTCTAGCCCTTGTCCTAGCTGTCTTTATGACTATGAGGCCCTCTATCTTGGTCTTATCTAAATTTCACTTCATTGTCCCCCACAATAGTGAGGCTCATTTAGTTGTTCCCCCGCTGACTGCCTTTATTAGGCACTTTTAGGCCTTAGTCCCATCTCTGCAAATCCGTAGCAAGCTCTATACCTTGGCTTGGGAAATATTTGCCTCGTCACCACTTGCAACCATGTGCCATGTCCTATTATACCCAACATAGTTGGTTTCCATCGTGCTCCCTTATACCCTATTTCCCGTGCAAAAAACTGATCCAAAGTTTGTCTCACCATTGTGGATTAGCCTTCCACGTAGCAACAACTTGTCCATCTATGAAGGGTCCAAAGTTTTACGTCAAGGGGTCATACATACTCAATGGTTTATAGTTAGGTTTGTCATTCAACGAAACTTGTCCCTCTATGCCCGACAATCCATGCTTCATGATCCCTTCCTTATATGATATGTATCTAGATACTTATGAGCTTGGGACTTTTGTACTTTGTTCATGTTGTGCAGCAATCAATCGGATCTATTCACCCGTCGATACGGCTTGACAAGGTCTCGTAAGCGGGGGCAAAAGTTCTTCACTAATTTGCTCGAGGACATTGTTTCTCCATGCTTTGTGTTTTTTCCTGCCATCACCATACTCATTTTCTCACCTTAAACAATTGGAATGTTGTCCCTTTGTATGTACCAGTGGTGCATTAACTCGTGTCGTGGCTATCATATGGCTAGCTTGCCCACGAAGCACCTTTCCTTCATTGGTTGGAGTGGTCTTCCATTGCAACCAAAAAATGATGTGCATAATTGTAACTATTACTTATGAATCTTTCCTTCCAACTACAAGGACCAAAAAGCATTACCGCCACTTATCATCCTACGAATTCCTTTTTTCAATCAAATAGAAAAAGACAAATCCGCATCTTTCTCCACTAGTGATCACATCTTCTCAAACAAACTGAAAAACAGGAGAATCCTCCAACTCGTGACTTATTTATAAAATCCAACTTCCTTACCAACCCACCCCAGAGTGTGGAAAAATACTCACTTCCAAGGAGTCGGCTTTATCGTCAGGGATCTGGTCTACACTGCACTATCAACCACTCAGGAGTTCGTCAAATTATTGAACCAAGAGTGGCAACTCAAGAGTTTATCAAAGCATTCATCTGACACCGCTAACAAGAAAAAATGCCCAGCTGCTCCTCACCTGTTCAACCACTATTGCTCAAGGATTGGTACTCAGGTTCCATAGCACAAGTAGATGTCCCTGCGTAGCACGCACCTCTTCATAATCCATTTCAGCATCTTGAAGATTACAAACTGATGGGAGATAACCGAGTTCAAGAGAGCCAAACACACTCCCATGGATAGAAGCCTGGAGGCCTACCATTAAGGCTCCTCTTTACTCTTTTCAATATCGAAACCCAACGCATGCCTCTTGTTGCAACCTTGATTAACAACACAATCCCTGATATGTTATATCTCTATAGCCACATCCTCCTCAAAATTGAATGGAACAAAATGGGGTTTTCGATGATTGAGATTGACTCTAGAAGCCACTCTAAAATAACTAGCAACTTCACCACCTAGTCTGTGCACGTCGATCTTTGAATGAAAAGCAGTGGATCAAGGATGATGCGTAGAGAACATAAACCCATGGAAGGCCATATCGATTTCGATATCGTTTCGATATCGTATCAATACGATAGTTCGACGATATTTCTGCGATATATCGTCGAAATATCACCATATTGACGCTCTTTTGTGAAGGAAATGCCTGAAAAGGAGGAAATATCGCCAAATCGTTACCCATATCGGTCCCATCTCGATATCGATATATTGGTGATATATCGCTGATATATCACGATATTTCCTTCCATGCATAAGCCAATAGGCGCTCTTTAACCCTTGTCTCCTCGGAATCCCATAGAAGGCCATATCGTGATATATCAACGATATATCACCGATATATCGATATCGAGAGGCATGGGATAACTATATCAGGGTACATATCTATTTACCAGGATATCGACGATATATGATCGATATATCTGCGATATATTTCCATTATCGGCCCATATCGACCAAAAATGATTTGATTCAATACAAAAATTCCCGGGTATCGATAGATATCGACGAAATTTCGTCGATATCTATATATTGATGAATAGTACTCTTGTAAGCTTGATTGCACTAGTTATTTTGCTACTCCTAGTATTAAAACATATCGTTTTTTATTTTGCTACCCTTCGAAGGAAGACCCTCGTCTGGTAGGGTATGGTGCGACAAGGTGTTCATACAATGGCACTTCACCTTGGAGGTGTCCAATCGATTTTAAATTCATCTTCTTCCCCTTCGAAAAAAAATATCATGAATTATGTCTCTTTTAAAAAAATGCTATTGCACTTTTTATTTGTTTGGTTCCAAAAATAGCTCAAACCATTTGTTTATACATAATATGTGATGCAATATATGTCTTGAATGAACTCCATTTTCAATATCTATAAGTCAACGATCAACATTAACAATGATATGCTCAATATGACAGATATGTGCAATATAAAGGTCATAGATGATTGATATGTGTGATATAAGTGTATATTTGTAAGTTATTTAGTGTTATAAACTTATAAGAACTTGGATGGACTATATTTCCAATATCCATAAGTTAGTAATCAACATTAACAATGATATGTTTGATATGACCGATATATGCGATAAGGGTCATAGATGATCAATATGTGTGATCTAAGAGTATATTTGTAGGTTATTGGAACTTGGATGAACTCCATTTCCAATATCTATGGTCTACAATTAAATTAACAGTACCAACGATATGCTCGATATGACCGATATGTGCAATATAAGGGTCATAAATGATCGATATGTGTGCTATAAGAGTATAAGTGCTCTAAGAACTTGGATGAACTCCATTTCCAATAACTATGACTATAAGCCAGGAATCAACATTATCATCGAATTGTTCGAAATGACCGGTATGTGTGATATATGGGGCATAAATGATCGATATGTGTGATATAAGTGTATTTGTAGGTTATTTGTTGTTTTAGTATCTTGGATGATCTTAATTTCTGAAAAAATGGGAAAAAATGTCATTTTTGATCCATTTCCAGCATTTCCATCGATATTGTCGATACATCGGTGATATATCCCGATATATCCTTTTCCGGGCATACTGATACGATGTCGGTATCAATATGGCCTTCTATGCTTCGGATTGCCTTCGGCTTTTGTAAACAATTATGCTTGGGTCCCTCGGCTCTTTACTTTTCGTCTAGCTTGTTGGGCTTCTCATTGTGGTCTATGTGAGTTCTTTGGATGTGTATGCAAATGGCTTCTCAATGCGGTATGTGCGAGTTCTTCGGATGCGTCTGCAAAGGCATCACCTCATTTCTTGAGACCCTTATTTCCTAATTGGCAAGGGTGATCCCCTAAAAAACACGAGTTGTATGCTTGGGGGCAATGCCTCATGCCATAGCCCTCTTTCAACCTTCTCATGGAACTGTTTAGCCTGTTTATTAGAAGTGGTTAGAGTGGATCAGCATACATTCTTAAATTTGAATCAATTTATGCGCATCTCATCAGTTATTAGATAATATATGACTCTTGTAAAATCAGAAAGGGATTTTAACACCACGAACTCTATAAACTTAGTCAATTACCTTCTAGACCATGTAAACATCGTAATTATCACTGAATCTCGCAAACTTTCTAACTCTTACACCACCGATCTACTTATGAACTCCCATCAATATGGTCGTTAAAGTAGATGAAATCCGTCCAAAGTTGGTAATATTAGCCCTTTATTATTTATAAATTTACAAAATCATGCCCTCATCGCCTCGCGGAGGGCCTTCTGGGTGAGCACCACTTAGCTCCTGTTTCCTATTTCCTATTCTTTCTTTGATTCGATCCGTGTATCCCGGAAGGTGCTACTATCGCCATCTCGTCCCATCTCCTCTTGCATTCAATTTGGATTCCATCCCATCCAAATCAAGACCATTGATCGAGTATTGTCGGAGCACATCATCGACAGTAGCCGTGCACTTGTCGACGGAGCAGGAAGAGGGCCATCTATCGGAGAAGGCAAGACGAATATGGGAGAGGAAGAGGAAGGGGGGTAGAGAAGAAGAGAGGATGATATGAAGGAGATAATTACAATAATATAGAAGTCAGATGGATCATTGGCTTGTGTTTTTGGTATGTCTAGCTAGATTAACTCATGAATGGTCAATTCAATTTGACTCAAGAAGAGTCAAATTAACTGCAGGGTCGGTGGTGTTAAACGGAGCAAGTTTGCGGGGTTCATGTGATAATTACGATGTTTGTAGAGTTGAAATGGTAATTCACAAAATTTCTAGGGTTCATGGTGTAAAAATCCAATTGGAAAAAGCAAAATTACAATGCAGTAGATAATATATGACCGTTATTGAGCATATAGATGACAACCATTGGATTTGAACACTAAGGTATAGGGGCTTTTCCAAAAAAAATCATATTGGCTAATCAGAATGGCCTATTTGGATTAAAAGTTTGAGGGATGGCTACCTTTTTCCAATAACAAAGGACCTACTAACTTATTGGGAATCTTTGCTTTAGAAACAATGTTCAGGACTTGTTTGACTTGCAGACATTCTTTAGAACAAAAGATTCACTATGAAGTAATCGGCGAATTATGCTGTGGTCTTCTTGTTTTTTTTCCAGTTACCGAGCTATTATATTTTTATTATGTAAATGTTGATTCTGTTATATGATAGGCAAATATGACTTTCAGTTATCGATTTCCTGTGCTTGCAGTATCTCAACTTGAGGATGGAGTGCTGCGTCTGGTAAATGATGATCACAGAATAACAGCTTTGGTTGATTGCAGTGGTCTTGCAGCAATCAGGTTTCCCATGCATATGCTGAGATCTTGTTCAACACTCCTGCAAGATCACTACCCTAATCGGCTTGCAGCTTTGCTTGTGACACGGCTTCCTCCTTCTACCTTAGCAATCACTCATTCATTTATCCAGGTAGCTTTTCACAAGGCTGCTACATTGCTTGAAAACGGGGATAGTTTCTCATTCCCTTGTCTTTTATACTTCGGTTGGTCATGGTCCATATTTTCATCATTATTTCTGTTAATGAGTAAAATATCGAATGCATGCAGTATGCATGCGTGCAACATCATATAAAGTAAAGTACGGATAGTGAAGCATTATTGTTGCTAACAATACAACGGAGCCTTATATTGGGCTTATCACTCTTTCTTATTTGGAGTTTTTATTTTGGGGGGGGGGGCTTAATGGGATTGACAGCCCATTGCACCACATATTATACCATATGCGGTGTGTATGCGATCATAGAGCATAGACAACCCGAGTAAGCAGTATGTAGGACTGAATATGCACCTTCCTATCCGTTTACAATTGAATCTGATTAGCTCCCTTATGAGTTAGGAGTATACCCGCACTCGCATATTCCCTCTTCCCTACTGGAGTTCCTAACAAAATCCTATCATGCACATGGTATGAAAAAAACATCCCTCGACACACTCGAAGTGTTTGCTTCGATGAGAGATGGGTTGAATTGGCCTCAAGGTGAGGCGACTGCCTCAAGGTATTGAGGCATTGCGAGGCGATACTGCCATGAGTCGTATAGGCGAGGTGATCTGGGTTTAAGTGCACATGACCAACAATCAAGGAAGGCCGTATCGATATCAATATCGTTTCGATTCGCCCGGAAATAGATATATCGGAATATATCGCCAAGATATCGAAGATATCGATGGAAGTGTCGGAAGTAGCTCAAAAAGCCATTTTTGTCATTTTTTTAGAAATTAAGATCATCCCAGATATTAAAACAACAAATAACTTACAAATACACACTTATGTCACACATATCGGTCATTTATAGCCGATATATCGCACATATTGGTCATATCGATCATATCGTTGTTTATGTTTATTCCCGACCTATAGATATTGAAAATGGATTCCATTCAAATTATTATAGCATTAAATAAGTTACACTTAGATGACACATATAGATCATTTGTGGAGACTATGATCCTTATATTGGACATATCGATCATATTGAACATATCGCTGGTACTGTTAGTTGTTGTTAACCTATACATATTGAAAATGGAGTTCATCCAAGTTCTTAGATCACTAAATAACTTACAAATACATTCTTAGATCATGCATATCCGTCATTTTTATGAAGCTTATATCGCATATATCGATCATTTCAAACATATCGATATTAATGTTGATTCTTGACTTACAGATTTTTTTGAAGAATTGACTTATAGATATTGAGAATGGATTTCATTTAAGTCTTACAACATGAATGACTTGCAAATATACTCCAAGTTGAAGAACCATTGTATGCACCCTCCTGTCACACCATACCCTACCAGTAAGGGGGGCTCAGGTTGTCCCCCCCCTCTTGCGGGGGCAACACCCCCGATCTGAAATGAAATATATATAAACTATTGTGTGTTTTAATACTAGGTGTAGCTAGATATGTGTTTTAATACTGGGTGTAGCTAGATAAGTTGTGGAATCTATCTTGAATGAATGATAGCATTGATATATAGAGATATCAGCGAAATATCGATCGATATCCATGATTTTTTGTACTAAATCCATCCATTTTTTACTGATATGAGCCGATATGGCGACGCTGATATCCCTGTAAAAGGATATACTGGGTGATTTTGATACCCCTTCCCTATCGAAATCGATATATCAGCTATAATCGCTGATACGACCTTCTATGCCAACAATACTAATGTTTTCACCCCTCCCCCAAGCCCCAACCTCGACCTTTTCTGTACATGGGAGAAAAGCTAGGTTCAAGAATTCAGTATGCGTATGCATTTGGATATGTCACCGAATATTGATTATGTAGTATGTGGGGACATGTGCACAGTTATGCAGTTATATACAATTTTCTAAATTTAAATTTAAAAATAAATAGATACCTGCAAATATATTACTACGGAATTTATCTAATAAAAGTGGAGTTCATGAAGATCTATGAAAAAAGACTTCAATCCACATAATACGAATATATAGAATATTAGATGATGCATTGGATACATGAAAATAATATATGTACAAAGCATAAACATGTTGCATATAGATGGTGCATTGCAGTTCGTCATAAAAATATTGCATATAACCATATATTCAGCTATAAAAACATTATTATTGAAGTATGTAATATATGAGTAATTGGATCTCTCCAAGATCCAATTACCACCATTGATGTTTAGTCCCACATGGATGAACGATGTGACTTTGACTTGTCTGTGAGGCTATATAAGAAGCCCCACACCCTCTGTACTCATTGAGAGATTGCAATATATGGAGTTGGATTTGATGAATCGACGATTCATCATCTTTATTCTTTTATTTTAGTTTCATTTCTTTAGTCAAACACCTGTAAATACCCACTAATTCCATGAAATTACCATTCTGCATGCATTTATTAAATATGCATTTTTAACACTTCTTATATTCAAAATAAAAGAATAAAGAAGAAAAGAAAAAGAAAAGAAAAATAAAGGATGTATTTATGGAATAAATGCAGACTGATCTGAACCCCGAGAGAAGGCCAAGACTTGACCTGATCGACCAGGAATAAAGTAGCGGGAGATAGGGTCTTTAATTCAAAAATCCAAAAATAATTTGTAAATTTTTCCTTGTATATTTGTATAAAACTTACACTATTTTATTTGTACATAAATTGACCTCAAATTAAATATTTTTGTAAACAAAAGTTGTAAATAAAAATGTTTTGTAAGTAATACAAATAACTATAAAATAAAATAATGTACTAATTACAAATAATCACACTCAGAAAAAGCCATAAAGCAATCATCAAAAGACCAATTCCGGCTCCATACGAACTCAAATTGAATTAGACTCACTTTCATTATATTCTAAATTAAATTATTTTTCAAATGACCGTGGTTTCATAATTTTTGGAGTTGTGGTTGAAAAGTCGATTTTCTGGGGTGGTTTGTGCAGTTTTACCACTTACTTATTGTATATATTTATTTTTTCATCATTAAAAATAAATAAATAAATAAATATTATATAAAAATTATTTCCTTATTTGTACATATGTATGTTGTACTATATGTATATAATATGTGTATACAACTAATTTCCTTACATAAAAATCACAAAAAAATAAATATCTAACATTAATTAATTTAATTATGAAATTTAGATTTAATTATTTAATTATTTAATTTATTCGTTATTTGATTTGAAAACATAACTTATATATAAAGATATTATTATATACCTTAAATAGCCACCATTATGGTGGTTTAATTAATTTTTATAAATTAATTATTTTATTTAGTTTATTTAAATCCGAATTTCGTTTTTAATTAATTAATTAATTAATGTTATTAATTCCACCACTAAACACCTTCATCTTTTGTAAATATCTTCCTTTTGTGGATTTGATCTTTTTAACGAGTCTCCTTTCTTTCATTACTCTTTGATCAATCTTTGGTGGAGAGGAGCCCGATCTCCGAGCGCTTCTCATCGTAGAAGGGTGCCCGGCCTTCGAGTCGTCCGGTGACAGCGAGTCGGCCCTCGTCGAGGCCATCACGGTGTATCCGTTCCCGAGGTGAGATCCATTTTCTTTTCCGTCATTTTTCCTAGATAAATCTTAGATTTAATTTTTGTGTTGATTTCACAATTAATCTTTAAACCTTAAAATCCCAAAAACATCCATCTCACATTTTCTGATCCGACTCCGATCTTCCATCTCATTTTATCGATCTAGTCGTTTCTTATTCTACCTCACACAACCTATCACCTCCGACCACGCACGATGGTCGGAAATCTAGATCTATCTCCCGCTTTGCCAAGATCCGCAACCGTCTACGCACCCTCTTTTTTTTATAAATGAAATAAACAAATAAAAAATACACATAGTCATTTTTATTCCTAACATTTGTTTTGCAGGAAAATTTAAAAAATAAAAAAATATTTTTTTTTGTTTTTACGGTTCTTGTTTGAAAAAAATAATATTTTTTTTGTTGTTTATGTATACAAAAAATTTGAAAAATCCAACGGATGGCGACACCAACCTAGCCACCAGGAGCGCCGCCCGCTTCGTTGATCTTCCATATATGTCCAAGCCAACGATGCCCAGCCAACCGCATCGCCCTCGAGATCTGGGCCTTCCTCCATGGCGCCTCCACAGCCTCCACTGGCAGCCTCCTCCGTGAGGCCCCACGCGGGGCCTGCCAGACCATCGTCGTCGCGCCTCCGCGTTCCCCGCCCTTGCACGTGGGCCCATCGCCATGCACCGCTCGACGTGCTGCCCCCGTCGCGAGCGTCGACCCTCACGAGCCAGCCCGTCCGACCTTCCACCAGAGCCTCCCCATCGACCATGACCTCATTGCGCTAACCGCGCGAAGCCCGCGCTCCTCCACCGCGCGGCCTGTGTGATCCACCGACCTTGCTCAGCGGCGTCGCGCGGCCCGTTGTGCCCACGCCAAGAGGTGGATGCGAACACGACCTACTTCCATAGAGTTGCAAGTGGGAGGTGTCGTCTTAATCTCGATCGTAGTGAATGGTAACATGGTGGAGGGTGACCATGGGATGGGGTGAGCCATAGCTGACCTCTTTCTTGATTCCTCAAGAAGGAAGGAGGATCGGCCTTGGAGGTGGTCGGGAGGTGGGGCTTTCGTTGTGTTAGAGCAATACGCAAATCATCTGGTACAAGTCATAACCCAGGAGAAGGTGAAGGTTGCGGTCTGGAACTTGAATGTTGATGGTGCACCTGGTATGGATGGGTTCCCAGTGTTCTTCTTTCAGAAGTTTTGGGAGCTGGTAGGGAGGGAGGTGTTTGAAGTGGTGGAGGAGTTCACCCGTGCTAATGCAAGATTTGATAGACTAAATAGAGCACTGCTATTTTTACTGCCTACGAAGGATGTGGCTGAAAGAATAGAGGAGTTCTACCCAGTTTCCCTTTCCAATGTTATTTACTTAATAGTAGCAAAGGTGTTGGATTTAGACTGAATCGAGTGTTGGATCACATCATATCTCTGTTTCAGGGTGCTTTTGTTCTGGGAAGACAAATAACAGATAGTTTCGTCACGACCTCTGAGATCATCATCGACTGGAAGAGGCGGAAGTCGATGGGGTTGTTTGGAAGGTTGAATTCTCCAAAGCATATGATACATTAGACTGGCGTTTCCTTTGGATGGCAATGTCAAAGCATGGTTTCCCAATTATGTGGATCTCTTGGATGAAGCGTTGCGTCACCACGACATCGTATTTAATGCTTGTGAATGGTAGACTTGAAGGGGGGTCTTTTCAATCGTAACGGGGGGTGAGACGAGGATGCTCCCTCTCCCCTATGCTCTTTCTCATTGCAACCGATGTTCTTGCATGTACGGTGACAACGGTGATACAGAATGAGGTCTTGGTCGGTTACTATAATAATGATATTTCTATCCCTCTGCTACAATATGATGATGACACTATCTTCTTTATCGAAGGAAGCGAAGAAGAAGCTAAGGTAATGATGTTTACCTTGGAGATCTTCGAGAGTTATCTAGGCTTGTCCTTAATCTAGATAAATGTACTATTGCCCATTTAATCATTCGGATAATGACGCTCGAGATGTTGCACCGTGCATGGCGCTTCTTGTGGTTCTCCGTCAATCCACTACCTGGGTTTGCCTCTCACGATTGGTGAACTCAAGCTGTCGGATTAGCTTCCTCTCATCGAGAAGTTGGAAAAAAAGCTCTCGGGTGGAAATCGTCTATCTTATCTCGTGGGGTTGTCCGGTGCTTGCGAAGGTTGTCCTTTCGTCTATACATGTGTATTTCATGTTGTCTCGTCTGCTACCCATTGTTATTAGATGAAGATTGGAGATGCTATCGAGGCTGTTTCTCTGGGGTAGGATGAGCGCGGATGGCCCCGGATATTTGGTGGACTGAGATATAGTTACCTTGCCTATGAAGACTAGAGGTCTCGAGATTCTGCACCTGGAGCTGAATGAATGAAGCCCTTCTTTTAAAGTAGGTTAGCATGATCGAGGGGAGAATTGGTGAATTATGTTGTAGATTCATTTGGCGCATCTATGGCATTGGAGTACGGTACTTGCTATCTTAACAGAACTCACATTTGTTTGCCTTCTAGATGGGCATCAGGTCGGTGCCACCATGCTTTCACGAGCTTTTTCGTCCGGTGTTTGGTGATGGTAATACTTTCGCTTTTTGGACTGACAACTGGACAGGTGAAGGAACACTCGCTTCTAGGTTCCTTTGCCTATTAGCTTTGGCTGCTAATCATGACGCTAAGGTGACGGAATGTTGGCTTGATGGAAATTGGATGCCCACATTCTTAAATGACTTCTCTAATGAGCATCTAGAGGACTTCTGTTTGCTTTTGGACTCCATCAAACAAACTGGTAGGCCAACCTTTGGGTGGGATCACAGGGTGTGGAAGACTAATTCGTTTTCGGTCGAAGGAGCCTACGGTGCCATCTCTAGACCTCCACTGCAAAGGACGGATACTCTGATTCGTGATTGTGATTTTATCCGGAAGATGACATTGCCAAGTAGAATTGGGTTCTTTATGTGGATGTTCTGAAGAAAGTGCATCATGACGTGGGATCGTTGTGCTAGACTGTTCAGAGAAGTCTCTGACAGGTGTCTTCTCTGTGAGTCTCGTATCGAGACAATAGACCGCCTTTTTTTCCACTGTGAGATGACTTGTCCAATATAGCTGGAACTAGAGGCTGACCGGCTGTCTCTTCAGAACTTGGAGTTGTATGGACTCTGTTTGAAGCAAGGGACGGGTCTAAGGAGGTTCTTCTGTGTCCTCTTGCTTTGGTCTGAGCAGTTTGGTTGGCTAGGAATATCTCTCTGTTTTCTTCTCATAGATTCTATCTTGAAATAGTAATCGTGCATGGTAAAACTCTTCTTGGGTCTTGGGTTGGCTGTTGTAAGTCTTCTTATCTCTAACCTTCATTTATAAATAAATTTGGGGTAGGCACCAGAGCATGTTCCTCCTTTTTAAGTCTGAAAAAAGAGTAATTTTTAGAAATCTGACAAGCAACCAAAAGTCATATCAGTTACAATTAGATACTTGTGGCACTACCTTTTTCTTGCATCCCTTGGCTCTGAACTCATCCACGTGCCCATTATAGAAGCAGATAAATGTTGACTGTGGATATACAAAAAATCTATAAGTAATCTCCTCTCCTCAAATCTACTTATGCTACTGGATCCTTGATGGGATTATTTCTTGCAAAAGATCGACTGTATAGTGTTCTTCATTGTATGGCATTAATGAGTACAATTTTAACCTAGTCCTTGTAAATGTCTGGCCTCTTAATAGCCTTCAATTTCTTAGTTTAACGTCTGTGCAATTGATGTGGTTGGTCAGAATTTGAAGCCAGAAACTCGGAAGAAAGTGAGAATCTGGGGAGAAACATATCCTGACGTACTCTTGGAATTTCTTCAGTCTGTTCCCGCATTTCTGGGTGGCAGTTGCACTTGCAGTAAGTGCTACGATCTTCGTCCATCTTCGCAGGTATTCACCGGAGAGAGCAGCAGGAGCAAGTTAAACAGAGCTACTTCAAATGGCGGATTTAAGCAAACTCAGGTGGACAGTACGGAGATTTCCTATGGAAGCAACTGCGAGCAGGTTATAAGAACTGCTGTGTTTGGCTTGCTTATGCTCTGGATATTTTTGGCTTTCTTCGTCGGCATGCAGGATCCGGATGGCTTCTCGATATCTTAACTGTGCATTCTTTTCTCATTTCTTTGTGATCTTTTACTGACTTCTCTAGTATTCTATGATAATAAATGTTTGAAATAACTTTGATTACAGCATAAATTTGTATAGGTTTGTCTACTACCAACAAAATAAATTGGAAGCAAGGATCTTGTTTTTTTGCTAGATATAACCCCAACAAGAAGTAGCCTTTGGATTCTGAGATTGATGATGGTAAGAAATGGACTGTAATGAATCAACTACTGAACCTTTCTGCAACAGGTCTCATGCCCTGTTTTAAGATGAGGCAGAATGTGTATTGTCCAATGTTATGTCCACGTGTATGTGAAGTCCTTAATGACTTGTCTTCATTCTTTTATGCATCATGTAGGAGGGGCACAGTGGCCGCAGGTGTTACGATACTTATGTTATCTCCGTTATTTATTTTTATTGTCTTGTTTATGTAATTTACCCATAGAGCTTTTCTCCTATATAAGAGAGCTCTAGGGTTAGATGGAATGTAACTTTTCATTCTGATTACTTTTCCACATGGTATTAGAGCAACAGTCCTAGACCGGAGCCTGTGCCCTAATTCCTCGTCCCCACCAAAAGCCTCGCACGCCGCTGCCGCCTCAAGCTTTGCCCTCGCGCTCCCTGCACCCCGCCATCTTGCGCATCTGCGCACTCGCGCGGCTGTGCCTCCTACGCGTGGTTGTGCGCCTGCGCACATCTGGTCTCCAGCGCACCTGTACGTGCGTCCTAGCTCTTCAAAAGAACCCTTAAGGCATGGAAGGAGTTGTGGTATGAGTCTACGCCCACAACTGCCTTCATATATGTCCGCGTAGACATTCTTGTCTAATCTTGTAACCAAGCTTGCAAAAGTCGGCCGACTAGGCCGACTAGTCGGCCCGACTAGTCGAGTCGGGGGGGTAGCCGACTCGACTAGGCCTAGTCGGCCCTTAGTCGGTCCACCCGACTAGTCGGGCCGACTAGTCGGCCTAGTCGGCCGACTAATCGGCCGACTTTTACAACAACCTTTTTTATTTTTTTTGTTTTTCACTTTTTTTAAAAGCAAACATATTCTAATACGCTTAATGTTATATTTAAAGTCAATTACTTCTTTTGTTTCATCATGATGTCATATAAAATGTACAAATACATGTATATACATACGAATATATGTATAAAAAACTGATTTATATATTTAAAATAATTAAAAATTCAAAACCGACTATTGACCGACTAATTCCGACTAGTCGCCCGACTGCCGACTAATCCTTAGTAGGTGACCCCGCCGACCGAGTACCGACTACCGCTTTCTGCAACCTTGCTTGTAACCCCAATCTACAGAGATTGTTGTCATCATGTCATACAACAAGGCAGATACTCCATCCATGGGTGCCTTTAAAGGTCCAGCACCCATTGTGAGAATGGATGGAACAAACTATGAACTGTGGGCCATGCAGTTCATGAGTCTGATGCAGTGCAATGGCAAGAAGCATATCCTCACACAAAAGGAACCTATTGATAAGACTGGGGTTAACGCCTCATGGGAGGCCGACGATGCCTATGCACGTGTATGGTTATCTGGCACTATATCCATGGAGATAGCCAATGACATTCTGAGTCAGCCCACGACGAAGGCTAGGTGGGATATCCTTGCTGCTACATATTCTCCTGCAAAGAACGAATCGAAGATTCTGCAACTTCAGCACGACATCTTCACTTCGAGACATAATGGTCGTCCTCTTCATACCCTGTATACCTCTCTAAGGGGTATGTTTGAGAAGTTACATGGTTATATTCGTTTTACTGCTACACCGGAACAACTCAAGGCATATAGGGACTCAGTGATGACAGGAGTATTTCTAGCAGCACTTGATCATGAGTATGATGTTTCCAGAGCACATATCCTTACAGATGCTACCATACCTCCTATGGAGGAGGCATATCGCAGGTTGAGTAGACTCTCCATATCTCCTGGTGGATCACAACTGTCTCAGACGTCCTCAGCCATGGCATCATCCTGTGGTAGGGGAGGACCTCCACAGTTTCGAGATCGAGGTGGCGTGGCAGGGGAGGGGGTAGTCGACCCCCTTGACTGTCGTGTACTTACTGTCGCAGAATAGGTAACACTGAGGAAACATGCTATTCCAAGCATGTGTTTCCTACTACTACAACACGTGTTGCAGAGCAGACTCAGCAGGAAGGGGGTCCTTCACATGTCTCTAATCATAGGTTTGATGATCTGGTGGCGCGACTTAGAGGGATCATGCCTAGCCAGGGGTCAGCAAGTTCTTCAGGATCTTCGAAGGTAGCTGCATCAGCATCATCACCAGCATCCACGTCAGGTACAACATATGCTCTTACTAGTTGTTACAGGGCAGATTTATCAGAGTGTACCATGGATTCAAGAGCATCTCACCATCTATGTGCTGACATGCAGGAGCCAGTTGAATGATTTGCGTCCATCTCAGACAGGACGATCTTTGGTGACAGCTGATGGGACACACTCTCCCATTACTGGTCAAGGGGAGGTGCAGTTGACTCCAGCAATACGGCTTCAGAATGTCCTTTATGCTCCTGAATTTTCAATGAATTTACTTTCGATTAGAGTCAAATCACTAAAGATTTACATTGCCGTGACATATTTGATCCATCTGCTCGTGTGTCTCAGGACGTCCACACGGGCAGGGTGATTGGATCTGGCGGCAAGGGGGTCTCTACAGACTGGTGCAGTCTCCTTATGCTGGTGTCTCTTCTCTTCATGCTAGATCTGTTTCTCCCTATACATGGCATCTCCGGTTTGGTCATCTTCCTTTGCAAAAGATGGTTCATGTTCTTCCACAGATTTCTCCCCATTCCACTTTTCAATGTGAGGCTTGCCAGCTTGGAAAACATCATCGGGCTTCCTTCTAGAGTCGTCAGGGTCCAAGTAATCATGGTTTATTTGAGTTTCTCCATTTTGATATTTGGGGTCCTAATCGTGTCCCAGATCTCCAAGGACACAGATTTTATCTTGTCGCAGTTGATGAGTTTTCTAGATTGTCTTGGGTCTTTCTTCTTAAGAATAAGTGTGAAGCTGATCCTGTTTTTCAGTCTTTTATTAATGTAATAAAGAATGTTTTTTCTGCCAGAGTCAAGTACATACGTTCTGATAATGCTCTAGAATTTGCAGTACTCAACTCTCTCAATTCCTTAAGTCCCATGGGATTGTGCATCAGACATCTTGTGCATATTCCTCCCAACAGAATGGGGTGGCTGAAAGGAAACACCGCCATCTTTTGGATGCTACCAGAACCCTCTTGATTCAGAGCCGTACTCCTCATTCCTATTGGGGTGATGCGGTTCTAACTGCTTGTTATCTGGTAAATCGTATGCCTTCGTCGGTGTTCGGGGAGAAGATCCTGTTCTTGACTGTGTTTCCCGAGACGGATCTTTTCTCGCTTACGCCACGTGTCTTTGGTTCAGTTGCGTTCGTTCATCGGTTTTCTCCTAGTCTTGACAAGCTCTCTCCCAGAGCCGTCAAATGTGTGTTTGTGGGGTACTCCAAAACCTAAAAAGGATATCGTTGTTTTGACTCTATTCGATGAAGATACTATGTCAGTGCAGGTGTCACATTCTTTGAGTCCATTATGTATTTTTCTCCCACATGTGACAGACTTACTCCTTTAGAGTATGGAGAAGACATCTATATGCCTCCTCCTCCATCACTACCATGTTCTACTCCATTACCACCATCACCACCACCACTGTCTCCTACATTCTTCCCTCAGGTCTACCAGCGACGACCCCCTGCTCTTGTACCTCCCCAATCATCCAGCACGCCCGAGGTATGTATTGAGCATTTGAGTTCTTCTTATGGCACGGGTGATTTGCATGTACATACTGAGGTACAGGTGCAGATGATATCTCTACTTCTCCTGTTGACGATCAAGATATCCCTATTGCACTTCGGCGGCAGAAACGTGTACGGATAATGCAACCTAAATATGGGATGGACTTTGGTTCTCAAGTTTCCTTAGAGCGTTTGTCCAAGGATTTTCAGCACTTTGTTGTAGGGTTGTCAGTTGTAGAGATACAACAGTCATATCAAGTAGGCCTGCAAAGCAGTCAGTGGCATTTAGCTATGGAGGAGGAGATGACAACATTACGGTCATGAGGTACGTGGAGTATAGTCAATCCTCCACCAGGTGTGTCTGTTGTTGGTAGCTAATGGGTTTTTACTGTGAAGCATCAGGCTGATGGTACAGTTGACCGATACAAGGCCAAGTTGGTTGCTCGTGGGTTCACTCAGACATATGGGGTGGACTATCAGGACACGTTTTCTCCAGTGGCGCATCATTCTACCTTACGGATTGTTATTACTGTTGTTGTGGTACGTGATTGACCCCTTTTCCAGTTGGATGTCAAGAATGCTTTCTTGTATGGTGATTTGCAGGAAGAGGTCTACATGCAGCATCCACTTGGGTTTGCTGCTGAGGGGGAGTCTAGTATGGCGTGTCGTCTTCATAAGGCTATATATTGCCTTAAGCAGAGTCCGAGGGCTTGGTTTCAGAAGCTCTCAGAATTGATTGAATAGAAGGGGTTTGTCAGATCTACTGCATACCATACTCTCTTTGTAAAAGAGACCAGCAAGGTATTGTGGTCATCTTGGTTTATATTAATGATATTGTTATCATCGGCAGTGATGAACATGGCATTCAAGCAGCTAAGGAATTCCTTGGACAGCAGTTTGTTACCAAGGATCTAGGTACGCTTCGTTACTTCCTTGGACTGGAGTTTGCACGAAATCGACAAGGTATGGTTATGATACAAAGGAAGTATGTTACTGATATGTTATCTGAGACGGGTATGACAGAATGTAGACCAACTACTACCCCTATGGATCCTAAGGTGAAGTTTTATGATGATGGATCTGAGGAGGTGGACAAGAGACGATACAGAGAGCTAGTGGGAAAATTATTGTATATTACTATTACCAGGCCGGATATATCGTTTGTTGTGAGTAGGGTAAGTCAGTTCATGGAGCAACCCAGGCAGGCTCACATGGATGCAGTTTTTATGATCTTGAGATATCTGAAGTCATCTTCAGGTGCAGGTCTTCTGTTTAGAAGAGATACAACTCTTTCAGTTACATGATGTACATATGCAGATTATGTTGGGTGTCCTAATGACAGAAAGTCTACTTCATGCTTTATTGTGTTTATTGGCGGCTCAATAGTATCCTGGAAGAGTAAGAAACAAACTGTAGTTGCTCGATCCAGTGCAGAATCAGAGTATAGGGCAATGGCCCAAGGTAGTACTGAGATGATGTGGGTTAAATCTGCCTTGACTGATTTAACGATTGAAGTTCCTCTTCCTATGCATCTTAAATGTGATAATCAGGCAGATTTGTTTATAGCTAATAATCCAGCCTTTCATGAGAGGACAAAGCATATTGAAGTGGATTGTCACTATACTCGTGATCTGATCCAAATGGAGCTCATTTCAATATCTTATGTATCATCAGGAGATCAGATTGCAGACATGTTTACAAATGCCCTTGCTAGAGGTCCTTTTCATCATTGTTGTTCCAAGCTGAGCATGATATATATATATATATGCTCTAGCTTGAGGGGGAATGTTACGATACTTATGTTATCTCCGTTATTTATTTTTATCATCTTGTTTATGTAATTTACCCATAAAGCCTTTTTTTTTAATAATAGGCTCAGTAATTTCGGGGGTCTGGAGCGTCCCCATTGGGATTTAAACCCGGGTCCTTTAAAGTGGAGGCACACTGCTCTACCACCAGACAACTTCTTGGATTCCTACCCATAGAGCTTTTCTTCTATATAAGAGAACTCTAGGGTTAGATGGAATACAACTTTTCATTCCGATTACTTTTCCACATAAGGCATGTGAGTATCAAGTTTTATTGAAGGGCCCTTAGAACCATGTATGAGTTCCATCTCATGAAATCATAAACAAATGCATTATCCATGTTCTAGAAGTGGCTTCTGGATATAATTATTGCTTGAAGATTAATTTGTAATTAAAGAAAAATACAAAAAGGGAACAAGAGTGGAAAATACTTCTCACACCCAAAAAAACTCCATATTCTAACCATCCAATCTGGCACGACACCTTAACTGCCACGTAGGACCACCATACTTGTGATTGTGGTAGATGCATTGGATCTGTTTTATATTTATATCAAATCTTCAATTCGATTTCCGTGTACTCATTGCAGGTTCTGAGGTCAACCTATTAAAAGTTTAGGGACCTGCCATGGATTTATCATATTACTTGATTGTTTATTGGTAGATCTTACGGGATCTGCCATATTGCTATGTTTTGATGATTATTCTTCATCTATTGTATTAGTAGCCTGTTTTTGGTAGCAGGTCTTTACTTGTTACCATGACCTGACACCACTGCCACCCTCGCTTTCTCCTTATTCCTCAGTTGTCACCACCTCCTTTGTCCCCACCTACCTTGCCGCTGCCGCCACCATCATCGCCTTCCCGTACATACCTATGCCTTCCACCCCCTATCTACCACCTGCATCACAGTCACACGCAACCACCACCACCGCCATCTTCTTTATCATCACCGCCATTGTCGCTGCCACCACCACCATCCCTGCCACCTTGTGCTCATCATCGGTCTGCCACCATCCACTTGTCGCTTGCCACAGCACAACTGCTGGTCATGCTCTTGTCATGTTGCTGGCAACCATCACATACAACTTGCTTATCGCGTAACTGTGACCCGTTGCACCATTGTTGTGCTGCTGCAGCCACCGGAGCAAACGGTGCATGCTTCTTAATAGAGACTTTTTTAAACAATTTTGAATTTGTGCATGGTGAGTAGATACCATATGTGATTTGGTTAGGTTTCAGGGTAGGTTTTAGGGTGTTTACCATATTATGGCAGAAGTTAGAGATATGGTATATAGATCCAAAAACATACCGAAATGTATACCCAATCCAGATGTGGATCCTTATGTGGCATCCATGTTGTTTGAATCAATATACCTACCTTTCACATTATCTTTTCTCTCTTCTGAAAAATGTCTATTTAAGGGCACGTGCAGATCTTGTGCAATGCTCCAATTGTCACTTTATACGTGGGCGGGCGCAGGGCGTGCGAAGCCTTCGTGGACGAACAGTGTCCAGAAGTACGCTTGTCTCCGATTGTGAATAATGGCGATGACTTGATGGTATATATATTAGTCGCAAGACCCATCTACAAGATATCATGATATATATTAGCAGGGACAAAAAAGAGGTAGATTAACCCAAATTAGCATTCATGCTACTAAAAAATAGCAAGAGGCGTGCAGGAAGAAAGCATGGTAAAAAAGTGCCAGGTTGATCCCAAAAATAATATCCCTGATATTCTCGTGAAAAATATAGCAGATAGTTGGAGGGATGCAAACAAGCTATTGGAAAGGTGGCAGATAAACTAAAAGAATGACATTCATGCTTTTCCAGTAAAAGAACATGTCGGCAGAACGAGGTAAACCTAAGGCCCTGTTCGTTTAGTGAATAAGGGGAGTGGAATAAGGGGAATAAAGCCCCATTTTCCTCCCAACACGGTTCCCCGTGGTACGACTATTCTCCATTATTTCATCTTATTTCACTCTTATTCCTATGTTTATCCCACCTTATCTACCTTTATTTCACCTTATTCTCCTTATTCCTATCCTCCAGCCGAACAAATAATAGACCATTATTCTCCTTATTCCCAATTCTTATTCCTGCTTATTCCCAAACCGAACGGGCCTTAAAAAAAAGTAGCACTAAGGCCATTCTCATAAAAAAAGAGCAGGAGAGAGATGTATCCTACGAAAAAGTTATTGGTTAACCAAAAAATTAACAAATGTTATTCTTGTAAAAGAAACATGTGAGAGGAGAGAGAGGTAAGCGTGATACGAAAAAATGCAGATTAATCTAGGAAATAATATACATGCTAGTCTCGCAAAAAAAAGGTGAGAGGAGGGAGTTAAGCACGTGTAAAATAGAAGACTAGAAGTGATAAGCAACAACCTACAAAAAAAAGTGATATATTCACCCAAAAAATATAGTGCTAATATTATTCTTGTACTGTATAGATAGCAGATGAGAGGGAGATAAGCAATGAGATAAGAGAAAAATAGTTCATCTAGCACCAAGGTTTTTAAACCGAATTGGAGACGGAATGAAAATCCCAACCAGAAAAAGGTTGAATTGGGTTGGACCATAGAAACAAATCGATTCCCTCGAATGATTATGTCATTATTTTTTATAAGCGTATTAAACCAAATCGATAAGGAAAAAATGGTTGAACCAGGTAAGTAAACCGGAATGGATTAGAACATGTACAAATTACACACTCAAACACACTTGAAATAAATATAAAATAAGCAAAAATTTAATATCGTGCTTTATACATAAAATATTTTCTTGAATATGAAACATTAAAAGCTATTCATATAGATGCAAATAACATTTGAATTAAATACTCTAGTATAACAATAGCTTAATTATATTTACTATCCAATCCTTTTCAAAAAGTTGAGTTGGAGTAGTTAGTTAATAATAGTACTTTGTAATGGATTACAAGAGGTCGTAACTTCAACACTTATCATAGCTATTATTATTTTAATATAAACTCAAAATTGAATTGTAGTTGAGTGGTTCAATTTTGATTGACCCGGGATAATCGAGTTGCAAATAGTCAATCGACTGATCGATGTTGAAATAATTTTGTGTTAATTTAACTCGAACCGTGAAAATCGATTAACCGGATCGATCCATGCCCGTCTAACCAGTTGAGTCAGACAATCCGATCTAATTTAATAATATTGTATAGCATACATGATATACTCTCGCACTATAAAACAAGTCCAATGGAGCTAAGCAATATATTATTTTAGTATAAACTCAAATTTAAATTGTAGTTGAGTGGTTCAATTTCGATTGATCCGAGTTAAGTCGGGTTGCAAATAGTCGATCAGACTGATGGTTGAAATAATTTGTGTCAATTTAACTCAAACCGTGAAAATCGATTAATGGAACCGATACATGCCTGGTTTACCGGTCCAACCGATTGAATCGACTGGTCTAATCCAATTTCAATAATATTGTATAGCATACATGATATACTCTTGCGCTAATGGAGATAAGCAGTATACTATGAAAATGGCACGTTCATCATAAAACATAACTATCTATGTATTCATTATATAAAATTAAAAAAAAATTACTATCCAAAATTAGCATGGGCCCTTACAAAATGTCATGGCTCTTTAAAAAATAAAATGATTATAGAAAATATTAGGTTAACAAGCATTGCACTTATGCTTTTTTTATTGTGTTTAGCATGTAGATGATAAGCTTGATATGACAAAATGATAAATACTCAAGGGGCATTCAGTTTGGAAATAAGCATGAATAAAGGCAGGGAATAAGAAAAATAAGGGTCTGATTGGAAATACTTGAATAAAGAGAATAAGGTGGAATAAAGGTAGGTAAAATGGAATAAAGATAGAAATAAGGATGGAATAAGGTGAAATAATGAGACGTGGAGGGAAATAGCCGTACTTTTGAAAACATCACTGCACGAGGAATTGACCCCTTATTTTAGTGCGTATTCTCTAAACAAACAGGGTCAAAAAGTAGAATCCATGCTAGCCTTGTATTATAAAATAATGTATCAAACGGAGATAACCATCCTACGGAAAAATAGTAGATTAAACATCAAAAAATAACATTCATGTTATTTTAATGTTACAATAGAGGGAAAGAGATTATCATCTAAAACCACAACATAACAATCACAGTATAAATAAATTGTTGGAGGGTAGTGGGAATATTACGAAAAAAGTTGTTAATCCTAAAAATAGCATCTATGTTATTTCTATAATATAAAATAACATATATGAGGGAAATAAAAAAAGTTATGAAAAAGTAATAATGATGAGTATGGATAATGGTACTTGAATTGATGGTATATATGGACGATCACATTGTATTGTGTGTATTTTGGGTATCATTTTGGATGCAATTCCCTTTACAAAAGCACCATGACTTTGGATAAAAAGACATTTACACTTGCACTTTTTGTTTCAGTTATGAACTCACTTTTTTCAACGTCACTATGTGTCGTACTTATGAAATATCTCATTTTCAAATACGTTACAGATTATAACACTCCAACCATAACCTTGACAACTTGAGTTTAAGCAATTTCAGGTAGTTGCCAACATGTCCAATTGTACTCGATTTCGACATTAAAGTTAGTTTCTCTCGATAACAATGGGCATGTTTGGTAATTGGGTTGAGCTGGTAGTTGTTTGGAGGGTTGGAAGGGTCGAAATGATAATTGTGATATGACATTGATTATGTTTTATATTAACTTTTTTAATAACCTTATTGTATTTTTTATATTAATAATTTTTTGACATAGTTAAAAAATATACCAAAGAAATTGTATGATCAATACAAGTAATCTCAACCCAGATTAGGAGGGTTGGAGCCAGTGGTATGCTGGTGTACACCAGCAACCAAACAGACCCAATGGATTTAGGTCTAGGCTCAGGATGTTACACTAACATCCTATTACCTTCTCATTGTCCCCGTATTAGGGATGCAAACGGCTACGGATATACACGTATCCGATCGGTCACCGTATCTGTTTTATACAGATTTTGACATCCGTATCCGTTTTAAAATGGATACGGATATGGATATTGATGATATCCGCAAACATTCGTATTCGTATCCGTATATACGTTTTCGTATATTAATGTAGTCATAAATTTATTTTACACAATATAACATAATTCTCTACCTCATTGTATCAAATTTATATAATTTTTATGATACAAACATATTTAGTAAATTAATATCATGTGTTTTCCATCCAATTCTTATATATTTAAGTCGATTTTATAGAGTATTTCTAAAATTACTCGTGTGCGATCAATATCCGTTTTACATCCATATTCGTTTTTTTAGGATATGGTAAGATAGTTTTAATATCCGTCAATATCCATATCTGCATCTGTATTCGTTTTAGAAAATGGATAAGAATACGGTAATACCTATATCCGTATCCGTATCCGACCGTTTGCATCCCTAACCTGGATATATCACTATGTCTTGCTAAGCTTCTTTAATTCATGGATTGGTTGGACTCTATTTGACAAACATTCCACTCATAAGTAATCAAGTTTAACCTAATCATCATTTGAAATCTATATAGGGGAAAAAGGGAAAAAATGTGTGAAAATTGCAATCCACTGACTGGCTGTCTTTCTAGTCACTGCTGAGTGCTGACCAAAGGTTACTCCAACACAGGGCAGCTCAACGTGGGCGACTGCCACTGGTAAATGCACGCATAAGAGGCATCTGAGGTCCATTTTAACCAGATCTTATCTCCCATCTTAGCCACCCAACCGGAATCTACCTTAATCCTCACCGTCCGATCGTCCGCAGTATTGAGACGTAACCCCTTCAGGTTAAACCCTCGGCGCACATCATACACGCAAGCGGGCCTTGTGGTGAGGTGGGAGGAGGGCTTTGCCTTTCCTCGAACATCGCCCCCTTGTCCTTCGCCCTCACTTCAAAGGGGAAGAAGAACACAGCAGCTCGGACCCTCAGCTCTCTCTGCTTCCAACTCCGAATCCTGCTTCGATCGATCGTCATGGCCGCGATCGGAGAAGAATCGATGGAGCTCGAAGCAATGCGTAAGGACGATCGTTCGTGGCATCCCTGCAGCATCTCCCTGAGGTCGGATTGGTCCTATGTAACTCTCCCGTTTCAGATCTTCGATCGCTATTACATAGGGTTTGTGGTTAGATCAGTGCTGGATTCTGTTGGATGCTGCAGTTTGTCCAATCAGATGTGCTGCTTTTTAGCTCAGGGGGCTTTTTTCTGGTGATTTCGATGCGCGATTGTCCTGATCTCGTCTTCGTGTTTATTGTGGTGATCGGTTTAGTTATGATTGCTTTTGATGTGGCTGTTTGTGTTTGGATCTTGTATTGAAGATGCATGAGATCTTAGGTCTGTTAAAATGATGAGGTTAATGAAGAATGCCGTTATTGAACTTCCCGTTTAAGGAAGTTGATGTTTTTTTGTTGCTTTTTTACTTTCCAAGTTTGGACTTGCACGCATCGATGTTGAGATCTTAGTTCTCTGTCATTAGGAACTTCAATTGCTGACTAGCTTTGAGTAGTGCGTATTTTCAATTGGTCTTTTAAGTTGAACAAGTTGTAGCTTACCTGATTCATTGTGGAAGTTCTAACTGAAGCTTTCTCTCCGGTTTCTTTGGTTATTTGCAGTGCGAATAGACCTGCCACTTTGGCCGTCGAAATTCACTCCAAAAACTTCACTGAGGAATATACCATTGCAGGTAAAAACGAGGTTCAGTCGTATTTGCGTTATCGTTCTATTCCTCTCCAGGATGGTGAATGCGCTAATGTTGAAGAAGGGGATCAAGTTCTTGCTATGAACAAGGACAAAAATAAACATTTATTTTTGGATGCGGTGGTTGAGAAGGTGCGTTCTGTACTAATTTACTGTCATGGTTCCTGTGTATTAATTTTGGCACTCATAATTAGTTATGAAAACGGATCGGATTTGGATAAGATATGGCTATTGCCATATTCACATTTGCTTTATCTAAATATTGAATACGAATACGGGGATATAAATCGGATATGTACTTAGAAATCTGTCCTTAAATATTGGTTGATAGTTGTTTACCAAATGTAATACATATTAATATGTATTATAAATTATGCATATTAATATGCATGAATTTGAGCAGGTAGAAAATAAATTTTGTACTTGATGTTCGAATCTAAATCCGGATCTTTTTGTTATTTATCCATATCCATATTTGGAAAATTTTATAATTGATACACATAGTTGCTTCATATCCGACTAATATTCGAATGCGGATATCCGTATTCGATATGGTAAGAGGGTTTGCTCGTAATTTTTGTGTGCGGTCTATATCTTTATTGAGTTTTCGACGGTGATGAGACCTGTCCCTATTGCTTGTCTGCTTCTTTTGATTTTGAGCATTCACTGCTTAGATGTCCGTTGTAGTACACATTTTGTGAATCGTCTGGTTTTCAATAAAAGGATTCGTTAACTCCAGAAATGGCATTAAAAGCATACATCATGTCATGTATACTTCTCATTAATGGAGATACATAATTTAATCTAATTGGGCAATTCTTTGAAATTTTAATTGAATCAATAATTTAACTATGGTCCTCACCATGTTCTGATGTTATTGTGCACTATGGCTTGGTTCTTTAAAGCTTCTTTTTATGTTTTTCATTTAATCAGTGGCCCTTCTCAGGAAGATCAATCAATTTTGCAGATAAGAAGAGTAAAGCACTCTAAACGTGTTTACTGCAGATGCACCTTTGAAGTAAAATGGCTTCACTCTGAAAGCCAATTAGAAGAAACGGTTCTTACCTCTAACTTGGTTATGAAATTATCCAAGAAAAGCATAGATAGCCATCCAGTTGTTGCGGAATTTCTAAATACTGTGAATTCTACACAAAGTACTTCAGATGTCTCCTTTTTTGAGGAAAACACACCAGAAATCGACATCCTAGGAGTGCCTGAATTTGATCTTCAGGGATTGTTGGAGAAACAAATAGAAGAAATCAGTAGATTCGTGGATTCATCAAAGGAAAACTGTGTGGAAGAGATTACCGTGGGATGGTCTAAAGGTATACACTACAATCTTCACAAAATTTATTTATATAGAGATATTCAAAAAAATCAACATTTTATTAAAACCCGGCCAAAAAAATCTCAAAAGTTTGAAGAGTATATATGATCGTGTTTGTACGAAGTTCTCCCATATGCATTGGTCAAAGGTGCATGCATCGTTCTCATTACATTGGTACCTTTCTTATTGTGATCACAACCAACATAGTATGAAATGAAGCAAGATGTTAGTGACCCTGTCATTTGAAAAGCATGCCTAAAAATGTATTACTTGACAATAATAAATAAATGTGTTGATATGCCTTGAATCCTAACCATCTGAATCAGGTTGAAGAATTATCGTATGCAACCTTCTGTCACACCATACCCCACTAAATGGGGGTCTCGTTGGTAGTCAGATATGTTGTAAAAAGGATTGCCATTGCATATATTAAACAATAAATCATCGGATCCAAATGAGTTAACAGAGAAACAATACCGAATAAAATTACATTAAACGTATGTTTCCCAATCATTATCCGATTATACAATGCAAACATGAACCGATTAATAGAACAGAAGCATAAATAACACGGGCATGATCCAGAAAGGGTAAAACAATAAACATATTGCGGCAACCAAAATAAAATAAAGATCAGTTTAGAAGTCACCGAAGCGTCCATGAAATGGGCTGTCCTTAGAGAAGATATCGCCCCCACAATACCGGTGCGTAGGGTACTGACGATCCGCTCCCAGGATACGACGGTTCACGATCGTCGTCGGCGCACACCAACGAGATCGTCCTCGATTGTACCTCAGAGAACTGCAGCCGAGAGAGGAAGAGGAAGACGTTCGTCCGTGAGAGGAAGACCCAGAGAGAGAGACGGCGTGATAGAGGTTTTTCTTGCGAGTAAAGAAAAATCGCGTCGGGTGAGGGATATATATAGAGGGGCTCGCGTGCCCTAGCGCGCGGTTATCTTTTGTTTCCGAAAACGCGTCCCGAAAACGCAGCCTTTCGGATCCCAAAATCGCGCCCATAATGGCGAGTTGAATTCCCATTTAAGTCGACTTACCAAATTAATCGTGTGATTAATTTAATCGACTTACCAAATGAAAACCGTATCAAAAGTATCGAGATCCGAGATCCGAATTGACTCTCCCGAGCCCGAGCCCGAGCCCGAGCCGGAGACGGAGACGGAGCGGAGCGCGCGCGCGTGCGCGCGTGTGTGGTCCTCCATTCCTCCTCTCTACTATTGCTACAAGAGCTTGGTGTGTGGACTCATATATAAGTCCACCAAAAGTTTAGTTCTCCCCGGTGTGGTACTAAACGTCCACCCAAACTCAACCATGTTTCAAATTTGGGAATTCCCAACTTTCCCTCCAAACATTTGGTTTCCCAATTGAAACCAAATTGAATGCCAATTGTAATTAATAGGTTTTCCACTTAAAACCTATATATATACAATTTTAATACAACAATCCCCCACGAATTCACCAATTTGAAAAAGAGATTCAAAAGGATTCAAGAGACTTCTTTCGGCTACCCACACTTTGCTTTCAGTAAAGGTACCTTCCGGTTTGAACCTCTACCTGAGTTTACTACTTTCACTTTAACAGGAACGAAGTGAACTACGTCTTTTACTTCAGACCTTGGTGTTAAAGTATACGGTAGAAACAACAAAGCGTTGTTCTTGGTACAATCTTCAGGGTTGGTGCTCTTAAAGGCCATGCACCCTTATCCTGATTCATGAGTGTGTTCAGGAAAGACCCTCTTCCTTTAACTGCGGCCCACAGTAATACTCACATAGGTGGCGTTCTCCAAGGATGCACTGCTAACATCCTGCCCAAAGACTTGAACCCATTCAGAGCCTACGCTCTTCCTAAAATTGCAGCTTAAATGGCACTCAGGCTTTCAGGGATAAGACATTCATGCTTACGCATTAAAGTTAGAGTACCAACCAGTTCTCCAAACAGCTTGTTATTACCACATTGAACCTACTTTGTGGGATCTCCACTCAGATAGGTTGGGTTGCTACTGTATAGGAACTCCCAATGGGTCTCAGTCCCATCCCAAGTCTAGACTTTAGGACTAAAGATCTATCAAGTCCCTTAGTCAACGGATCTGCCGTGTTGTCTTTGGATCCAACAAAATCCACAGCCAACACTCCTCGAGACACCAAATCCCTTAACGTCTTAAGTCTGATTTGTATGTGTCTCCTTGTTTTCTGATTGAACTTTGAACTCTTGATCTTGACAATTGTGGTCATATTATCACAATGTACCAAGATCGCAGGAACAGGCTGACCTACCATGGGAATTTCGGACAGAAGTTCCCTTAGCCATTCAGCCTCAATTCCAGTGGTGTCCAAAGCACACAGCTCGGCCTCAAAGGTGGATCGAGCTAGAATGGTCTGCTTCACAGACCTCCAGGAGACTGCACCGCCTCCAAGGGTAAATACATACCCTGTAACACCATTACTACCAGACTCCTCTATTTTCCCTATCCAGCTTGCATCACTGTATCCTTCTAATACAGATGGATGTCTACCATAATGCAAACTAAGGGAAATAGTTCCCTTCAAGTACTTAAGTACTCGATCCAGAGCCTCCCAGTGAGTACGGTCAGGACAGCTAGTGTATCTACTCAGCTTTGCAACCGAGAATGAAATATCAGGTCTCGTGCAATTTGCAAGATAAATTAAACTTCCTATCACTTGTGAATACCTTAACTGAGCTACAGGTACTCCACTTTTATTCTTGAACAGCGTTTTGGATGAATCAAAAGGAGTGCTTACAGCTTTGCAATCTTGATATCCAAATTTCTCAAGTACCTTCTCAACATAGTGAGATTGAGAAATTACAATCCCATCAACTGACCTTGTCAGTTTGAGACCCAAGATCACACCAGCAACACACATGTCCTTCATCTCAAACTTGCCGCTCAAGAAAGCCTTAGTCTCATTAATAATCAAAATATGTGATCCGAACAACAATATGTCATCAACATATAGGCACAAGACAATACACTCAACACCTTTCACCTTGGAATAGACACACTTGTCGGATTCATGAACCCTAAAGCCACATGACAAGATAGTCTTGTTAAATTTTTCATTCCACTGCTTTGGTACTTGTTTCAATCCGTAAAGGGATTTGACAAGCTTGTAAACCTTTCCCTCATTCCCAGGAGTCACAAGGTCATCAGGTTGATCCATATAGATCTCTTCCTCAAGATCGCCATGCAAGAAGGCGGTCTTCACATCCATCTGGTGGATAGAGAGATCATATACAGATGCCAATGCTATGGGCATCCGGATTGTGGTCATCCTAGTCACAGGGGAATAGGTATCAAAATAATCGATACCTTCCTTTTGCCTAAAGCCCTTGGCAACTAATCTGGCTTTGTACTTTTCAATTGATCCGTCAGGTCTAAGCTTTCTCTTAAACACCCACTTGCACCCAATGGTAGAGCACCCTTTAGGTAAATCAACCAACTCCCAATTTCCATTAGCCATAATGGAATCCATCTCAGATTTGGTAGCTTCCTTCCATTGTTTTGCTTCAGATGAAGCCATGACTTCCTTGTAATTTGGTGGATCACCCTCGATCTGGTAGACAACAAAGTCGCTACACAGATCCTTGGCTATCCGAGGTCTTTTACTCCTCCTTGGCTCATTCTCTTCAGAAAGATCATTGGGTTCAAGTTGAGTCTCAACCCCTACATTCGATATCCTTTCTACTTGATCTGGAATAGATCCTGATGCAGAGGCGCCCTCAATGGTCAGATTCTGAGGAATCACAATCTTCAATGGGAAGACATCCTCAAAGAAGGTAGCATCACGGAGTTCAACAATAGTGTTGACATCTATGCCCAGTATCTCGGACCGAATTACCAAGAACCTATATGCATAGCTATTTTCTAGGTAACCTAAGAAGACCGCATCAACAGTTTTAGGACTAAGTTTCTTTCTCTTGTGTTCTGGGACTAAAACCTTAGCGAGACAGCCCCACACTTTGAGATATCTTAAACTTGGTTTCCTATTTCTCCAAAGTTCAAAGGGACACTTTTCCATATGTCCTGGAGGCACCCTATTCAGAATATGGCAAGCCGTATTCAAGGCTTCTCCCCACATGTAGGTTATAAGTCCAGAACTCTGTAGGAGAGCATTAATCATGTCAGTTAAGGTTCTATTTTTCCGTTCTGCTATCCCATTTGATTGCGGTGAATATGGGACCGTAACTTCATGAACTATGTCAAAAGATTTGCATTGTTCATCAAATAAGTTAGAGGTATATTCACCTCCTCTATCTGACGTAAGGCGTTTAAGCACTTTTCCTGTTTGTGTCTCAGCCTCATTCTTAAAGGTAAGAAATTTCTCTAAGGCTTCATCCTTGGTTTTCATCAGATATACATAGCAGTATCTACTGCCATCATCTATAAAGGTGATAAAGTATTTCTTATTGTCTCGGGTCAACACACCATTAAACTCACAGATATCCGTGTGCACCAGATCCAAGATCTTACTATCTCTAGAGACAGACTGAAAAGACTTCCTAGGTGTCTTAGCTTGCACACATATCTCACATTTTTGAGTTTTTATCAATAGTGTGTTTAGGGATTAACTCTAAATTCATCATTCTTTTAATTGAATTTAGGTTTACATGTCCCAATCTACCATGACACAGATCACAAGATTCTAGATTATTCACAACATGAGACACAGAACTAGAACATTCAACATTCAAAACATTCACTTCATTAATGTTTACTGAATCACATCTAATTCTAAATAACAAATCAAAATCAGCCAAATAGCCTTTTCCATAAAAAACACCATGTCTCAGAATAACAACTTTATTACATTTAAAGTTTAATTCAAAACCATTTCTAACTAAGATAGAGTCAGATAACACATTCTTCTTGATGTCAGGAACATGCAGTACCCTGTGCAACGTCCAGACTCGTCCAGAGGAGAACCTCAAGTTGACTTGTCCCGACCCTAGCACCATGGCTGCAGAATCGTTCCCCATCTTCACAGTCCCACCGCTGCAGATCTGATATGAAGAAAACAACGTTCTGTCAGAACATATGTTTACATTGGCTCCCGTATCCACGAGCCACTCATTTGGATCATAGATATTGTATAGTTCAGGTTTTACAGAGACATACCCCTCGCTAGCTCCGAGTCCCATAGTGATCATGTTCACTTGTGGACTCCCGTCTGTAGCCTTAGGTTGAGCCTTCAAGGACGGACAATCCTTCTTCCAATGGCGAACCTGATTACAGTGCCAGTAGGATTTATTCTTTGCCTTTTTCTGGATCTTGCCCTTTGGTTTCATTATATTGTTATTGGGACCCTTTCCCTTCTTATCCTTTCCCTTCGAGGTCATGAGATTGACCTTAGCCTGAATATCAACAAGAAGCACAGGTTTTTGTTTCCTGTGTTCCTCCTCTATGGCAATTGCCACCATCAAGTCATCCATAGAAATTTTCCCCTTTCTGTGTTTCAGGGTCATACCGAAGTCTTCCCACGACTTGGGGAATTTCTCTATGATGCACATGACCTGAAACTTCTCTGTAAGTTTCATTTCGGCATCCTCTAAACCATGGAGCAGGAGTAAAAACTCGCGTGCATGTTCAGAAACAGACTTCCTTTCGGCAATGGAAAACTTCAAAAATTTGGCTACGGAGTATTTCTCAATACCGAGATCTTCGGTGTTATACTTCCGTTCCAAGTCTTCCCATAGCCCCTTCGCAGTCTAAGTGGACGAACAATATACGTCAAACAAAGTGTTAGATAGAGCCAACAAGATACAACCATGACATATACGGTCGCGTTCCTTCCACGCAGATTGCGCCTTATGGCTATCGGGTGAGGGGTTTTCCGTCTCCACCGTAGGACAGTCGGTTTCAAGCATCGAGATTAACCCTATGGTGGTTAACCAGATCTTCATGCGTTGTTGCCAACGCTTAAAATTCTGTCCACCGAATTTTTCAGGCATACCTGTCATATCTACCCTCGATTTAAACATTGTTTCCGACATTTTAAAATCGGTTCGGGATATCTTCTCTAAGATTGTTGTAAAAAGGATTGCCATTGCATATATTAAACAATAAATCATCGGATCCAAATGAGTTAACAGAGAAACAATATCGAATAAAATTACATTAAACGTATGTTTCCCAATCATTATCCGATTATACAATGCAAACATGAACCGATTAATAGAACAGAAACATAAATAACACGGGCATGATCCAGAAAGGGTAAAGCAATAAACATATTGCGGCAACCAAAATAAAATAAAGATCAGTTTAGAAGTCACCGAAGCGTCCATGAAATGGACTGCCCTTAGAGAAGATATCGTCCCCACAATACCGGTGCGTAGGGTACTGGCGATCCGCTCCCAGGATACGACGGTTCACGATCGTCGTCGGCGCACACCAATGAGATCGTCCTCGATTGTACCTCAGAGAACTGCAGCCGAGAGAGGAAGAGGAAGACGTTCGTCCGTGAGAGGAAGAACCAGAGAGAGACGGCGTGAGAGAGGTTTTTCTTGCGAGTGAAGAAAAACCGCGTCGGGTGAGGGATATATATAGAGGGGCTCGCGTGCCCTAGCGCGCGATTATCTTTTGTTTCCGAAAACGCGTCCCGAAAACGCAGCCTTTTGGATCCCAAAATCGCGTCCATAATGGCGAGTTGAATTCCCATTTAAGTCGACTTACCAAATTAATCGTGTGATTAATTTAATCGACTTACCAAATGAAAACCGTAGCAAAAGTATCGAGATCCGAGATCCGAATTGACTCTCCCGAGCCCGAGCCTGAGCCCGAGACGGAGTGGAGCGGAGCGCGCGCGCGCGTGTGTGGTCCTCTATTCCTCCTCTCTACTATTGCTACAAGAGCTTGGTGTGTGGACTCGTATATAAGTCCACCAAAAGTTTAGTTCTCCCCCCAGTGTGGTACTAAACTTCCACCCAAACTCAACCATGTTTCAAATTTGGGAATTCCCAACTTTCCCTCCAAACATTTGGTTTCCCAATTGAAACCAAATTGAATTCCCAACTTTCCCTCCAAACATTTGGTTTCCCAACCATCGTTCTCATTACATTGGTACCTTTCTTATTGTGATCACAACCAACATAGTATGAAATGAAGCAAGATGTTAGTGACCCTGTCATTTGAAAAGCATGCCTAAAAATGTATTACTTGACAATAATAAATAAATGTGTTGATATGCCTTGAATCCTAACCATCTGAATCAGGTTGAAGAATTGTCGTATGCAACCTTCTGTCACACCATGCCCCACTAAATGGGGGTCTCGTTGGTAGTCAGATATGTTTGAATCAGTGATCCATCTGCACGGAGAGTAGTATATAAACTCCCTTAGGGTTTAGGGCTCTCAATTCCTCTATATCCTTCCTTCTTCACATAGTGAAAACCGACCGCGGATGCCTAACGATGTATCCCACTTACTTGTGAACTTTGTAAATCCGTGTCTTAGAGCGTGCTTGCTCGATCGTTTGGGTGCGTTTGCCTCTACGATTCGCAACAACATTAAATAAGGATTAGAGAAACTTATTTTTATGTTGTCGTGCCAAATCAACTAAAGAGGAATACCTAGAAATCCTCATAGTTTGCTTATTTCCTTGATAATTTGAAAGTAGAGCATGCTTATATTTGTCAATGAAGTACTCTCATGCTAGTTCCAAGTGCATGATTCAAGTAGGACTTATTGTTGGGTTATAAGTCTGGTCCCTATCCTTGGGTTATCCTTTCAAATTACCTAAGGATAATTAGAGCACGTTGAGAGAGGTCATGCAAAATGGGACGTGCATGTCCCATGCATAATTGGAGTCCTATGTTCCTATTTCGAGTAGGAATTGGATTGGAGTTAGGTGGCAGGGGTTGATATAAATATAGCAACCCACAAGGCATTGGAGGCATCCCAAGCCTTAGCATCTCTCTCTCCCTCTCTTGGTTCTCTTTCTCCCAGCGCAAGGTGAGAAGCCAGTGGCACGAGGAGCAACCCGTCGAAGGAGCAAGGAGTCACCGCAAGCCGTGAGGAGCAATCATGCCAGAGGCGCGACGAGCAGTCTGCAACGAGCAGCTTGCAGGAGGCATAAGGTGCAGATGCAGGGGGGTCTATTCTCCCTCGTCCATACCCGCACAGGAGGTATGAGGTGCATTCGCGTAAGGAAGGACCACACACGAGGAGGGATGGCTCGTGAAGAGGAGAAGCAACGATATCATGTTCTTCAAGTACAAGGTGACAGTTACCTGATTTTATTCTTGTAATTGAGCCTCAGTTTTATTGGGCAACAAAACTGAGAAGACATTGTCTCTCGCTTTTCAACCTAGTGGATTTTGTTACGGATTGTTGTGGCCCGTGGCCTTTTGGATTTTGTTACGGATCGTCGTGGCCCGTGGGCTTTTCCCCTCTCTCACATCAAGAAAGGCTTTTCCAACGTAATTTTTATTTTTTCTCTATAATTGCTTGATTATTGTGTTATGATTATTTTACTTGGTTCCCGTATGGGGAACGTTCCGCTGCTAGTCTTCCTTTGCTAGACAGGTTAAGGGAACCTTGCGATTTCCTAACAAGTGGTATCAGAGCTCGCATTGTCGAGATGGTGAAGGATGACGAATGTACGATGATCATGCTGACGAGCACGAACTAACAAATATGAAAGGCCAAGATGGTGGACATCTTGTATTGTAAGGACCTCCATGATTCGGTGGAAGGAGAAATAACCAAGCCCCAGGGCATGTCCGCAGGTGACTGGACGAAGCTGAACAGGAAAGCAGTCAGTACCATCCGGAAGTGGCTGGACTTATCAGTATTCCACCATGTCGCAGAAGAAACAAATGCAAAGAAACTATGAGAGAAACGGGTAGAGCTCTATGAGCAGAAGACGGCCATCAACAAAGCGTTCTTGATTCGGAAGTTGGTGAATTTGAAGTACAATGACAAGATGAAGGTTTTTGAACACTTAAATGAGTTTTAGAGTCTCACCAGTACCACGAACATGATGCTAGATGATGAATTGCAGGCGCTTCTTCTGGATTTCCTGCCAGACAATTGGTAAATCCTGGTGATTACCGTGAGCAACTTCGCTATGATGGCAAGCTGACCATACCTATGGTCAAGAGAAGTCTGAATAAAGAAATTAGATGACGATCATCAGGAGAGTCCTCTTCTTCATATGTGTACGCAGTTGAAAGAAGAGGCATGCCCAGTAGCAGGGGAAAATCACAAGAGGAACCCGGGGAGAAGTCTAAGAGCAGAGGAAATTGCCATCATTGCAACAAGCCTGATTACTGAAAGAGAGATTGTAGAGCTGGAAAAAAGAGCAACAAGAAGCCAAAAATAATCAGAAGAAAGATGAAGATGAGAACGTTGCTACTGCAGTGGCTGATGACAATGAGGATTAGTTGGTTCTCATTATTCAGAAGCAGTGTCTACATGTAGGGAATGACTTCGAGTAGGCTGTTGACACGACCGCCTCCTACCACGTGACTGCACACATGCAAGGAAGGTCGTATCAATATCGTTTCGGTCCGCCCGGAAATGGATATATCGGGATATATCGTTGATATATCGATGACATCGGTGGAAATGTCGGAAATGGCTCAAAAAAGTCATTTTTGTCATTTTTCAGAAATTAAGATCATCCAAGATATTAAATCAACAAATAATCTACAAATACACTCTCATACCTCACATATCGGTCATTTATAGCCAATATATCACACATATGGTCATCATATCGAACATATCGCTATTAATGTTTATTCCTGACCTTTAGATATTGGAAATAGATTCCATTCAAGTCTTAGAACATTGAATAACTTACAAATATACACTTAGATGACACAAACTATGATACTTATATTGCATATATCGGTCATATGAAACATATCTCTTACTATTAGTTGTTGACCAATATATGTTGAAAATGGAGTTCATCTATTTCTTAGATCACTAAATAACTTACAAATATAGTCTTAGATCACACGTATTGAGCAATCTATGAAGCTTATATCGCATATATTGATCATTTTGAACATATCGATATTAATGTTTGATTCTTGACTTATAGATTTTTTGTTTTGAAGAATTGACTTATAGATATTGGAAATGGATTTCATTCGAGTTCTTACAACATGAAATAACTTGTAAACATACACAAGTTGAAGAATCATTGTATGCACTCTCCTATCGCACCATACCCTAGTAAAAAGATATACTAGGTAATATCGAAAGCCCTATCCCGCCGAAACCGATATATCGGCGATATATTAGCGACACGGCCTTCTATACACACAGGGAGGTCTTCACTTCCTATACAACGGGAGATTTTGGGAGAGTCAAGATGGGTAACAGTAGTTACTCCAAGATCGTTGGCACGGGCACCATATCAGTTCAGACTGATATTGGATGTGCAATGACTCTGTAGGATTTAGTACGTTTCAGACTTGCGACTTAGCCTCATATCCGGTTCTCAACTGTTTAAGGAAGGCTACCATCTGAAGTTTGACAATAGAAGATGCAAGATTAACAATGGCTCTCTTATCATGGCCAGAGGCAGATTGTGTTGCACGCTCTACAAGACTCGAGTGAAGGTCATGGATGGCAGCATAATGCTAGTGAGGTTGACACGTCAGCTCTTTGGTATCGTCGACTTGAACACGAGTCAAAAGGACTTACAGCTTTTGAGCAGGAGGGAGTTGATTCCATGCCACACCTACATCAAACTATCACCTTTTGATTCATGTGAGGTTGGAAAGAACATGTATGCACCTTTCAAGGCCGGATCAAAGGTGAAGGAAGACCTTATGTAGTTGATTCACTCCGATGTGTGTAGTCTCATGGACAGAGCGTCTTTGTTTCGAAACAAATATTTTCTGACCTTCATTAATGATGCATCAAGGAAAGTGTGGGTTTATATGATAAGGATGAAGGGTCAAGTCTTTGATTGCTTTAGGAAATTTCATGTCATGGTGGAGCGCGAGATGGGTAAAGTATTGAAACATCTGCGCACGGACAATGGAGGGGAGTATACCTCTCACAGCTTCCAGAGCTACTGTGCAGAGCACGGGATCAAGCATGAAAGGACAAATCCCAACACACCCGAGCATAATGGTGACATTGAATGAATGAATATGACCATTGTGGAGAATTCGTTGCATGTTGAAGACAACGAAGCTGCCCAAAACCTTTTAGGCTGAGGCGGTTCGAACCGCATGCTATTTCATTAATCGATTCCCATCCGTTCCCTTGAATTTTTAGGTCCCTAGGCGTATTTGGTCTGGGAAAGATCCCTCATATGCTCACATGAGGGTGTTCGGATGAAAGCTTATGCATTTAAACCAAAGGAACAAAAAAGAAGCTTGATGACAAGACAACACCTTACATTTTTGTTGGTTATGGAGATTAGGAGTTTGGATACTGACTTTCGGATCCAAAAAAGAAGATCATCACCAGGAATAGTAATGTGATTTTCTATGTGAGAACCAGACTTTGGTTGAGGATGACAGTGGTGATGGTAACTCAGATGGGATTGCTATGAATGATGGCATCAATGAGGATTCAGATTCTTCTCCAGTATAGGGTACACGTAGAGAAGATGCACAGTCAGAACAACAAGAGCCAGATGCAGACCCTGCTGCTGCAGGTCCATCCAAGGGATTCTGGGCAAGGGGAGCAACCTCATCAAGGAGTAGATGCAGCATAGCCTCAGGTCAGGAGATCTGGGAGGGCATCATGCTATCATACTTCCCAGTACATTATGTTGATTGATCATGATGATCCATTCACTTTTGTGGAAGCACAAGAGCATAAGGAGAGAGATCGTTGGCGGAATGCAATGAATGAAGAGATGTAGTCTCTGAAAAAATCATACCTATGACCATGTTGAGCTTCATGCAGGCAAGAGAGTACTGAAGAACATGTGGGTCTACAAATTGAAGTCAGATGATGGTGGCAAGCAACTGAAGTACAATGCCAGATTGGTTGTGAAGGGATTCAACCAGAAAAAGGGCGTATATTATGATGAGATATTCTCACCAGTTGTGAAGATGAATTCTGTGAGAGTGGTTGTAGGTCGTGTTGCTAGCCTAGACCTTGAGTTAAAGCAAATGGACGTGAAGACGACTTTTCTTCACTGTGGCCTGAAGGAAGAGATCTACATGGAGCAGACACAGGGATACCATGAGAAGGGAGAAGAGCATATGATTTGCATACTGAGGAAGGGTCTTTGTGGCTTGAAGCAAGCCCCTATACAGTGAACTTGAAGTTTGATGCTTTCGTGTCGAAGCATACCTTCAAGAGGACTACAACAGATCCATGTGTACGTTTGACGTCTTCCAAATGGCAGGTTCATTATCCTATTAATCAATGTGGATGACATGCGGTGTTTCAAATTTCGCGAAATTTCGATGAAATTTCCGTTTCGGCACTCTACCGAAATCGAAATATCGATATATACCCTTATACAAATTTAGGCCGATTTTGACCGAATTTGGCTAAATTTCAAAATTGTTTCGTTTTTTCCATCTCGAAACGAAATCGAAATCGAGATTTAGAACCTTTTGACATGTTGATAATTGGCCATGATCCTAGGTTGATTGCAAAGCTCAAAAGGGAACTCTCTATGGAATTTGAGATGAATGATTTGGGCAAGGCAATCAACATGCTTGGGATGCAGATCACTCGTGACAGGAAGAAGCACATGTTGTGGTTCTCACAAGAGAAGTATGTTGAACGCATTCTGGAGCAGTTCAACATGAAGAATGCGAAGCCTGTCAGCACGTCCCTTGCCGCTCATTTCTAGTTGACGAAAGAGATATGTCCATCTGCTTTTGAGGAGAAAATGGAGATAACCAAGATTGCTTAACAGTCCGCAGTCGGCAGCCTTATGTATGCCATGGTATGCACCAGACCCGACATTGCTCATGTCGTGGGCGTAGTGAGCAGATTCATATCAAGTCCAAGAAAGGATCACTTGGAAGCAGTGAAGTGGATTCTGAGATACTTGAGATGGACCTCAAGTATGTGCCTGATGTTTGGGATCTCGGATCCCAAACTCTATGGATACACATATGCCGACATGATAGGATGTGGATCAGAGGGAATTGACTTCCGGTTACAATTTCATTTTTGCAAGGGGAGCCATTTCGTGGCAATCCAAGTTGCAGAAATGCATTGCACTCTCAACGACCGAAGTCGGTACATTGCAGCAGCAGAAACAAGAAAAGAAGTATTATGGTTACAGCTATTCCTTGGTGAACTTGGATGTGAAGACAACGAGCCAATTGTCTTATGTGATAGTCAGAGCGCCATTGATCTGAGCAAGAACATGATGCACCATGCTCGCGTAAAACATATAAACATGAGATATCATTGGCTGGGAGATACTATTGATAAGAAGTATCTCATTCTGAAGAATGTCCACAGATAAAAATCCATCAGATATGCTGACGAAGGTCGTGACTCGTGACAAGCTGCAACTCTGTAGAGAGTTGAGCAGTGTCACTTCTCAGTGATCATCCTCTTGGCAACACCTCCTTTTGGGACTGAGGGGGGAGATTGTTGGGTTATAAGCCCGATCCCTATCCTTGGGTTATCCTTGCAAATTACCCAAGGATAATTGGATCACGTTGAGAGAGGTCATGTAAAAAGGGACATGCATGTCCCATGCATAATTGGAGTCATATCTTCCTATTTCGAGTAGGAATTAGATTGGAGTTAGGCGGCATTGGTCGATATAAATATAGCAGCCCGCAAGGCATTGGAGGCATCCCAAGCCTAAGCATCTCTCTCTCTCCCTCTCTCGGTTCTCTTTCTCCCAGCACAAGGCAAGAAGCTAGGGGCACGAGAAGCAGCCCACCGATGGTGCAAGGAGCCACCGCAAGCTGTGAGGAATAACCATGCCAGAGGCACGACGAGCGGTTTGCAACGAGCAGCCTGCAGGAGGCGTAAGGTGCAGCTGCAGGGGGGTCTATTCTCCCTCATCCATATGCACACAGAAGGTGTGAGGTGCATCTGCGTGAGGAAGGACCACACACGAGGAGGGATGGCTCATGAAGAGGAGAAGCAACGGTATCGTGTTCTCCAAGTAAAAGTTGACAGTTACCTAGTTTTATTCTTGTAATTGAGCTTCAGTTTTGTTGGGCAACAAATTGAGATGACATTGTCTCTCTCGGTTTTCGACCTAGTAGATTTTGCTGCGGGTCGTCGTGCCCCGTGGATTTTTTCCCTCTCTCACATTGAGGAGGGTTTTCCCACGTAAAATCTCTCATCTCTCTGTGATTGCTTGATTATTGTGCTACGATTATTTTGCTTGGTTCCCATGTGAGAACGTTCTGTTGCTAGTCATCCTTTGCAGGTCATGTTAAGGGAACCTCCCGATTTCCCAACACTTATACTGAACAGAGATCACCCTAATTCTTACCATCTTTTAATTCTTGTGATATGTTTTCTTATTTGGATTACTATTTTTCCTGTATAAACAGTGCCCAATGGAGACACCACTACAACTAAGGTGAATCGGCGTACCTTACGAAGTTCCACTGAAGAACAGAAGAAAAAGGAGCCTGAGTTGGAAGCCAAGAAGAAGATAGAAGACTCAAGTTTTCTCACTCCTCTAGCTGCTCGAGCAGCTCTAGCTTCATTGATCCATGAATTGCCCAATTCAATAAAGTTTTCTGATCATGCAGGGAAGGAGGAAGCATTTGCCAACATTCCTAGTTCACGTAATAATAAGGCAGCAACATTGAGCACTGATCATTCTTTTCAGGACTTTGGTGCCGGAAGGGATACATGTGTATCAGGTAATTTGGAGCTAAATTGACATTTAATGTTGAAAAATGTTAACCAGCAAAAACATCTCAATATAACAAGAGGGCGATATTTAATGAGATTGCAGAATCGAAGAGCAGTGCGATTCACAGGCAAAACCTCAGTAGATCCTTGTATCAGTCAGAACATAAAGGGGCTCCAGATACTAAAAAATCAACAACGAGATTAACTCGTTCAACAGCTCAGAAAAGAAACCCAGATACAAAAAACAAAACTGTGGGAGAATTCCTTGATGTGGGCAAGAAGGATAACATGAGATTAACTCGATCGATGATTGAGAAAGGAAGCCAAGATCAAGCCGAAGAGATACAGAAACGATGCCACGATAAGAAGAAAGGTGCTGAAATGCTTACTGACGAGTTGTTGACAACAAAGTTAGTTGAGAAAAAGGATGAGTTATTTTCAGTTGCCCCGGTTAAACGAGAGACAAGAAATAATCAAGCTCAAAAGGTACTGGAGCGTCACAGTCAAGTTGTGCCTGGAAACTCTGAGATGGAAAGTAAACAAGCTACAGCATCTACTTTTGATGGAAATATTATTACTAAGAAAGGAACTAAACGGACAAGGCTTGCAAATGCTCATGAGAACAGTATAGTAAATAAAGGTGATGTATATGTATCTTGGCTGATTTTCTTTTGTTCGATGTGGATGATTCTTGTAGTTAAAATTTTGTCTACAAGTAATATCATAATTGATGCCCTGCAGAGGAGACAGCCGTCGATGATAAAAGTCCACAAAATCCAAAGCAAAATGAATCTTGTAGAAAGCCTGGATCAAGATTCTCCCCAAGACTTCGGCTTCTTCAAAGCAATGGTTCCGGACAGTAATTCAGGTTGGCATGTTCATTGAGCTAATTGTAATTAAATCCTCAAACTGAAACATTTGGAGCAGCTATTCTTTCCGATGATTATCTTATATATGTTTGTAACGAGTATACTTGTACGTTCTTAAAAAATGGGTATTGAGTTCCAGAAGATGCCCATATTAATGCATAGTTAAGCATGTTAATATGCACTTAGGAAAATATGTTTGTAGACAGCCTCCTGATATTTGACAAGAAATAAGTTCTGCATAACACAGATAGAAAACAGGTGTAAAGGCGCACCTTTTGCTGGCCAAGAGATCAAATGAGAACGTCCAAGCAAAATGGGGCCATGGCATTGAAAAACAGCTGCCATGAAGCTTTGTGGTCCGGAGACTTCATAGAGAGAAGGGGGGTTTTCTGTAACACCCCAACCCCCAAAATAGTCCTAAATCTAAAATTCATGAAGTGTGGATGCGGGTTATAAGTGATGGGGATTACTACTTGACAACTTGAACTTAAGCATTTTGGGTGGTGGTCAACAGATCCATTTGGGCTCGTACCCAATAAGTTGTCAGGGTCAGTTTCTTCAATAACGAACCGGGGGCCCAAGCCCGGGACGTTACAAATAGTATCAAAGTAGGTTCTCTCTGATAATGGCTACCTGAAGGGGCCTAAGCCGGGAGCATGCAGCCGCCACTGTCACTTGATGAGCCATGTCGCAACAAGGATGTTGCGAATATGAGTTGGGGAGGTTATAACACCCCAACCCTCAAACATAGTCCAACATCTTAAACTCACGAAGTGTGGATGCGGGTTATAAGTGATGGGGATTACTATTTAACAACTTGAGCTTAAGCATTTTGGATGGTTGTCAACGGATTCATTTGAGCTCGAATCTAACAAGTTATCAGTGTTAGTTTTCCTCGATAATGGACCGGAGACCTAAGTCCGAGACGTTACATTTTCTCCTAGAATCATGAAGCCTCTCCTTTACATTTTATATTTTAACGATAAAATTACATACTGTATTGGCTTTTTCTCTACCAATCATAAAAACTTTGCATTTTCCTTCTCTTTTCCAAAATATTCTGCAAAATGTTGTTAAGCTAATTTCAACTATCCATCCTCCTTGTAGGCTGCATTATGGGGAAATGAAGAATGGGGGATCTGAGGTTGCCAATGCTGAATCTGCATATCGATCATCATAGAGGTGCTGTTTCTGTAGAGTCTGAGATCTGTTGACCAGAAAGATGCAACTAAGGCTATCTGGGCAAGAAAGCTGAACAAGTCATCCTTCATGTAACCATTTCCCTTTTAATTTTTTATTTGATTATGGTATTCATAAAAAATGGCAGTTGCGTTTTTAGCTCAAGCTGAATTGGCTTGGATGTACCCCATCTGCAACTGTGATTGCATGTACATCTAGTAAACGGCTATTAGGTACGTTTTGTAGGCAATGGTGACAGCTGATTATTAAATCTCACACGTCTAGCTCCGGACTTGTTGCCGTCTCCTGAAAATAACTGAAGCTTTTACAATATCATTTTTTCAAGGTTGGTAATTATTTGTAATTCCATGTTCAATTTTCCTTTATCTCCAACACTCGGGATTTTATTTGGACTTTTTTTATGGTAAGTTGGATTTATCCAATGTTTTTGGTTCTTAGTGCGATTTTTATTGTCAGAATCCCAATTTGTTAGGACGAATTTGGTAAGATTTTATTCATATCTGTATGTACAGAGATTGTTCCTTTTATTGTAGGGGTGTGCTCCTTTTGTTTCTTTTCTTGTGCAGGTGTACATATGATTTTGATTCCTCGTGTTTCACGATGTTCACATAAATTGTGTTTTTTGCCAAAAATAAAATGCTATGAATGTGTTTTTATTATCGTTAGGTGAATATAATGTATCAAAAGCAATGGGTTTTTTGCAATTATCCTCCTGCCCCTAGATTATCACACCCTTCTGTTGGTGTAGAAATACTAACGAATGGTGTTGGAGTATAAGTTGTATGTGCCTATTGTGTTGTAGCAGGGTAAATGGATCCTGGAGAAGATCCATTTACCCACATCCAGTGTTTAGTCCCACATGGACCAGTGGTGGGACTTGGAGGCTCTGGGAAGGCTATATAAGGAGCCCCAGACCTCCTGTACTCATTGAGAAAGTGCAATAAGAGAAACACGTTCCTTTGAGGGCCTTCTCCCGTGGTTTCATCCCGCTCCTGACGGAGTAGGGTTCCACGTTAATCCCGCTGTTCTTTTGTGATGTTTATTCTTTTTCCATGTTTTGCTTCCGCTTTCTATTTTATAACATGGTATCAGAGCGGGTCGATTCTCGGGGATTTCGTGCTTGCTTTTATTCAAGTTCTTATTTATGTTCGAGGTTCATTTTATGGTGAAGGTCTGTTACTATCCTGGCTGGATTCATGTTCTAGGGTTTCATTCTTTGAAACCCTATTTTTTGCGGTAGAATCTCTCATCTTCCAGGCAGCCCCTGCGCCTCGTGTTCTGAGCCTCAAGTCTGTGGAACCTCGGATCTGCCATGCGACCTACAGGCATATCTGGCAGAGATATACTCCCGTACGGCACTCTCCTTCAAGCAGTCTAGCCTCCGATGGCGCAGGGCCCTTGATCCAGCGCGCGTGGCCTCCTTCCGGCGATTTACAGGAAGCCCTAATGCAAGGGCTCGCCACTCCTTATGTGAAGCCCCGCGACGAAGCCCCTTGATGGAGGTGACATCAACAATCAACCTCTACAGCCCGCCACAGGCGGCAGCGCCTCAAGCAGGCAGTCCTCGGTGGCGATCCAGGCTGCCGATCCACGCGCATCTCCTGTCGCGCGTGAACCCCCAGGCGGCAGACGCGTACGAACCCCCAGGCGGCGACGCGCTCCCAGTCATCGCGTGCAAGCACGCCCTTGCCGCACAAGGCGGCGGCCTCTGCATCCCTTCGTTCTTCTCGTGGAGCCCAGGCGGTTGCACTCCTTCCTCCTCGCGCAAGTGTTGCACGGCATCCTGGCGGCGGTAGCATCCAGAGATCACTCCAGGCCCCAAGCCCCGCCTCCCTCCTCAAATCGATGGCGTGCGGTGCTCCCCCTTTGGCGGCGGCGTTCTCTCTTTGCCAGTAAGGGTTCCCACGATGGGAACCCTAGGACTCGTGGGGCCCTGTTTTAAAAAAAAATTGGCTATTTGCTTAAGAGCCCAGGTGGAAAAGAATGTTGCTATGTAAGCCCAAAGGGCCGTAAGTCCGTTAAAAAAAACGAGAGACAGAGGGGAGTCTGATAAAAAACAAGGTGAGAAAGAGAGAGAAAAGAAAAAGTCGCGTACAAAAAAAAGAGTCGTACGCAAGTTAAAAAATTGTTTTGAGAAAGCCGTAAAAAAAATTGCAACGGCTTAAAGAAAAAAAATGTGATGGCTTTATATAAAAAAATGGAAAAGCCGCAAGTTTCATGTTTTCCCCATTATGTTGTCTTCTCCCAACTTTGTCGATTTGTCTGTGTTCCGACAAGTATGGGAGAAAGGGGGAGTATGTATGTAGAGTCACATGTCTATTCATGAGTCAGATTCCAGATTCAGATGCCAGTCTCCAGACCAGCCAGTTGATCAGACTCTACAGTTCGGTTTCAGACTCGACGATTGTTTCCGAGTCTTCAGTTTTTGACACGCACGAGTGTGCGGTCATTGTCAGATGAGCATAAGTTGCCATCATTGTCAGAGGTCCCCATCATTCTTCTAGTTGTCAGGCCAGAGTTTTCATGTGAGCCATAGGGACTCCAGAGCAGAGGACCATTCCCTTGAGGGCAAGGGTTTTCATGTGGTATCATAGGTACACCAGAGCAGTGCACCATTCTCTGAGCCAGATGGGAGAGACCCAGTTCTCCGACGAGGAGACTTCAGGCGCAGTTCAGACTCGATGGTCAGATTCCGAGTCTTCAGTTGACTCACACTCCAGCCCGTTCGTCCTCCTCACCTGCACGGCATGAGAAGCAACGTCCTCGACTGCAGCAATGTGCGCGTTGGGTTGATATTGTCCGTAGTGTCTTGTAGCGTTGAGTTGAGTTTCTGTCTGTTTGTCCAAGCTGAGCATTGCATGCTCCAGCTTGAGGGGGAGTGTTGGAGTATAAGTTGTATGCGCCTATTGTGTTGTAGCAGGGTAAATGGATCCTGGAGAAGATCCATTTACCTCCATCCAGTGTTTAGTCCCACATGGACCAGTGGTGGGACTTGGAGGCTCTGGGAAGGCTATATAAGAAGCCCCAGACCTCTTGTACTCATTGAGAAAGTGCAATAAGAGAAACACGCCCCTTTGAGGGGCTTCTCCCGTGGTTTCATCCCGCTTCTCACGGAGTAGGGTTCCACGTTAATCCCGCTGTTCTTTTGTGATGTTTATTCTTTTTTCATGTTTTGCTTCCGCTTTCTATTTTATAACAAATGGCATTGCTGTGAATTTTCTAAGAATGTCACACATGTAATTGCAAAAAAAATTAGGGACATCAGTGTTATCGAGAAAACTCTGAAGGGTGTAAGTGTAAAAATCCCCAAAACAAACTTGACCTTATTGTAACTTTCGGTCGTTGGATTCATGGAATTTTGCTTTTTTTATTCTACCAGTCAGATATATATTTATTCTGTTTCATTCCTTTCCGATAACCCAAAGCAAATAATCCGAAGACTCCGGCCGCAGAAGATGTTTGTTACATCTCAAAATGTCTACTTTTTTGAGGACCACAATAATAAAGTACTTTGTGCATGTTTGATTGCCAGGTTACTTGGGGTAACTTGGCATATCTCATGCTCTATCTCTGCATTTTTGAGTTGGAATTACTTGTACGGATCATATAATTTTTTGTTATAGTATTTTTTAACCACGTTCCAATAAAAATTAACATAAAATATCTATTATAATCATTAAAAAGTTATTAATAAAACAATCAATATCACATCCCATTTAACATTTGGACTTTCTCAACCATCCGAACAGCTACTATTCACTGGAGGATATTCTAACCCAACTCAATTATCAAACAAGCCTTAAGTGTCGGTCAAAACATAAATGATAAAAATGTTTATATTTGCGAATGAAGCTTGGGCAGGGGCAACTCAATTAAACCACTAAAAGAATATTTTCTATTGAAAGAAAATGGAAAGAAGAGAATTTAGTTGGCACGATGTTGAGAACGATTATCATCGTGGAAAAATACCAAAGTTGATAAGTTTATCATGTACAATTATATCAACTATAATTACTCACAAAAATTAACTATATATGTACAGAGAATTTTAAATGTGGAAAACTCTCAATATAAGCGGAAAAATCATGAGATTGATCGCAATCCAAAATCAAGCATTATAATTAAATCCATTTCTTGTGAGGGGTTTGCACAAAGCCAGTCGTCTATATGTCATTACAAATCATCAATAAATGAAGAATAGTAGAGAGGAGAAATACCACCAAACTGATAAATATGTTGTCAAATAGTAGAGAAGAATGCTAGAAAAGAATCACTCCAAAGATCAATCCCTCCAAACTTTGTTGCAACCATAAGCATTCTTTCTTCTCCCTCTCTTTTATTTCTTTCTTGTGTTATGAGAACTTGCGATGGGATGTATGTATATGCACCCCATACCCTCTGTTATACTGAATATAGAAAAGAAAATAAGGAAGCATGAAGTCCTACATCTCCCGTGAATAAGAAAATATTCATATTCATAAAAGGTAATGATTTACTTCTCCAATTAAGATCTGATTTTTCCCTTTCCAATTAAGACTACCAATATCCTATAAAAAAAGGGTTAGGTTGCTACATTTCATTTGATTCCAACCCCTTTCTAATCGCTTAGGTTCTGTTTAATTAAATTAAAGTTTGATTGATGGTCCAACTTCAATGACTACTAGCGTTAAGGCAGGATTGCATAGTTAATCCTTAAGGGTGTGTTTGGTTCGTGGGTTATGAAGTTTGGAATAGTGAGTAGAAATTGAGTATTTTATTATTTTTAGATGATATGATGGTATAATATATATATATATATATATATATATTTATTTATTTATGGAAAGAAAGTGAGCTCCACTAATGGATTAGAAATACGGGTTTGAGGGTAACCCACCCAAAGTGAGGGTAACCCCCAACCATTCAGAATTGTTCCTAAGCAATATATATCGTGCAAAGCGTGGTCCATTGGATGTGTGTTCAGCGGTCTAGATCTCACAGTACCACATTATATATTCTGAGTGCTTAATTTGAGAGAATGCAATCAGAAGGGGCAGTCTGCATTCCTGTTGTATATATTTATCTGACGACATGAAATATATGATCAAGTAATCCCATACCACGAAGACTACTCGGTTCCTAACCTTTCATCATTCAAACAATCCGATCAAGACTGTGTGCATGTAAACCAATCTACAACGGTAGAACCTGTTTGACCTTGCATGAAATCTCATACAAGTTTATGTACTTGGAAGGATTCTCCCCCTGAAGGAGCTCGAGGATGCCATTCTCCAATTTAATGGTTTCCTTGCCCAAGTTCTTGGTGCAGAATGCGAACGCGCCCAGGCTCAGAGCAAGCCGGTTCCTCGAATCCGGATCCCCGTCTACTTCATCTCTTCTCTCGATCAAACTCTGCGCGTTGCGAAGGAAGCAAGATTGTATCATGTCGGATTCCTCCTCGTCGTCGCTGCTGCCGATTACCTCATCACTGTCCGAGGTCCTTTGCTTCGCCATCTCGGGATCGTCCGGTAAAGTCTTCCGCATGAGTTCCTTCTCCAAGTTCACCAGTGACTTGATCTGGAGGACCTCGTTGAAGCATTGGATCGATGTGCTTACGGTTTTCAGAGTCTCCACCTCTATCCTGATGCTCTCTTGGATCTCTTCCCATGGTGTTTGCGCAATGGATTCGATGCTGTGGCACAAGAAGGTGATGAGCTCTGTCATCCTGGAGAGGAGGCCGTGCATCTTGATGTAAGTGGCTGCAGCAAATGGCAAGAACCAGAGATTTGGCTCCTCCTCTGCTTCTCTGATGTGCTTCCTCAGCTCGTGGGTTTGCTCAACCAGCTTCTTCTTCTTCGCATTGAGCTCGGTTAAGTACGCGTGCGGTGAATGCGAGCTTGCTGCGGAGATCACCATGTCCAGGCATTCTTGAAGCGATTCGATGGTATGACAAAGCTTAGATCTTGCCAGCGATGAAGCGCGTGTTGGTTGCAATGTGATCTCTACGAGAATTGAGCATAGCAATCCGATGAGTGTCTCGCAAAGCCTCGCGATTGCGAAGTAGGGAGGTGATCCATAGTTCTTTCTCCCTATCATTATGATCGCCGACACTGCTGCTGCGATACCTCCGGCTTGGCCAAACATTCGACTCTGTCGTAGGAAGCTGGTGAAGAAGATCCATGGGAGGATTGCCAAGAATCTAAGCTCCATGAGGCTTTGAGATATGAAGGAGCCCAGAACTCCGTAGACGGTTCCCAGCGCAGTACCTTGCGCTCTCAGGTTAGCCAACTTGAACGTGGCCTCCCTCCAGGGAGTGATGGCCATGGCGACCGTAAGCCCCGACCAGTAGCCATTGTCCTTGCTGTAGAGAACGCCGAAGAGCACAGCGAGTCCCATGGACAGGGAAGATTTGAAAGCTATCATGAGCATCTCTCTGCTGATCAAACAGACATCGCAAACCCGCGAGTTCTTCTTCATAGCGCACGCATCTTGGTTGAGAGAGTTCTCGGGTGGTTCGATGGTGGCAACGGATGCAGATTTCATCTTCTGGATGGGCTTGGGGAATTGGGTCATCATGGCTTCTTTGAGCAGCAGTCTCACGCAGAAGATGAAGAAGATGGTGGGAAGGTTTTGACTGTTGAGAGGAACCGTGGTCCACAGACATGGGAGACTGGTATGTTCATACTTCACCTGCTTCTTGATGATCCTGTTGTCTTGCTCCATCAGCGCGAGATTGATGCGATCTTCCATGGCATTAAGGTGGTCTCTCAGATCTTGAGTGAGAGCTTCGGGGGGAGTGAAGGATGCAGAGGAAAGAGCAATCTCCATTCCCCTCAGAGGCAAATCTATTGCATGCAACATGTCTGATTGGAATCTCTGCTGGGATGTTATTGGAGGCCTCTCCCATTTCGTGCTTCCCTGCTTTAAAAAATATAGTAACTATGAAGTAATTAAGAGAAATAATTACTAAAGCGTATTATTTCCATGAAAACATGATCATTTCCAAGGAAACGGTATTGGTTCTGAAATGTGAACTGTTGTATTAAAAATTGTATTTAGATTTTAATTGGAAAATCGATGTAATTACAATTGAAGTTAATTTGGTTTCAATTAGAAAACCAAATGGCTTGGAAGGAAAGTTGGGAATTCCTAAATTTGAAACATGGAAAAGTTTGGTGGAAGTATAGTACCATACCTTGGAGCTCTAAACTTTTGGTGGACTCATATATGAGTTCACACCCCAAGCTCTTTAGCAATAGTAGAGAGGAGGAATGGAGGACCACACGCATGTGCGCGCGCTCTGCTCCGTCTCCGGCTTGGACTCGGAAGAGTCAATTCGGATCTTAATACTTTTGCTACGGGTTTCATTTGGTAAGTCGAATAAATTAATCACACGATTAATTTGGTAAGTCGACTAAAATGGGAATTTAGCTCACCATTATGGATGCGTTTATGGCCGCGATTTCGGGATCCGAACTGGCGCCCGTTAAGAGGCGTTTTTGGAAACCGAAATGGTACGCGTGCCCTACCGTCTTTATATATTCCGCCCCCCATGTCGTGTTTAAAACACACTCTAAAAATTCTCTCACGTTGTCTCGGTTGTTCGTGGTTCTTCCTCTCGGTGGACGAACCTCTCTCTTCTCTCTCGGCTGCAGTTCTCTGAAGTACAATCGAGGACGATCCCGTTAGTGTGCGCCGACGAAGATCGTGCGCCGTCGTATCCTGGGAGCGGATCGCCAGTACCCTACGTACCGGTATTGTGGGGGCGATATTCTCTCTAAGGACATTCCATTTCATGGACGCTTCGGTGACTTCTAATCTAATCTCTCTTTTATTTTGTTTGCCGCAATATGTTTATTGCTTTACCCTTTCTGGATCACGCCCTGATTTATATTTCCGTTCATTTAATCGATTCCTGTTTGCATGCTATAATCGGATAATGATTGGGAAACATACGATTAATATGATCTTAATCGGTATCGTTTCTCTGTTAATTCATTTAGATCCATTAATTTATTGTTTAATATATGTACCGGTACTCTGTTAACAACATGAACCACGTTGAGAATCGCTTTTTGTGAAGCAGGTTTAGAAATTTTAGACGCAGGTGCATGTGTTGGCACTTTCTTTTGAATGCGTGGCATTGATCTTGAGGGGGCGCTTTTTCCATGTGGTGATAGATTTAAATCTGCTGCCGAATTCTCTGTGGTCCAAGTTAAAGTGAAGTAGCATTGCTTCTGCATCACTTGGAAGTTCGGTGGGTAGCTGGTGTCCACCTCAAAGGTTGCTCTTATCTTTTCTAGTGGGAGGTGGAAGTCGACTTCTCTACTGAGTGAACCTTTTTGTTAATTAGGAGATGTTTACTGACCATAGACTGATAGACTAGATCATAATCACGAAACCGATCGTCTGCTGTAAACCCCATTTACAGCAGGAGCTATAATGCACGAGGAACGTCAGAAGAGGATCCGACGATGCTCTTAGGAGGTCAAGGATAGTGAGCTCACATCTCGAGACGGGAGGTAGGTGATAGGACGGCTGTATCCCTTATAGCAGAGTCTGCTGCAGCAGGGACTACAACAGACGATTCTCTGTCATAATCAACGGGGTTTCTATTTTATCAACGAATAGCGAAACCAGTATCATACGTATATACAATGTTGTGACAACAGAGATAACCAAACATAAGTATGTGAATTTACAAGGTTCATTTGTACTGGAAACAGCCCGTCTGAAGGTTCTAACGTTACCATCTTGATTATATACAGATTCCACTTTCAGCTTATGGTTTTTGACAGTGGATTTAGAGGACATCTGTTTAAATAACTGACAGCAAATATACTCGATGTCAAAGATTTTAAACACGAAAGTCTCATAATACTACCAAAAAATCGATGCATGACCATGGATGCGATACTGTTTGTGAAGCTATGATTTTTCAAGATTAACAAAAGCCAGTAGAAGATTAGCATAGGTGCAAATGTGAAAATGAGGTTACCTGCTTTGCTTTTATGCTGCAGAGAAGCTTTACTGCTTCTTTTGATAAGGAGTACGCCTGTGAAATGGCAGCAAGTGCCCAATTCCTGTCTTCAGCACAGAAGGCGGTTGTGTATAGCCTCAGCCTTGCCATCTCTATTTCTCTGAAGTAGCTATTTTTCTTCCTTACCTGCGTAGAAGATTTTTTTAAAAAAAATCAAGTTTTGGTTGTGTTGGAGTGTTTGTTATGTGCGCCTATTGAGTTGTAGCAGGGTAAATGGTTTCTGGAGAAGATCCATTTACCCCATCCAGTGTTTAGTCACACATTGTCCAGTGGTGAGACTTGGAGGCTCTGGAGAGGCTATATAAGAAGCCCCAGACCTCCTGTATCCATTGAGAAAGTGCAATGCATAACACACCCCTTTGAGGGTTTCTCCCGTGGTTTCATCCCGCTCCTCATGGAGTAGGGTTCCACGTTAAATATTGTTCTTCATGTTTATCATTCTTGTTTTATCGAGCACTTAAAATTTATGTTTGGTATCCTGATCCCTGTTCTTAGCAGATTTAGATACCATTCTTACATTTTTGTCATGGTGACGGTTTATTTTCCTTTTCCTTCTGGAAAGCCTCAAAGTTATTTTTTTCCATCTTTGTTGGCTTCCATCACTTGTTAACAGTAATATGCTTCAACATTCTTATTCATGCATTCTTTTTAATTTGTTGTTTAGCTAGGCGAATAACTATTAGTGTGGTAATGATCTTGGATATTTGTCTTTCCATGCAAATCATGACAATGGAATAATCTAAATCCGAAAGGTTGCTGTTAAAACAGCAAGTTTGGATAGTGCTCTTTTCTTTTGGGAGTTCTGTGGAGGTAGTGAGATACGCATATACGATATTATATATACAGCATACTTATACAGGCACAAACATGCACACACACACACACACATATATATATATATATATATATATATATATATTGAGATATTTGGGTTCGTAAAGTATTTATGCCAGATTTCACTTATCACAAGATTACTTTAATTATTCACTTCACGAACATCTAGCATATATATGTGATATCGAAGTCAATGTAATATAGTTGGATTCCGGATATGTTCTAATTTGAAACCAAATGGTAATTCAATTTACTATTTATTATCTATATATTTTCCATATTATAAATATACGTACATATGTATGTACATACATTCATGGAAGAATTGCTGCATGTAAATTATCTGGAGAATATTTAGACGTAGCTTCTTGAACTTTTAACTGAAATATCTGGCTAATAAATATGAGTTGAATCATGCAAAATCAAAGCTAAATTATCTGGACAAATACCTCATGGCATGCAAAGCGTGGAATGGGAAGCAGCACTGCAAGAACAGCAGCAACCACCCCCACCATCGTGCTGGCAGCTGCATGGGTGGGATGCTCAATGGCCGTTGCCCCCTTCCCCAACTTGAATGCTTCGACATACACAAGCACCGTCTGCCCCAGGGCTATCCTCTTGGTGATCAGGGGCGTCGATTGCGGCAGCATCACCGCGAACGACGTCAGTGTCACCGCCATCGTTGCTGCCACCACCGAGTATTGCCAATTCCCGATTGCCAGCATGCTGATCACAGCAGGTGGCATTGCCATGATCGTCCCGAGCAATGCGTGTGCCGCTCCTTGAAGAGAATCCCCCACGGTTGCCTCCCCAGCGATGAGGACGGCGGTCAGGTAGGCGAATGCGGGGAATTTCAACTGGAGGCGGAGCTGCGGAGGGGCATATATGGTTGCACAGCCAACAATGAAGCAAGCGAGAGCTGTTCGAAGGCCGGATGCGATGCGGGAAAACCAAAGTCTGCGGGCATGGCTGGGCATGTTGATTCTAGTGATGGTCGTGCCCTCACCGATGGTGGCAGTGGCTGGGGAGGTTGGGATGATGGTGATGGCGGTGGAGAGGGGCTTGGTGGTGATTGTCATGGTGAGGTGAGGGTGGCAGAGGCTGCGGAAGGAGGTGGGATTGTTGGCTCCACCAGCTTCATGCATGGATGGAAGTCCCCGAGGGCCCCTTTTAAAGGTGCTAATGGAACAAAAGACGAGATTACACTGTGCCCTCCATTACTGTTTACTGTGCTGCTTGTTTTAGGGTTTATGCAGTCGTTTTGTTGTTGTACTGTCACTTGAATTTTGATGGTAATTAGTTGAATCCTGTACCAATATGACTAATTACTTCCGAAGAATATTCCTCAAATGTACTGGTGTACCCAAGGCATGATTGCTGTAGATGTTGTGCTCAAGTTTGCTATCTTTTCATATTATCCATCCTGTCGACCATCATTGGGAGAACTGTTTATTCTCATTTGAGCATACAATTTTAGATCGATTGGCTCAGCAGTCTTTTGTTCTGAAATTATGAATTATTTTTAGCATAATAGTCTTTTTCTGTGGGTTGCTCATCGTGTTTTAGTGGACTAAGGTGGGTAGGGTTAGTAGGTTGGGTATGATGGTGAGCGTATTCATAGTACTGTTAAAAAATAGGAAATGGACAGTCCTGTACTGGTTTAGATGGCCCCATTCACTAGATAAGTGAGGTATGCTTTTGACACGATTTTTTAGTTTATATTTTAATTGGTTTGGATTCTCATCGACCAAGAGATATTTACTAGTTCTCCTTTCAGTATTGCTTATATATCAAACACTTGGAAGGTCAATATCTTGCACTATATTAATTATATCATCACAGTTCAAATTCTTCACAAGTCTTCGTCCTATTTACTGCGACCTGATTAAATATAAAATGAGTTAAATATTTAGTATGATCAAGGGAATAGAACCGCTTGAAGAGGACCTTGGTAGGGATTGTAGGATGATTTGGGAGTAGAGACTTCCAGCACGTATCAGAGTTTTCATGTGGCTCCTGAGACATGGTAGAGTACTCACCAAGGAAAGTTGTGCTCGCATCTTCCATTCTCATGATAACGCATGTGTTCTTTGTAGCTCAACATTGGAATCCACTGAGCACCTATTCCTGAATTGTTTTTTTTTGAAAGAAAAAAGGGCATCCACCGTATAGGTGTGTGCCCAAAAACTTCGCCTTTTATTCACCAAAATATAGTACAAATTTAGTGTCAGAATCCACACAGATATGTTACAGGGACCAGTACTCAACTAGCGCCTTTGCGTGCGCCACAATGCTCTCACTATAACACCGTTCCTGCCTAAAAATCACCCCATTTCTAGCCACCCATATGGCCCAGATCATTGCAATTCGGCTGACCCGCTCCTTCTCAGTTCCATTCCAATTCTCGCCAATGGATTCCCAGAAGCCAGTAACCCCATCAACCATCACCGTTGGGTTTCCTAATAGATGTCAAGCATCCATAGAACTTCTGCATTTGAAAAACAGGTGATCCGCATCTTCGCTATCCATCTGGCATCTGCAACAAGTAGGATCCACCGTCTGCATGAAGCGTGCTAATCTAACCCCTGTTAATAGTCTCCCCCTTCTGAACAACCACAAGAATACCTTCACGCGAACGGGGATTTTCCATTTCCATAGCTTTCTACAGTCCGCCACACAACCTCCCGGATCAAAAGTCGTGGGCCCCTTTAGATATCTATACGCCTTCCCCACCGAGAAAGTTCCATCACACCAACACCAACAATCCCGCCCCATCGTGGGACCTTCAACATTATCCAACTCCTCAAGCATTATTAGCAGCTCATCCAAGCGTTGATCAGAAAGCTCGCATCTGAACTGCGGTAGAAAGGATTGACCGTCCCAAACACTCGCCACAGAACAGTTCTGGTCGGCAGCCAAAGCCCATAGATGTGGGAACCTCACGCCCAGAGCACCGCTTTTACTCCAGTCATCGATCCAAAATTTGAAGCCAGCACCGTTTCCAATCACCGGTCTCAGAAAAGGACGAATATCCTGCACCACCGAGCAGATTCCTCTCCAAAAGTATGACGGAGCATTCCCTACCGCTCCAGGTCCCGGTAAGGAGGCGCTTGTTCCATAGATTTCCCGAATTAGGCTACAAACCAAACTGTCACAGTCTCCCCAGATTCGTGCAATCCATTTACTGAGAAGTGCCTTATTCATCTCTTCTAAACTTCGGACTCCAAGGCCACCATCTTCCTTAGCTTGAGAGATCATATTCCACTCAACCAGAGGCCACCCATTAGAGCTACCAGAAGATGACCAGAAGAACCGTCTCATAATGCTCTCCATTCTCTTTCTCACTCCCACTGGTAATATCCTAGCTGACAAGAAAAAGATAGGGATCGCAGACAAGATCGATCGTACCAGTACCAGTCTACCTCCTCTAGACAAGCATGCAGATTTCCAACATGCCAGCTTCTGCTCCATCTTCTCCACCACAGGTAGCCAATCACTCTTATGCATTCTTCCTACCACTAAAGGCACACCAAGATAGCGCAAAGGCAGTTCCCTCCGCTGCGACCTCAGCCATCCTGCACACAGATGAATCTCTTCCTCCGTCAAACCAAATGGCACAAAGTCAGATTTTCCTCTGTTGAGCTGCAACCCAGACACTGATGCAAAAATATCAAGCACAACAGACAGTCCTTTATAGCTATTCGGACCACCCTCTGCCAATAAAATGGTGTCATCTGCGTACTGTAAAATGGGCACTGATATCTCACCTTTAGAATATCCCTTGCAAAAACCTCCAGTAGTTGCCCGATCAACCATTATCGTCAGTGCATCTGCCACAAGCACAAAGAGTAAAGGTGCAAGTGGGCACCCTTGGCGAACCCCACGTTGCGGTTGGAAGTAGCCTCCTCTAGACTGTCCATTCACTAGAACAGCACATGAAGCTGTCGTAACACATCTTTTCATCCACGAGATCCATTTGTCAGGGAAACCCCTCCGATGTAGAGATGCCCAAAGGAATCTCCAATCGACACTGTCATAAGCTTTGGAGAAACAACCTTCCACAGTACCCCCTTCGTTTTGTTCCTCCTCCAGTCTGCCACAATCTCCGTGGCCATCACCACACTATCTAGTAACTGTCTGCCTGGAAGAAAAGCGCTCTGGACCGGGGAGATGATCTTATTCAAAACTTCCCTCAATCTATTTGCCAACACCTTCGCCACAATTAGGTAGATCGCGTTAGACAACGCAATAGGGCGATAGTCTTCCACCCTTGTTACGAACTCCTTCTTAGCCAGTAGAAAAATGAATGACTTATTGATCCGTTCAAAACCATAGTTCCCTTCTACAAATTCCAACATAACATCCATCACCTCTGAAGCTACCAAATCCCAGAATTCTCTGTAAAAGAACACAGGGAAACCATCCGGTCCAGGGCAACCGTCCGGGTTCAGATCAAAGACTGCCTTCCTCACCTCCTCCCTCCCAAAGGATCTCGTCAGCAGCTCCGCGTCAAGGTTAGAGATGTGCTTCACGCCTAAACCCAGCCATCTAGAACCACAACTAGGTGCGCGTCTGCTCATGCTCTTGAAATATCCTGTTACAGCCCTACTAACCTCCTCCTCGCCAGCAAACTCCTCATCCCCAATCTTCACCGAGTGAATCATGTTTCTCCTTCTTCTACCATTTGCCACCGCGTGAAAGAATCTAGTGTTTGCATCCCCCTCCTTTAACCACTTCTGGCGAGACCTTTGTCTCCATTCCATCTCCCTCTTTCTATCCTCCTCTTCTAGAATCTTCTGTACCAACCCTCGGCTAATGAGTTCCTCCTCATCCAGTTCCCTGTCATCTTCCACCAAGTCAAGCCGCTCCAACTCCTCCTGCGCCTGGCTCCTTCTCTGTTCCCTAGACGTACGAGATTCTCTCCTGAAAGCAAGCAGTCTGTGACGCAAAGCACCTAGCTTTAATGAGAGTTTCACAGTGGCAGAACCCTCCACTGCCAAGTTGCTCCAAAATGATGTCACCATATTCTTGAAACCATCCTCCATCATCCAGCACCTCTCAAACCTGAAATAGGAAGAATAGCCTCTGCCGCTACACGTGTCCAAGCAGAGAGGGGTATGATCAGACCTTGATCTAGGATGGGATGTCACACAGGCCAAATCAAACCTTTCCAGAGCCTCTGTAGAAATAAGGAACCTGTCGATACGCGATCTCGATGAGGAGCTCCGCCAGGTATACTTGCAATTTGACGCATCAAGAACCTCCAACGCAAGGTCCTCGACAACCTCCTTAAAGTTGCTTGATCCAGGATCTTGACCTCCCCTACCACCTGGTCTATCCTCCGAGTATAGTGTGACGTTGAAGTCACCCCCCACAATCCATGCCTCTTCCGAAAACCGGGCCCTCACTGTACGCAACTCAGTCCACAATCCCATGTTGGGAGAGGACCCTGCGGTACCATAGACTGAGGTCACCATTATCCGTGAGCGATCTCTCTTGCTGATTAACCTCACGGTCACCGAGTTCACCAAGATGACATCATCCAATAGTTCAAACAACTCACCGTTCCACGCTACCATAATTCCTCCAGAACTCCCATTCGCTAGTACCGATCTGAACTCAGTGAGATGGGCACCAGATACCGAACCCCATCTTACCGAATCCCAGGAATTAATCTTAGTCTCCTGTAGACAAACCACATCCAGCCGCCAATTTGTGAGTAGGGACGCAATCGCCAACCTCTTCTCCGGTTGGCCCAGTCCCCTCACGTTCCAAGTTAAGCATTTCATTGGTTAACCAATGGGGAATCCCCCGCCACCAATACTCCCACTCTCTGCGCTACAGCGCGTTCGAAATGAACGAATTCTAGGATCCCCTCATTGTGCTCATGCTGATTATCGATCCGCGCCTCCACCCTCTAGCTCACCTCCCTTCTCTCCACCTCCTCCAACACTTCAACATCTTCCTTCTCTAAACTCTCTCCAGCGCCTTCCGATGATCTACTTCCCCCTTGTTCTATCACCACTACGTCCCAAACTTGAGCCTCTGTCTGACGACGACGCTTCCTTGGAATAGCCTCCGGGCTACTCATTTGGTTCCTTGGACTCCCAATCACTTTCGGACCCTTCACCATGCCTCTACGTTTTAGCATCCCTTTCCCCTTCACCCGTCGAGACTCGCCAGAGACCCATCTCAACGAGAGTGCTCCCTCGGTTGTCTTGGTCCCTTCTTCCCTAAATGCATTCTCCACCTGAGATCCCCCAACTTCATGCCCTACACCGATCAGGTCCACCACCAAGGAAATGGGTTCTCCAAAAACAGTGGGTGCAACACCATCGCCCACCCGAGCAGGTCCGTCAGCAGCCATGAACAGCTGCTCATTTCTTGGAGCATCATCGAGCACAGGAGCCCTCAGGAGCGGGGCATCCAATTTTCCCATCACGTGAATTCTTGGCTGTAACATCTCACTTGATTCCCCCATGCATGCAAATGAGTGGGGACCACCCATTTCATTCAATACGTGTGTCTTTCCAAAATTTGTAAATGTAGGAGTCGAGGTGGCACCAACCTTTTCGGCTTCGGATTTTTCTTGCACCCCCACCAGCTGTGTATCGACGCCTCCACTTCCTTTTTTGAGAACGTCCGTTACGCACCTCGCCATCCCGGATTTCAAGGACGCCATCAATGCACTATGATTTTCTGCCGTTGATTTCGTTGCCGACCTCCCATCGTCTCCGACCGAGCGAGCCGCCGCAGCACCACCTTCGTCGTCTTCACCTCCATCGTTCTTGTGTTCCCCCAGCACCACAACCCACAGAGGAATCAATCTACGACCGATTGATATCTCCGCACGCATCGGCGACTGAGGCTTGTTCCCTTGCAATGAAACTTCGACCTCGGACCCATCTCCAAAACGCAAGCCAGAGCAACACAAATTGGTTACCACGCCGAATCGCGACAGTGTGCCACGAAGAATGTCTAGCCTCCGGCATCGCAATGGCACGCCGGCCACTCGCAGCCTCCAAGTAGGAAGCTTACTGGCAGAACAACCATCAAGAAATCGAGGCCTTCTCCAACTGATGCCGCTTCCCGCCTCCGAGGGGATGCAGTTTGCCAGTGCCCCCTTCATGACCATCTTCACGCCTTCCATGGAAAGGCCCCTCAAACAGATTAGATTCTCAGGCAACCAGATCGCATCAACACGAGTGTCGTCCTCCTTCATGAGAAGTATCCTGTCGCGGAACCTCCTTAGAGCCTCCATGTCCCCTTCCCCTACAAGCACCCCTTCCAACGGCTCAGCGTCCGCAGCACCTCTAGATAGTCGTCGCAGAAGAGCCACCAGTTCTGAATCTGATAAGATCGCTTCCGGGTTCCTCTTCTTCACCCACGAGCCCTTCTCTGCACAGTCACGCCTTCGATGACCCGGACGACCACATCGGAAGCACAATTGTTCCACAGCAGAGCAGGTCTTTGATAGATGGTTTGCAGACCCGCAGCGGAAGCACCATACCTTCGTCGAGTTACCAGCCCTCGGACTCCGGTTCCTCCTCCTTTGCTCGCTCCAAGGACCATCTTCAGCCAAATCCTCCATCAGAACATCCTCCACACTCCTTTTTGCCGAAGCCACGACGCTCTCGCTTCCCCTCCGATCTTGCTGAACTTCTCCTTGTCACGCCCAGAGATGTGTTGCACACGATGTCCCTCGCCCACCTCCCTCTCACCCTCTCGTCCCCCGAAGACGATGCCCTCTTGCCCTGCGCCAACTCGCCTTCTCCTAGAGAGAGATGGAGAGAGAAAATGGATGTTTTGGTTTTGGCTCCCACGTTGAAATCTCTCTCTCCCTCTCATGACGTTGAGAAAAGGGAAAGCAAAGGAAAAGGACCCCTATTCCTGAACTGTGATAAGACGAAGGATTTGTGGCAACGGTTAGATATACCTTGGGTTGATCTTAGCAACATGACGTCCTTCTGGGAATCTCTTTTCAACTCCAGATTTCATCCAACTGCCGTGAAATTAATGCCAATTGCAAGCTTATGAGCTTTGTGGGTTACTAGAAATGGTGTAATTTTTCATGTTGAGAAGTTCTATGTTGAAAATGTAGTCCACCTTGCTCAGACTCTCCTCGAGTCTAAGTCGTCATAATCCTCTTTTTATTAATATACCGGAGCGAGCACCAGCGCGTGTTTTCCCCTTTTTTGACTCAAAAAAAATATTTAGTATGAGACTAATATCCCCTCATCAGTGACAAAATTTACAGGGAAGGAGCCCTGTCTTAATGAAATCAATCGTAATCATGTGAGTTCTTAGCAGTTATATGGCAACAAGTATGAATGTACGAGGCCTGGGGCAGCTGGAAAAACGACGAGCTGTTGGATCCTTATTAGATGAATGGCGAGCAGATGTGGTTGGCTTACAAGAGACAAAGCTTGAGACGTGGGACCTTCCCCGGTGGAGATCCCTATCTGGAGCTAGACTGTCAGAGTTCAGATCAGTCCCTTCAATTGGTGCTTCGGGAGGCATCCTGGTTGGCTGGAATGGTGACTTGTTGGAGTTGAGGGATTCAATGGAGGCTCAGCACTCATTGTCAGTGGTTCTGGTGCGTAAGGGAGATGGTGTCTGTTTTCTTTTTTCTGCAGTGTATGGACCTTCAGGTGCGCATGCTGGTTCGGGCCTATGGGAGGAACTTTGTTTGGTGCGAGCAAGATATGAGGACCTTCCCTGGCTTATTGGGGGTGACTTCAATGTCACACTTTTATCTTCTGATCGACCCCGGGATCGAGGAGGGCTGGATCCTAGTTCACCTGCATTCAGGGAGTTTGTTCAGGAGCGCTCTTTGGAAGTTTTTTATGCTTTGAACTCCCTCTATACGTGGCGGAACACCTCCTCCAGATCTAGGCTGGATAGATTTCTGTGTTCGATGGAGTTACTGGAGGCTTTCCCATTGGCAGGTGCTAGCTCTTTGCCACGATGTCACTCTGATCACACACCTATCTGTTGGGACTCTGGTGAGTCTGTTCGTTTGGGAAGCCTATTCCGGTTCGAGCGCTCTTGGCTATTGGAGGAGGACCTAAAGGCTCGTGTGGTTCAGTGCTGGAGGCAGATTGGTTCTTCTGGATCAGCTTCCAGGGATATGGCGGCTCGATTGAAGGCGCTAAGACTGATGTTGGTGAAATTTCGTAGGGAGCTCAAAATACGTCGTAATGAACGAAGGGACCTGGCCCAAGCGGAGGTGGTTAGACTTGATAGAATCGAGGATGTCAGGGAGCTTTCTGAGGAGGAGAAATTGACGAGGTCAACTCATCACAAGGTGCTTCTAGAAGAGGACAAGAAAAGAGAGGTTGAGTGGAGACAACGCTCACGCCAGATGTGGTTGAGGGAAGGTGACGCAAATACCAGTTTCTTTCATGCGATGGCAAATGGAAGGAGGAGACGAAATTTTATCCACTCCTTGGAGGTGAGAGGAGTGCGGGTTGAAAGTGAGAGGGAGATTGGGGCTTCAGTTGTTGAACACTTCAAGGAGATGAGCATGAGAGTTCACCTCGGTGGGGTTCGCTGGCATGATAGAGAGGTACCTCGGGTTTCGGAGGTCCAGGCAGCTCAGTTGATTTCCAATTTCACTATTCAAGAGGTCCGTGCAGCAGTTTTTGATCTAAATGCAGATGGGTCTCCTGGGCCAGATGGATTTCCTATTTTCTTTTTCCGAGAATTCTGGGATTTGGTGGGTCAGGATGTTCTGGCGGTGGTGGAAGAACTGAGAGGAGATAACCGTGGTTTTGATCAATTAAACCGTTTTTTAATTTTCCTTCTCCTAAGAGGGATGTGGTGGATCGAATAGAGGACTTCAGACCCATTGCTCTTTCTAATGCTATATATCTCATTGTTGCAAAGGTTCTTGCGAACAGGCTTCGTGTTGTTTTGAGTGACATCATCAGTGATTCACAGACATCCTTTATTCCCAGTAGACTTATGATGGACGGCGTGATCATGGCTTCGGAGATTGCTGCTGATTGGAAGAGAAGGAAGGTCAAAGGTTTTCTCTAGAAGATTGACTTCTCCAAAGCGTACGATTGTGTTAGCTGGAAATTCATTTGGGCATCCCTTTCCAGACGTGGCTTCCCAGATGAGTGGATCTCTTGGATGAAGAGGTGCGTGACGACGACTTCTTGCTCAGTGCTGATTAATGGAAGACAGGAGGGGGGATTCTTTCAGCCGCAAAGGGGGGTTAGGCAGGGGTGTCCACTAGCTCCTCTTCTTTTTGTTATTGCAGCAGACGCATTGTCAAGGATGGTTACTCGTACGGTGGAAGGAAATTTCATAAAGGGATTCACCTTAAATGGTTTATCTATCCCAATATTACAGTATGTTGATGATACAGTCCTGTTTGTGGAAGGTGGTGCTCCTGAGGCCGAGGCAATCTCTACAGTATTAGACCTATTTGGGAGAGTCTCAGGGCTAAAATTAAATGAGGAGAAATCAACTTTTATTCCATTTGGTCTTTCTGAGGGGGAGGCCGAGGCTTGTGGGGCATACCTGTGCTCTCGACGGGGGGCTCTCCCAATCACCTATTTGGGGTTGCCTATAGTAGACGGCCGCTTAAGACATTCAGATTGGGCTCAAGTGGTGGAGAGACTCGAGAACAAGCTTGCAGGATGGCGTGCTTCTTGCTTATCTCAGGGTGGACGCTTAGTCCTCTTGAGGTCGGTCCTCTCCGTGATTCCTTTCTTTTTTCTATCTTCTCGCTTGCTCCCGTTGGGGATTCGGGGTCGGTTGGAGAATTTGATACGTAGATTCTTTTGGGTTGGTACTCCGTTGGTTGCTTGTAAGGTAGTGACACTTACTGAGGCTGATGGTGGTTTAGGAGACCTAAACCTTGAGGTGATGAACAGGGCCCTCTTGGCGAAGTGGGTCACTCGTATTTGGGGTGATGGATCATACACATTATGTACACTATTAAGAAAGATCTATGGCGTGACAGAGATCCTGGAGTGGCGTCAAATTTTTGGCGTGGAGTGTGCGCAGTGCTTCCCCAGATTTCTCCATATCTAAATCCCGTGCTGAGGGATGGTGCAGAGGTTAGTCATTGGATATGGTCAGATGGTGCTTTCAGTGTGAAGAAAGCCTACAAGGTCTTATATGCCTCCGTTGTCTTTGATCCGGGAATTACAATACCAAGATTAGGGCAAATCTGGTCTTGGAGGATTCCTAAAAGAGTGAAAGTTTTCCTCTGGTTGTTCGGGAGGGAGCGGGTGATGACTGGTGCTCGGAGGGCCTGTCTCTTTGGGGCTAACAGCTCTTGCTTGTGGTGTGGAGAGGAGGTGGAGGATGCTAATTACTTGTTTTTTCTTTGTTCTTCTTCGAGACAGATTTGGGCTGGGGTCAACTTACCTGCAGTCGCATCCTCAGAGGTTATAGAATTCTGGGAGTCCATTGGAGCTCGCACAACGGCAGAGAAGCAACGTGCAGCATCTATTCTATGGGCAATCTGGTTGGCAAGGAATGGAACTATTTTTCGTGGGAAAAGATTTTGTATCGAAAGTGTAATAGAGCATGCCAGACTCCTACATGAGTCTTGGTCTTTGTAACCTTGTACTTAACTTGTGAATATAAGTTTTTGGGTGTCTACCTTCACGGTTTGCCACCCTTTTTCCTAAAAAAACAAGTATGTTAATTATGACAAAATTCACAGCAGTAGTAATGAATAAATACAGTGTGCAGTCGTGGATTGGGGGTTGTCTTTGGAGATGTACACAACACTCCTGATCGCTAAACCTAACAGGACTGAGAGGCATGATAAGTTGCATTCCAAAGTTAGGTTGGTATCCATTAGTTTCCTAAGGTACCACCACAAGCCCATGTCACCATTGCTGCCGTGATGATTATCTTCTACCCCACATTCTCTCTCTCTCTCTCTCTCTCTCTCTCTCAAAGACAAATCCGCACCGGATGACACAGTACCATACCTAATCTAGGAGTGCATGCATTGCATACTCCTCGAGTTCGTTATCACTAAACCCCGGGCCTAGCTGGCACGTATAACTTGCTGCATCAGGTATTTTAAAAGCCATATAAGAGATATATGTTCCAAGTTCCAACCACGTAGGTTCATGTTTTTTGGACGGCAACTGAAAGCACCACGTAAGGGAGAGTACATATGCTTATGGATTGCGGTCTCCGTATACATATCTAAGCTGGGCAGTACTGAGTAGTGGTTGAGATGGAGGATCGTCTTTCTTCCTTTAACAAAGCATGCGTCTGAGGTTCCCTCGGTGGAGCTACCACTTATGATGTAGGGTTGCCTTTTTTATTAGGAAAATTCTTATGTGTACCCTCCTCGTCCTTACAACCAGCATCCTTGATTCATATAGTAATAGCTATGCCAAATTCGAAAAATAGATCTCCCCTTTCAATTGGGTTTTCCATAAACTGCAGTAGCAAGCCAACATAGAACGAGATGAGGGCATAAATATATGTATGCGTGTATTATGAAAATTTATATGCAAGGAGGGCAAGCCAGCGAATTCTTCTGATTGGTATTATATATATTTATGCATGCATAAATCTTTTCATCATATACAGACAGCATATCAGATCTTAGGTCCTACATACTGCACAGTCCTTCCACGTGGAAATGACGCAATTTTGCCCTCAACCTAATCGTGTTGTTCTGCTTTTAGAAAAGATGGTGGTTGGGGCACGTGGTTAGCATTAGTTGTGCATATATGACTGATCAATCGAGCAGTGAACGAGGTTTGAATGTGCATGCTTACGTGCCTGCTATCCCCATCGGAAGGACGCAGCAGACGATCCTCTTACGTGTCTAAGGATATACACCAGTGCTGACCATCGACAGAGAATCAAGAAGGGAAATTACCAGCTTAATGCGAAGGAAAAAATAAACCCTAAATCTATAATAAAAAGAGAGCAGAAGTAGATTCTTCTTCGCATGCAGGAGGATATATGGGGAGGAACGGATCCTCCTTTTGAGGTCATCAAACACCACCAGCCCACTTGTCACCATCTACGTACAGGATTTGTGCGTTTCCTATTAGGATCTCCAGATCAGGGTTCGTGAATATTTCTTAGGATTGTGGGTCGTGGGAGTGTCTTCCCCTCTCTTTTTCCTTCTGGAAAGGTTTTGACTCGGATGCTAGAGGAACAGTAAATTTTTTTTTTTGAGAGAAAAGAAGGTGACATCTTTGTATTAATAAAGGGAAAAAATATAAATTATCTTGAGGATCTTTACAAGTTGGAGTAAGGAAATGTAGTAAGGAAGTGCTCCTTTACAAGTTGGCTGCTACAAGAGATACCTATAGTGATAGAGGCATAGTACTGTGTGTGGGTAGGTGAGAATCGAGGAACGCGTCGCGAAGGTGGCAGAGGAGGAGGGGAGCGGATTGTCTGCAGGCCAGCAGACTCTGTTGCAGCATCCGAGCCGCTCGATCAAGATCGAGCGGTGCGCATGAATTCGCGCCTTTTTGTGGGCCCGACCGTACAAATTCATGCGAACCGCTCGATCTTGATCGACCGGCTCCGGACGCTACAGCAGAGTCTGCTAGCCAGCAGACGATCCGCGCTCGAGGAGACAGGAGGAAGCTTCATGGAAAAAAAATATAGGATGTGTTTGGTACTCGATTACCTTAGGATAAACTGGTATGGGGTAACCTTTTTTGTATTTTGGTGTTTGAATAGAAGGTTAAATTGTGGTATGTTTGTTGTGATATGATTGTATTGAAGTTAGGAAAAGTGAGTAATTATTGTGATGTGATTGTATTGAAGTTTGAAAAAAAAATAGAAGTTGAGTAATTTGTATTTTTTAGTTGATATGATGATGTAATATATTATTTATTGGAATAGGTAAAAGAGAAATGATTTATTTAATGTATTAAAAAAGAGCGGAAAAGTTGGCATCACATGAAAGAGGAAAAAGGAGGTTTGTAGGGGTAAACCCCCAAAGGAGGGTTTAACCCCCAAGCCGAACATGTTCTTAGAAAATTTGTTGGTGGGTTTCCCTCAACATGGAAACTCAACTCTTGATAGGACATTTACTTACTCCTAGTTACAAAGCGATATAATTAGACAAGGAGAGCAATTACATTTGTGAAATAGGAGTGCGCTAATCCTATAGGATTTAAGATTTCAAGCACTACTACAACTTTTTTTTAGATTCAAGGTCATACCCTTACCCCATCCTTCATTACCTTTTTTCTGATAGAAGGGGGCAGTGGGTTTCGAACCTTGGTCTATCATTTGTAGGAATTTTGTCAGATTTTTATAATTTTTAGTTGATTTTATAAAAATGAAACAAGACAAAAAGTGGAAATCAATGTGCATCCAGAATCTAAAGGCTATTTAAAAATAACTAAATAGTTATAAAATTTCAAAGACAATTTTATGATAAACTAAAGATAAAAATCTAACTACTGAAAAAGAAATTACATTTTTTATTTTTTTTTTTAGAATTTTTAATGATTTTTAGGAGTTTTTTAGGCTTTTTCAATTTTTAAGGTTTTTATTTATCCAAATCAGACAAAATTGGATAGAAACAAGAATACACAAAAACAAGCAAGCCACAATTTTTTAAAATTTTTGGAGAGTTTTAAATAATTTTAGTTGATTTTTTAATTTAGACAATAGCAAAAATGGAGGTTTTTGAATTTTTAAAAATATCAAATCAAAGCAAAAATGTCCCAAAAAATCAATGAAATTTTTACACAGTGACAGGGGTCACATGTCCAAATTTCACGAAAAATAGAGTTAGTTTGCTATTTTATCCAACCAATAAAACATGCACAGCACACAGGGACCTAGATGTAAAGAAGGTAAGTTCTGGGGGCGTGATGAATCCACGATTCATCGCCTTTATTCTTTTATTTTAGCTTCATTTTCTTAGTCAAACACATGTAAATACCCATTAATTTCATAATTTTACCATTTTGCATGCATTTGTTAAAATTGCATTTTTAACACTTTATGTACATAAATAAAAGAATAAAGAAGAAAAGAAAAAGAAAAGAAAAATAAAGGATGTAGTTATGCAATAAATACAGACTGACCCAAACCCCGAGAGAAGGTCAAGACTTGACCTGATCGACCAGGAATAAAGTAGGGGGAGATAGGGTCGTTTGTCAGAAAAATCAAAAATATCTTGTAAATATTTTTCATGTATATTTGTACAAAACTTACATTATTTTATTTGTACATAATTTGACCTCAAACTAATTATTTTTGTAAATAAAAGTTGTAAATAAAATTGTGTTGTAAATAATAAAAATATTTATAAAATAAAATATTATATATATTGCAAATAATTACACCCAGAAAAAGCCACAAAGTGATAATTGAAACATCAATTCCGGCTCCACACAAGCTCAAATTGAACCAAACTCACTTCCACCATACTATAAATTAAATTATCTTTCAAATGGCTGTGGTTTCATTATTTTTGGAGTTACGGTTAAAAAGTCGGTTTTCTGGGGTGTTTTGTGCAGTTTTCCTATATATTTGATGAACATATTTATTTATATTTATTTCTATACATAATGTTTATTGTAAATATTGTTTTCATTAAAAAAAACAAATAAAAATTAAAAAAAATCCTTTATAAAAATTATTTCCTTATTTGCACCTATGTACATTATATTATATGTATATAATATATGTATACAATTAATTTCCCTAAATAAAAATTACCAAAAAAATTAATTATCTCACATTAATTAATTTAATTTATTTAATTACGAAAATCATATGTAATTATTTAATTTATTGATTTATTTGAATTCATTTGATTTGATAACTTACCTTTTATGTAAAGATTTGATTTTGTGCCTTAAATAGCCACCATTAAGGTGGCTAATTGATTTTTGGAAATTATTTAATTTATTTATTTTAATTAATTACGAAATTCATTTTTAATTAATTATTTATTTTATTTATTTAATTATTTTATTAATCCATCCAATAAACACATTCCTTTTTTTTGTAAATATTTTCCTTTTTTGATTTTTTGCCTCTTTTTAATGGGCTCCTCCTCCCTCATTCACATTTGATCGATCTTTGGCGGAGAGGAGCCCGGTTTCCGAGAGGTTTCTTGTTGAAGAGGGTCCTAGCCTCCGATCCAGTCGGTGACAGCGGCTTGAGCTTCGTCGAGGCCATCATGGCTTGTCCGATCCCCGAGGTGAGATCCACTTTTACTTGTTTTTCCTAGGTAATCGTAGAGTTAGATCTTAGCGTAGGAGTAGGAAATAATTTTTAGATTAAAAATTCCAAAACATTTCTCCACATGATTTGCCTCCGACACCAATTTTCATCTCATTTCGTTATCCCTCCATATTCACGTTCTACCTCACGCAACCACACATCTCCGACCACGTACGGTGGTCGGAGAATCGGATCCATCCCCCGCATTTCCATCGGATCCCCATTCACCTACTCCATTTTTGTTTATAAATAAAAAAAATGTATCTTGTTTTCTATTCCATATTTTTGCAAGATACAATAAAAAATAAATAATCTTTTCGGTTGTTTTCTCTCTAACATCTCTTTTGCAGGAAAAATAAAAATAAAAAAAAATTACTCTTGTCTCTAACCCTTGTTTTGCAGGATAAAAAAGAATAACTAATACAAAAATCATTTGTCTCTTTTTCTAACAATCTATTTTGCAGGTCAAAATAAAAAAAATAAAAAAATCTCTTTTTATTTTTGTTTACAAAATATAAAAAACAAAATAAAAAAAAACAACAGCAGGGTCGCAACCCCCTGCCGCCCACGCCCTTCCATCTGACGCCCGCCTAACCCCCTGCGGCCGACCTCAGCCAGCGCCGCCCGTCATCCCAGTCGCGGCCACCAGCGGCTCCTTCACCGATCTACTGCAGCCCACGCCAACACCTCCTGCACCCTCCAGAGCCCGCCGCCCCCGCGCTCCAGAGCGTCGAGGCAGCGGCCCGCTCCAGCTCCCTCCGCGGGCGCTGCTCCCTCTCCCCTCCAGGCGCCCGGCGGCGGCGAGCAACCGACCGCCATCCAACCTCCGCGGCCTTGTCTCCGCCCGCGGTGGTGCTCCGTAGCCGCGAGTCGCTGCTCCAACTGCCCAGCACCGTGCGGCGCGCCTCCGCGCTGCATCTGTACCAACGGGCCCCTTGCCCATCTCCAGACCTCCCGCCAGCAGCCTCCACGCACGGGCGGCGCCGCCCCCACAACCGTCCGCCGCAAACGCCCCGCACCCGTCAGCCCCTCCGCCTCCTTCCGCTCGAGCGCCAGTCACCTGCGTGCTCTTCCGCCTCTACGCGCGTCCGCGCGAGCCGCGTCCTCCTACAGCCCCGCCGCCTCTCGCTGGCCCTCCGCCTCCTTCCGCTCGACGCCACGGTGAAGCTCTCTACGCGCCTCCTCCAGCCACACTTGACGGAGAAGAAGATGCTGTCGGCGGCTATCCCATGAACCCCTGGCTTGAGAAATAAGAAAAGAAGAAAACCCACTCTTAGGGTTTATTATTTTATTGGTGAAATTACACAAATAGCCTCTGAAGTTCTGACAATTGCAAGAAGCCCCTTTTCCAAAGCCAGATCATGTGCTTGACATGTGCTACTGGGTAAATTTCATTCTCTAGCCTGCAAGTTAATTTTGTTATATATTGATGCAAAAACTCTGAATATTTACTTCAGTCCTTATTTTTCAGACCATGAACTTTGCATGATCTCTTTGATTAAATAAATGTTTTTATCATTGCAAAAATTCTGAAAAAAATCATACATGCTTCTCTTGTAGTGCTTGTCATTGTACAAATTTTTCATTGCATTTCGTTACCGTTTAATATATTTAAAAAATCAAAAATAGTGATTTTGGGTCTATTTGCTTGTCTCTCCATAATTGCGAAATCCATAAAAAATCGAAAAATAGTCTAAAAATTCCACAAAAATTTCTGTAGTTGTATATTGATGTCTTTTATTATCTGATCAATTTTGTGCATTTTCCATATATAAAACCCCAAAAAAAATTGCAAAATAATTTGTGTGTGTTTTTGTGCATTTTGTGCTTATATAAAAAAAATATAAAAGTCAAAAACCACTAAAAAAATTCATCTCTGAAATTTGACTTCATAGTTTTTAAATCGTGCTCCTTGTGTTCGACCCTGGTCGCTATACCAGGTAAAAAGAATAGCGAAGACCGCTTACACATTGTTTTCATCGATTTTTATCTTTTCCAAGTGGTTTACAAATTTTTCTCGTTGACCGAATTGATCGATTAAGGACAACGACATTGTGATTTATCTTCCACCTTAGTCGCGTCGATTTTCGTGTCATCAGAATGGCGCCGTTGCCGGGGAGCACGGCTTTGTAGTCATTTTTCTATTTTTGTCTCTCTATATTTTAATTGTTTTCTGACCTTTTCTCTCTAATTTTTTGTGCGAGGTACTGCGTGGACAACTTGGAGTTTATTTTTGAGGATCCGCACGGGAAGAAGAAGCAGGGAGAAGAAGAAGGAATTCTTATTTTTGAGAGAGAACAATATTTTTCTTGTAATAATTTAGAACTTGGACAATTGTGGACACTTGTAACTTAGCGGGTCTGTTTCGCCGAGTACCGGTGTGCTCGGGGGACCCATTTGGATTTTCGCGGTTTTTTTTCTGCGGTTTTGATAGCTAGCTGCCTTTTCCGGTGTTTACGCGGTTTTTCTCGAGCCCCTAGATTTAGGAATTTCTCTTGCTTGTGCCGTAATTAGTAGGGTCCCCACACTTAATTGCTTATCTGTTCCTATAGATCGTTAATTGGACCTACTAATAATAAATAATAAAAATAACTTGGTCGCTTTCCTGAGAACCTACGCGCCGCGAGCCTGCCCCGCAAGCGCTACTCCTGAACTCGACCTGTCGAGAAGAGGAGGGGTGGGCCAAGACCGGACTCTTTGGATCAAGGGCGAGTGACTAAGTTAGACGGTTCTGCGCTAGGAATTGCTCATCTAGGACTCGGTTTTTCCTCGCTGCACCATTTAGGTAGTTTAATTCTGTCTTTAAATTCTGCGCGGATCATTTGCATGTAGAGTGCTGGAGACAAGGTACGCATTTTCTATCTCTGCATGCATCATTGTGTTTGACCGTGCATTGGCTTTTTTCGACTTCCTCCCCCTGTTTTTGGACTCAAATCAATCAAAGAGGAAATCAAAAAGCTCGTTAGGCGTTATTTTCTGAAAAAAAATTCCAAAAAAATAGAAAAACCAAAAATTAAAAAAATGGGACTGCTAATTGAACTTGACTCTAAAATTAAACGTAATTGACCACTTCATTGTATTGGGAGAGCAATCCCCTCATTGTCTGCGTTTTTATTTGCTCGCGTACACACTAAGGAGTAGTGCCCAAATCCTATTCAAGCCTCCTAAGTGTTTGTACAACTTTTGTTTGATCACCTAACTCTTAAAATTGAAAAGATAAAGACCGAACTCTCACGGTCAGATTTGTGTTGAGTTGGTGAACTGAGGGTTTGCTTTGTGTTTTGTATGTCTTTGGTGTGAGTCAGTTACGATCATTCTTTGAATCATTAGCAGTCACCTTTCCTCCCTCCCTTCATTTCCCTCTCTTCATGATGGGTCGCATTCCATTCCAGCCTGATTTCGCGGCTTCTTATCTTCATGCCCATCATTCCCGTCCACTCTCTTGGGAGGTCGGAACCCCATCCGACTTCTCATCTTCTAACTACCCACCCTCCCATTTGGGACGTGCTGTGAGTGACACCCACAGAGACCAGATTGACCAAACACGAGACATGGGTGTTCACATTACTGAGATGAGAGTGCATCCCATAGGCAATCGAATGGGGCAGTTGAGAACTTTAGATGACTTGTATCCTAGGACATTGGATGAGTACACAGATCATGAAGTCCAGTCCGCTTCTACCTTGAGACCCTTTGTTCTGGATTTAGAGTTAATTGATCTACTGCCTAAGTTTTTTGGGGAAATGCACGAGGAACCTTATTTGCATATTGATGAATTTGAGGATTTTTGTGTATCACGATCATATTTGGATATCACTTCTGAGGACATGATGCTGATTACCTTCCCATTTACACTTCAGAGTAGAGCCAAGGGTTGGCATAGACGATTGGGAAGGAAGATTGCTACATGGGGAGATTTACGATCATTATTTTTGAAGAAATTTTACCCCCAGTGTAGAGCAGAGATGATGCGGTCATGTATTCGTGATTTTTCTGTTAACCCCTAAAAGCCGTTGAGAGATTCATGGTTGAGGTTACGAGAACTTTTGAGGCGATTTCCAGATCATGGATTTACGATGACTGACCTTATCCATATCGCCATGAGGGGGAGGACCGCAGAGCAAATATCATATGTCATTACCTCGTGTAGTGGTTTACACCATTGTCCAGACTTGGATTTTGTTGAGACCATCTTGGATACACTTTCTGATCTTACATATACACCAGATGATTTATTTGGGACAACACATGACGGAGAGATGACAACTGTTGAGTGTGTGACACACCATGCTGATCTTGATAGCACACACATATCCGAGGGTATGGATGCTACGACTTCTCATTTGATGGATATGTTGCCTACTGTTGTGAGTTCCCAGAGCCGGACATTGGTTGATGACCAATTGGATTTACAATCAGATTTTGAGCCACTCCCGCTCTATCACGTAGAAGATTCGTCGATTCTAGATCTGCTAGAATCCCAAGAGATAGAGGAGGAACCCACATCTCAGTCATCCTCTGATTCTTTCCAGTATCCATACGTAGTTGATACAGTGTCTTGTCTTCAGGAGATCTTCTCAGATTCGGAGATACATTTGGATTCATCTCAGCATAGAGAGTTTGATGAGGGACCGAATTTGGATTTTACAGAACTTGATAGTCCCGTACTTGAGCCATGTGTCCTCCCATTTGATGAGGTCGATACATTTTTAGAGGACATGACATTTGACAGCATTGATCCCAACTTCCCTAATGATCCGGCATTACTCCCTGAGGGTTATCTGCGGGAGGATGCCATGGACCATGTGTACTCGGTTTCAATTTTTGGGAGTGCATCCGATCTGTCGGATCACGAGACCGAGTATTTTGATATTTCTGATAATGAGTTTGATGATTCTCTCCTCGACGACCCTCGCGAGGATGATCCGATCTTTGAGGTATTCGATGATTTCACTGATTTGTCTACATTATATGCATCGGATATCAGCCTTTCTAGTGAGTCTCTTGATCTTGATCTTCCGTATCTATTCGAGACGGTGATTGACGTGGAGGATTCCCTGACAGATCCTTCCTTCTCCACGTTCGACTTCTTCGGTTCTGCCCTGTCACTCCATATAGACCTTGAGCCGACGATTTCTTTTGTGCTACCGGAGCCCGACTTCATCTGCCCATATCTTGATTCGGTAGCAAACACCCGCCTGATTGATTATCTGGGTGATATCATCAACTCTGTTGACCCCCCTGATTTCGTTGTTGTTCTCCCACCGAGACTGCAACAACAGTACGGTATTTGCCTGACAGATGTCGTCCTAAACCTCAACACTGCCTTATTGAAAAGCGAGAATGCGAGAGCCGCTAAAGAGCGGTCTGACAAGTCAGACTCACTGTCGCTGATGCGACTGCTCAAACTTCCTCGGCCTTCAACAATTAACCCACACAATCAATCAGAGAATGAATAGCAAGGATTAAAATTTATTATACCCTACTAAAAATGTACAATGGCAAGCAAGTAGGGGTCGAACACAAGGAGCAAAGGTGTAAAGCACGGATAAAAATCCAAACCTAGGTCTAACAAGCTACTTAGCCAATCTAAAATTTTTGTGGGTTTTTGATTTTTATATTTTTTTTATTTTTTTTTTTAATTTTGTATTTGATTTTTAATTTTCTGATTTATATTTTATATTTTATATTATATTTTTTTTATCCTTTTTCAATATTGGAAAGTAAAGGCAAAGTAATAAAAGACAAACTAAAACATTTATGAAAATGCACAAAAATACTAAAAAATTCAGAAATAAAATGTTTTTGGTATTTTTAGGGTTTTCTACTGTTTTTGTGATTTTTGGGGATTTTTCTAGGTGTTTTTGGTATTTTTAATTACTGAAATAGGGCTAAACAGTGGAAATAGGGTTGGCTGTGACAAAAATGCAAGTTAAAATTAACAAACACCAACCAAAATCTTTCACACTATTTTTCCAATAAAAAGGACAAAATAAAGAACAAACAGGAACTGAGTTTGCTATTTTTGGATTTTTCTACTATTTTTTATATTTTTTTGAAGTTTTGGAGTGTTTTTAAATTTTTAGTGTTTTTCTTATGAGATTTTTAATGATTTTTGGCTGGGAGTTAAGACAAACTAAAAGACACAATATCTATATTTTTGGGATTTTTCTGAAATGTTTTTATATTTTTTTGGGATTTTCTAAGCTAGACAGTGCATAAAAAACATGCTTTTGATTTTTAATAATTATGAAAATAAAATAAAGACAAAAACTAAAATTGTGACGTGGAATAGCAAGTGTCCAGGAACTTAAGCTCAAAATTCGAGGATTTTTGGAGTTAAGATGAACCTCCAAATAAATACTACAAGCATGCGAAATTTCAAGGACTGGCAGGGACCTTTGCGTAAATATGCAAAATTATGAGGACAAGCTAGCAAATTTCCCACAAAATGTGAACTGAGACAAAAAGTTTCTGGGCCACACAACAAAAACCAGAGCCGCAGGGGCTTCAATGCAACATTTCCTAGGTTCACGTGGCGCGCACGCGTCCTGGCGGGGGTATAAAAATCAATACGCAAAAGTTGAGGGTGCAATCCGCAAATATTACAAAAATAATTAAGTGGCTAAGGAATGTTTGCGTGCTAAATAGAAATAACAAAATGCGCGGGGTGATCTTGCAAAAGCCCCATAAAAGAGGCGCGGGCGAACGGCAGATGAGAGGCACTTACGGCCACGTGTCACGCGCGCCACGCGCGATGCCGCTTCGGATTCAATGGTCCAGATTAGATTGGCTCAGGCCGATCAGCGGTCTATGCGATCCATCATCCGACGGCGGCTGTGCTTCTTGACGAACAGGTGCAAGATCGACGGCCCTCGAACAGCCTGGAAGAACGCCTGAAGAACTCGCCTGGGCGAGTTTGAATCTGATGGTTCTCTTCTCTCCAGCCGCCTTCAAGACCGCCGGCGGTCCCTCCTTGCTCCTGGAAGATGCCTTAACCCAACGGCGAAGCCAAAATGGGCTGAAAGGCCCTGATGCCCCGCCACGAGGTCAAGGGGAAGGTGCGGCCCAGGTGGTTCAAGCTTGGACAAAATCGACCCCCCAGGTGGGGTCTGCAAGCTCCTGACCTGCAGAACAAAAGGGATGAAGAGGTTGGGGGCAAAATGCCCCAACCTCGCGGCGTATTTCACACAAGAGAAGGGCTAGACGGAAATGGGGATATGGCCGGCGAACTCGATGCCGGCCGCGGGAAGCGAGGATTAGGACAAATGCCGATCGAAGATCTCAGAAGGGGGAGAGTGACTTTAGCTTCTAAACACCAGAGCTTCAAAGAGCAAGGACGAAAAGAGGAAAGAAAAGGGGGAAGAAACACCTCACCAACGCGCGCGGACACGGTGCTCCGGCGACCACTTCGGCAAGGGGATCGGCCTCAATTCGACGCCACCGCGGTCTAATGAGACGCCCAACGAACTCCTGCTGTCACCAGGAGTGTCTTCAAGGTCTTAGGTTAGGATTTTGGTGGTGGAAGAGGGATCAAAGAGAAAGGGAAAGTCAGGGGGTTGGTTTTGAATGTGGTCGAGGGGCGCACTTCGAGGGAAGATCACGGGCGCCACAGGCATCCAAATGCCTATCTAACACCTGGGCGTGTAAGAGCGGTAGACGAGGAGCAAAAGTCGTGAAGACACTATCATCAAACGATGCAAGGACTGCCCTCGAAAAATCCGCGAAAACAGACAAAAACCACATCTGACATGAACAGGAGCTGGCTCAGACAGTTGACCCGAGGTCAACTGTCAGAGCCTCCTGGTTGGTCCACGTGGACCAACCAGGAAAAACCTGCAAAAAAGATTTTATTAATTCATTTAAAAATAGGAAATGATTTTATTGATTTTTAATTATAAAATGAAAAATGTTTATTATTTTATGAATTATTTTAATATGATTTTTAATTATTTTTATGATACATATTTTTACAAGTTTGCATTTATACCCCTATAGGTATCTATATCTATATATTTACGTATTTTATTTTTATTTAGGTATTTTTATCTTATTTTATTTTGGTTTTTATTTTCTAAAATTATAAAATACTTTTATATACACAAATATATTTTTATTTTAATTTTCTGATATATTTTATACACTTAATAAAATGAAAGTGTTATTTGTTTAGGTATAGCTACATGTATTATACCTATGTTTTATAATATATACAAGTATTTTTATTTGTATTTTATTTATGTTTTTATTCTGATTTTAATGCACATAATTATTATAAGTATTCTTTACAACATTATAAAAATATACAATTATAAAAATAATAAATAAATAATAAATTGAATATTTTAATATGTACCAGCATACAATGTGGGTCCAAAAGCCAACTTTCAAACCGTAGCTCCGCCAAATGCGAAACCACCGCCATTGGATAGATTATTTTCTTCTATATACAATTAAAGGTGAGTACGCTGCATTTGGAGTTGTCGTTTGTGAGATACGGGTCTGGGAAGTTGGGATTCTGGATTTTTATTCAGACCATAACTTTTTATCTGTTCCTTATTTTTCTGTGAAATCAATTTTGTATTTTTCTTTATTAATTTATCTACAACTTTCATGTACAAAGTTTCTTTATTTGATGTATAAAAAGTGGAACCAAAAATAGGTCCCAAAATGAATAAAGAATGAATAAAAACTATAGGTATTTTATCTGTGTTTTTGGCCCTTATCTCCCCCTACTTTATTCCTTGTCGACCTATCCATCAAGATGCCTAGGTCTCGGGGTTTCGGGTCATAAAATATTTACAATATTTTATTCTTTTTTTCTTTTCTTTTCTTTATTCTATAATTTTGGCTTTAAACACCGCATTTTATACAATATTTACATACATATACATGAATGCTAAAATGCATGAATTACGCCTATTTACGCGCATTTACTAGGGTTTTTAAGGCCAAAATGATAGAATAAAGATGATGAAACGTGGATTCATCATCCCCCTATACTTGCCTTTGCTAGTCCCTAGCAAACACTTATGCAATAAGTGCAGAAAAAGAAAAATAAAGAAAAGAAAAAGAAGAAAGGTGGACTAAACTTGATTATCAAACTTGTCTTCACAAAATCAAAGTTTGGAGCTTAAATAGGACCTTTGGAATTTTAGTGCGGGCGGAACCTTAGTGAGAACCGTGTTTGAAATCCAACAGTCCTTGAGAGTCCCAAAACTCTGTCCAAGTCTCCTTAATAGCCAGGTCAGAAATATCTCAATTCATACGCAAACCCTTACGACTATGAATCTGACTCGTACAGTGTAGGTGATGGTGGCTCTCCCCAACTAGAATGACAAAGAAACTGACTTCTCCAGTACGACAACCCAATGATTCCCCAATCCAGCAACTCCATCCTCGAGGAGCAGGGTATTCCCTTCTAAGTTCAAGTGGCAACCAGCTCAAGAGGAGGGGGTGAAGAGAAGAATGGACGGTAGCCAGTGTAGCTACCTATCCGAGGATGCAAGACCAGTGTAGTCAAGTCATCCAGCTGCAGGCTCACATGATATGACTTTGGAACTCAAGCTTGCTTATTGACTTTACAACATATGTACATACTTTGCAGGCTTTTTATTTTTGTACATGCCTGAACTCTTTTTTTTTCTTTTTTTTTCCTTTTTTTTTTTTGAAATACTATTCACAGCAGCATTTACATAAGGAGTTTTTCCTCTTGAGCCAGTAGACTATCCCTCTTTTGAAGCTTTATCGCAACCCACAGCCTCCTGTCTTTAGACTTCCTAATCACTGGACGGGTTGGGGTGCACTTCCCTCCCTAGAGGAGGACAAGTGTTTCCACTTGTGTGCGTCTCATACCGGCAAATCCAATCCCCTCACCACTCCAACTGAGTTGAGCCATGTGAAAGGTGCAGGTGTCCAAGTTAGGTCATTATCAACAAGAGTCGTGCGTGTGCTCCGAAATACTCTACTTAGGCAGTCAAGAATCCATTGAACCAAGTCCCGTGATCCTCAAAGAATTAAGTCAACTAGACCTGAAGTACCTCAAACCCAGTTCCTATAAGGTTCCTGTTATTAGGTATATTTTAAGGTCCAATCAAGCTCCAATCTTCGGATTTTACTTAGACTTGTTCAACTATCAAACTCAATCCGAAAAATGCTCATGCTATGCAATGCGATGCAGAAAATATTTTTGTGATGCAATTTCTTCAAAGATTTTGAACTTTTTATGGATTTTGAAAAGATGATGCATGCATGTGCAGATGCAATTTTTTTTGTATTTTTCAAAAAGATTTTTCACATGTTTTTGGATTTTAATTTTTGCAAATGTTTTTGGGAATTTTTGAAAATAAAAAGTTTTGGCTGAAAACTAGGTGAAAATATGTACACGGGAGTGCTTCTTATATATACAAGAAGTGGATTTTAAGAATTTACAGGGTAAGTGATCAATTTTATACATGTATATAAGTAGTGGATTTTGGTGTGATGTGACTATTCCTCAAACTTATTTGACACAAGCTTTTCACACAATTTTTGAAAACTATAGTCCAAAATAGTTTTTACAAACATTTTACACACATTTGAAAATCATTTTGCAAAGGTTTACAAAACAATATATATAGGTTTTTCAAATCATTTTTGCAACCATTTTTCAAACTATTTGCAATTCATTTTTCAAACATTTTATTTCACACAAAGAAAAGAAATTTTACAAACCACACATTTTTACAAAGGTTGAAAACACGAAACAAAATATCTTTAAAATAGTTTTCAATAGATGTTCACAAAGATTTTCAAACTATTTTTCAAACATTTTGCAAAAAACATTTTCACCTGATTTATTAATCAGTAAATAGAAAAAAGAAATTGAGGAATAACCACATCTTTTTATTAAGGATTTTTAATGAATTTTAAAGAATTTTTAGCCATATTATTAGGAAAATACGAAAGTACGAGTTATGGCTAAAGTATATACGCAGTATATACGACCCCCCTATACTTAGCTTGAGCTATGTCCTCATAGATCGGAGAGAACAGAGAAGACATAACTCGTACTAAGTATAGGCAAGCCTAAATGAATGAATCAATGAGAAGTTGACAGTCCCCCCTATACTTAGGATCAAGTAATCCTAAGTATAGCAGACTGTACACAAAACAGGGAGGGTCAAGGGTGGGAATGAACAGATCGTACTCAGATTGTCTCCCCCTATACTTAGGGTAAGATATCCCTAAGTATAGACAAGAAGAGGAGACAATGGAGAGGATCGAAAAGAATAGAAGAAACTCGGGGTGCACACCCCCCTATACTTTGGACAAAGTACATCCTAAGTATAGAAGACTGTCTACAAGGGGTAGCACCTTTCTGATAGATGAAGAAGATAGAAGAGGAAAAGAAGAAAGAAGAAAAGAGATGAGATTGGGTATGAACAACTCGGGATGCACATCCCCCCTATACTTAGGATAGAGTACATCCTAAGTGTAGCAGTGATGAAAGGGATGGCATCAATTCGGTAGAATGAGATAAAAGAAGAAGAAAAGAAGAAAAGAAGAAAAGACGGAAAGGAAAAATCATTCAAAAATGTTTTGATGTGCTTTGCCTTCCTCTGTCTCCTTCGAGATATTCAGCTCATCCTCATAGATTACTTGAATCGAGTCAACGACGGCCATGAATGTGTCATGTTCGAGGTATGGCTTCAGAAGCTGTCCATTGACTACAAAAGGCTGTGCGTCAGTTGACAGATTGGATATCAATACACTTCCGTTGTCACGCACCTGCCTAACTACAAACGGCCCAGTCCATTTGCTCTTCAATTTGCCTGGAAAGATTTTTAATTTCGCATCGAACAACCATACCTTCTGACCTGGATCAAAGGACTTGTGGCGGATGTGCTTGTCATGCCATGTTTTGACCTTTTCCTTGTACATCAGGCTGTTGTCATATGCATAATCTCTGAATTCCAGTAATCTGTTCAGATCCAATTTCCGGTTCTGTCCTGCTTGCTTGGAGTCCAAATTACAGATGTTAATAGCCCATAAAGATTTATGAATAAGTTCCACGGGCAAGTGGCATGGCTTGCCATACACCAGGCGGTAGGGAGACATTCCCAAGGGTGACTTGTACGATGTTCTGTAAGCCCAAAGAACGGAATCAAGCAGCTGAGACCAGTTTTTGCGATCTGGACGCACAAGTTTCTGCAGAATTGTCTTGATCTCCCTGTTTGAACATTCGGCTAAGCCATTGGACTGCGGGTGATAGGGTGAAGCAACACGATGTTCGATGCAGAATTCCTGGGTCAGCTTCTTCACCTCTCTGTTTATGAAATGACTGCCCCCGTCAGATATGAGGATCTTGGGAATCCCGAACCGTGCTATGATGTGATCTCGTAAGAATCGACAGACAGTCCGACTGTCTGCGGCTCGGGCGGGGATAGCCTCCACCCAACGACTGACATAATCGACAGCAAGCAGAATATACTCATAACCCTGACTGTTAGGAAACGGGCCCATGAAGTCGATCCCCCATGCGTCAAAGACATCTGAGATCTGGATGTACTTCAGAGGCATCGTATCTCTCATTCCTATGGTTCCACCCATCTTCTGACAGTCAGTGCAACCTTTGACGTATTCATCTGCATCTTTGAACAATGAAGGCCACCAGAGGCCACTTTGAAGAACTTTTGCTGCCGTCCGTTTTCCTGAATGATGTCCTCCAGAATCTTGATCATGACATAAAGCGAGGACACTTGGAACTTCGTCCTGAGGAATACACCTTCTCCAGATGCAATCTGCTCCCTCACGAAACAGATACGGGTCTTCCCACTGGTAGAAATGGATTTTAGACAAAAATCTGTCTATTTTCAACTTAGGCCAGTCCTGTGGGATTTTCTTGGCGACTATATAATTCACAATGTCCGCATACCAAGGAAGTGAAGCGACAGACAGAATTGATTCATCTGGAAAGGTCTCTGTGATAGGCTGCAAGTTCAGCTCAGGAGACTCCGGTTCAGGAAGTCTTGACAGATGATCGGCCACTACATTCTTTACCCCAGGTTTATCTCTGATCTCCATGTCAAATTCCTGGAGGAGAAGGATCCACCGGATAAGACGTGGTTTGGCATCCTTCTTCTGCTGTAAATACCTAATGGCCGAATGATCAGTGTAGATGATAACTTTGGACCCAAGAAGGTAAGATCTGAACTTCTCCAAAGCAAAGACTACCGCTAGCAGCTCCTTTTCAGTGACAGTATAGTTTCGCTGAGCTTCATCGAGCGTTCGGCTAGCGTAGTGAATTACAAACGGTCCATTGTCTTTTCTCTGTCCCAGTACAGCTCCGATGGCATAATCCGACGCATCGGTCATAATCTCGAAAGGCTGAGTCCAAATCGGTGGCTGTAGGACAGGGGCCTGTGTGATGAGCTCTTTCAACTGATTAAAAGCAAGGAGCACACGATCGTCTACAATGAACTCATTATCCTTGCCGAGCAACTCAGTCAGCGGTCTGGCCAATTTGCTGAAGTCTTTAATAAATCGTCGGTAAAAACCGACATGGCCCAAGAATGACCGGACTTGCTTGATATTTGTAGGTGGCTCTAACTTAGAGATTACATCCACCTTGGTTGGGTCAACCTCCATGCCACGTTTAGAAACAACGTGACCCAGCACGATTCCTTCGGTCACCATGAAGTTGCTCTTCTCCCAGGAGAGCACAAGATTCACTTCGCAGCACCTCCGTAAGACTCGGTCTAAATACTCCAGACATTGATCAAATGAATCCCCATAGACCGAAAAATCGTCCATAAAGACCTCGAGAAAACTACCCACCATGTCGGCAAAAACTGCAAGCATACACCTCTGAAATGTAGCTGGGGCATTGCAAAGCCCGAACGGCATCCGTCTGAAGGCATATGTGCCAAAAGGACAGGTAAACGTGGTCTTCTCTTGGTCTTCAGGAGCAATAGCAACTTGATTATACCCAGAGTAACCGTCCAAGAAGCAGAAATATTCCTTCGCGGCCAATCTCTCCAAGATCTGGTCGATGAAGGGTAGCGGAAAATGATCCTTCTTGGTGGCAAGGTTAAGTCTTCTGTAGTCTACGCACACTCGCCAAGAAGTCGGTACTCTGGTTGCGATCTCCTCTCCTTTGTCATTTGTCACAATGGTGATCCCTGATTTCTTGGGCACAACATGCAGAGGGCTCACCCATTTGCTGTCGGAGATGGGATAAATGAATCCCGCATCACACCATTTCTGGATTTCTTTCATAACCACCTCTCGCAGGTTCGGGTTTAATCTTCTTTGCAGTTCACGAGAGGGTTTGCTGTCTTCCTCCAAAAAGATGCGATGTGAACAGAGTGACGGATTGATCCCGTGGAGATCAGAGGTTCGCCAGCCTATCGCCTTGCGGTTACGTTCAAGAACCTCCATCAGACGAGATTCTTGATCTTCGGTCAGATGTGCATTGATGATGACCGGGTACATATTCGGTTCTCCTGCAAGGAAGGCATACTTCATATTGGAGGGCAAAGGTTTCAGCTCTGGCGGGGTCTGAGCTGCTTCAGTGGTGACCTCCGCTATCAATACAGGTGGTGATTCTTTCAACTGTGCGATGTCCACCATAAGCTGCTCTGTCTCTTCTCTTAGATCCTGACAGAATTCCTCGATGATTTCATCTTCTTCCGAAAATGCTTCCAAACTCGGCTCTTGGTTCTGAAGGCATAACGACCCCACGGTCGTATTTTGTAGTGCATCAGCAAGGTCCTCATCTTGATTGATACACGGAAATTCGACTGCGGTCTCCACTTCCTCCTCAGGGCAGAGGATTCCGTGGATCTCATGATCATCCAGGAAGAGGTTGGTGTCTTGAATCTCGGCTAGAAAGTCGCAGTCTTCATCATTCTCGATCACCCTTGCACATGATACAGATGTTGGTTCAACGGGCGTTCCTTCAGACAGGGTCTCTACTCGGATAATTTCATTACCAGCTCCAAAAGTGATTTCTCCTGTCCCATAATTCACTACGGCGTTTGACGTCCGCAGAAATGGCCTTCCGAGTATGATCGGGGTAAGGAGCAACGGAGCGGGGACGTCCATATCTAAGACCACAAAATCGGCTGGGAAAGATTTTCCCTGAACCGTGACAATCACGTCCTCCAACAGGCCCCTAGGCCGCTTGACTGACTTGTCTGCAAACTGCAGAATCATCTTTGTAGGTTTGAGCGGTCCCAGCTTGAACTCCGTGAGTAGTGAGGCTGGCATCAGATTGACAGATGACCCGCTGTCGAGGAGTGTCCGTTCGAACTCTTGATTGAACATCTGACAACGTACAAGAGGTGCTCCCATATCTGGCTTTTTGTCCGGGAGGTTGCTGATGGCATTGACGGTGGCCATAGTGAGGATATGCTTTTCAGATTTACCACCTTCGCTTCGGGAGTTATGTGGGGTTGGCCTGCGCTTGGTTGTACATGCCTCCTTAAGTCCTTTCTTCACAGTTGGCATGTACTCAAGAGCTTTCATTAATGGTATATTTAACACCAAATTCTGAATAATTTCTATGATAGCAGGATCAGACAAAGCACTTTTCAAATTTTTCATTTTTTTGTGTTTTTTCATTGCTTCAGGAAAAGGAATATTTACAAACTCTTCTCCAATTTCATTCAGAATAGTGTCCGTGTTGTTGTTTACAGGTAGATGACAAAAAGGAATGGATTCATCTACAATTTGTGGACCAAAAACGACAGGCTCGGCTTCGGGTGCTGGCGTTGGACTCGCTGCAGGTGCGGTGCTCCTCCTGTCAGGAGCTGACTGTGATGCGGGTGCAGACGTCTCCAATGCTGGCTGGTCTCCACCGAGGTTGCTGCTATCTTTTTGTATTTTTCTGTTTTCTTCATTTTTTTGTGATTTTCTGGATGCTGGTGCTGCTCCCAAAATGCTTGCTGGCCCTGGTGTTGGCTGGACTGACGATTCCCCGTCAGATGCAATCTGCTTTCCTTTCGCCGTCGCCGATGGCTGGAGTGTCCTACCGCTCCTGAGAGTAACAGCGTTAGATAAAAAACAATTAAATTCACCTGATTCGGGTCGGACACTGCCAGCTACCTGCTCCTTGCGTCGGAAATTGTTAGGATTAGCTTCGACCTGGGCTGGTATGACGGTTTTGGCTGCCGTCAGGTCGTCGATCTTCTGGTTCATCTCAGCCATGTTCTTCATCAACTGCTCCAAACAGGCCAGGGCCGGATTGACCGGTACAATCTCAGAAGATTCCCCCTGCTGGGGTCTAGACTGCTGATATGGCGGTTGAGATTGTGACTGGTATCCTTGTGCGAATTGTTGAGGAGGGGGATTGGAGGAGTACTGGGACTGGTGTTGGTTGTACTGTGCAGCCGGTTGCTGGTGATAGCCTTGTCCACGATATCCGGACTGCTGAGGCCCATGTTGGTAATTCTGCCTCCACGTATTTCCATGTGAGGGAGGCTGGTACTGGTAGGGCTGCTGGAATGGTCTTCCACCCTGGTGTTGCTGCTGGAAGGGCCTGTTGCCCATGTTCTGACCCTGAGAGTGTCCCTGAGGACGGGTCAGCTGCGCTTCGTTGTTCCAGACGCCATTGATCTCCTGGATCAGCGGCGGGGGTGGAGAGAACTGCTCGGAGTAAGCGGGCTGGTGCTCTGGCTGATATATAACCATCTGTGTCTGAGGCTGCGGTGGCTGCTCCGGGACCTGCACGTAGTATACGTGCTGGACTGGCTGGGGCTGCGGTGGAGTCGGCTGAGGATTTTGCTGCATTGTAGGCTCCTTCTTCTCAGCGTTCGGCTCGGCAGAGGTAGACACAGCGTTGCACATGTTTGCATTCAGTGCACGGACGAGCTGCTCCAGCTGCTGGGAAATCTGGTCGACCTTCTCCAGACCTTGGGTCCTCTTCTCTATAACTGCCAGTTTTTCGAGGTCCTGCGACCTCTTCTCAATGATGTCCACTTTGGACAAGTGGCTCCCGATGATACTCAGGTTGGAGCTTTCATCTTTGTCCTCAGTGTGAGAAGCCATGTTAACTGGCTTGCTGATGGCGGTTGGTGTCTTCATGTAGACCCGGGACGAGGATTGGGCTGCTTCTCCCTCAGCCATTTCTTCAAAGACATTCCATACAACATCCTCGTCTTTGTTGAAATGCGATCCGCCGCAAGCTGCATCGACTAGCTTTTGGCTCTCGAATGACAGTCCCCCAAAGAAGTGTTGCACGAGACTGGTCTTGGGTATTTCATGGTGGGGACACTTCTCCTGGAGATCCTTGAATCTCTCCCACGCTTCATGGATTGTCTCGTGCGGCTGTTGGCAGAAACTGGAGATCCGGGCACGCATCTGGTTTAATCTCCCCAGAGGATAAAATTTATGAAGGAAAGCAGATTTCAATTCCTCCCAGGTGGTGACGACCTTCCCGAGATGATCGACCCAGTAAAGGGCCTTGTCTTGGAGGCTGAAAGAGAATGCGGTCATCTTGATCACATCCAGGGGAACTCCGGGATAGTGAGCAGTGGAGCAGATGCGGTTGAACTTCTTGAGGAAAATATATGGCTCCTCAGTGGTGTTCCCATGAAAAGTGGGAAGCAGTGACAGAAACTGTGGCTTCAGCTCGAAGTGAGCATGCATTCGTGGAATCTGAATCCACTCAGTGATGCGCCCTGCTCCTGGGTTGTATGTCTGTTTGAGTGTAGGCTTGGGCTGCGGTGGATCTTCTTCTGCTGCTTCAAAGTCAGGTCCCACTGAAAACTCATCATTGATTTCAAAGTTCGGCTCCTCCTCTCGTCAGCCATCCCTCGCATCGGCCCTCCTCCTTAGATCATTCAACATGTCTTGGAAGGCTGTTTGAGCCAGGGCCTGATTAGTCAACTGCTGCTGAATGGCTTGAATGGAAGCCAGCAGTTGACTGTTAACCTCGCCCTGCGTGGTATATTGTCCTTCCGCTGCGTTATCTTCGGGCTCCTGCTGGGGCTGTGGTCCTTTTCCTCTTCCTCCTGCCATTTCTATTTCTGCTGGGTTGACTGGCTCGAGCTCTGAGTCTGCACATGGTAGAATGCCTCGATCAGTCTGAATTGCAGCACCAGATAGAGAGATGCGGTCTGTGTCAAGGTCGACACAGAACTTTGTTAAGGATGGCGATGTGTAAGGAGTGAAATCAATGGCCATCCAAAACGGACAGAGTTCGGGACGAGAGTGGTCCCGGTTTATTGAAGAAGGCAGGGAGTCTGGAGGTCGGTTCATAGGGTTTGAACCGGTGTCTCGGGAATCGCCCTGAATTATTGGAGAGGGTGGACGAATGGAGCCGATGTGGGTGTCGACAGAGCCTCGACTAAACTGTCCATTCGTCGCCATCTCGAAGATCAAAAGGAAGATCGATGCGGATGAAAGATACGGGAGTCAACAAGGAACAAAAGGAATGTAAAACAGTAGAAGGCTCACAATGAGCGAGGGTCAACTGGAGGGGAAACAAAATTGCGCAACGGCGCGAGGTTTTTGATCTTGACCTAAATATGATTAGCAATCAAACACAAGACAAGGGAGTTCACCAACTCAACGCGTGAAGCCGTGAAGGTTCGGCTTTTATCTTTGTAATTTTTATCTTGTTTTCAGGAATTTATCTTTCAACGAGTCCTTAGAGCGCTACGCCTATAGGAGCGAGAGTACTGCCGGAAAAGTATTCCCGTACTTGTCCTCCTCCTGTGTAACCTGTAACTTGCGCTTTTTAAGGTCCTTGTAACCCTTCCTGGATCCCTACTCAGCCAAAGAAATAGAGGGAGGAAGCCGATAGGCGAAACCGATACTTCGGATCTCGCTCGCAACGGAATCACCCGTGAGCGTGCAAGATCCTACTCGGACGCAGTCGGTGAGACAGACACCCCCGTGAAGGCGTGGCCTATGCTCGGTACTTCGGACAAGGTCGGTGCTCACACAATAGTGAGTCACCACTGGCGACCAAGCCCTACTCGACTACGTACGATAGTAGCGCCAATACTTCGGAAATCCAGGCGATACACAAGGCAGCCACAAGTTGGGTTTTGGGCTCTAATCCTTACGAACGCTCAACTCACTTGGAAGGAGACCTTCCCATGCAACCTGAAAACAAATGAGGGTGTTACTCTCCCCAATCAATGAGTCCAATTACCAATTTTTATTTAGGTCAAAGTTTTCTTAGCAGTCCCTTTTTTAATTTTTTTGTGTTATCGCTTCTTTTGAGTAGTTTCAAACAAGCGCCTAACGATTTTGTTTTTTTCTTTATCCTAATGTATCCAAAATCAGAGGGAGAAAAGAGTCGGGAAAAGCCAATGCAAGTCGGCACCAAGATGGAAATCTCACCTTTGTGCCTATATGATGAATGCAAAGTGAGAAGACTTACAGTGAATCCCAGCTCTCTCCATGCGGGATGCAAGGCAGAAATTTATAAACCTAATCTATATGCCGGTTATGCAATGCGGAAATCGTCCTAGAACAGGCAACTGCTAGCGTGAAGAACCACAAGCTAGCTAATAATTCCCAATCCGAGTGTCCGGTCTTGGCTCACCCCTCCTCTGCCCAACACATTTGGAGTAGGAGAAAGCGCTTGTTCGGGTGTGAGCTCGCGGCGCGTGGATCGGAAGCTACTAGCTAACTATTTAATTAGTCTAAGTCCAAATACGAATCTATAGGAGCATGCAAAGATAATTAGGTGTTTGGACCTATTCTAATCGAATCAAGCAGGACCTAGAACTAAGAGCTCAATCCACAAAAGAAAGTGAAAAATGAAAACAAAACTGGAAAATGACAGCGATAAAAACTCGTCAAAACTGCGGTGAGCCCCCGGGTGAACAAACACCCGGAAGTTAGGCCCGAAGTGTCCAAGAGTTCAAGTCCTGTATTATTACAAATTATCAAATACTCTCTCTCTCTCACAAAAATAAAAACAACTCTCTTTCTCTCTCTAGTTCTCCTGCTCTCTCCTGCCGGCTAGGGTAGAATAGCCGGCTCCTCCTCCCAAGGCTGCTCAGGATCCCCTAGGCGATCCTCCTCGGTTGGCGGTCCCTCGCAAGAAAACAAAGAGATGTCAGACAATTCAGAATAAATAATACACAAAATACAAGTAAGCAAAATGGCTAAGTGACTAGAAAGACCCAAAGGTACTCTACAAGCCGATGTTCCCCGGCAACGGCGCCATTTGAAAAGCGAGAATGCGAGAGCCGCTAAAGAGCGGTCTGACAAGTCAGACTCACTGTCGCTGATGCGACTGCTCAAACTTCCTCGGCCTTCAACAATTAACCCACACAATCAATCAGAGAATGAATAGCAAGGATTAAAATTTATTATACCCTACTAAAAATGTACAATGGCAAGCAAGTAGGGGTCGAACACAAGGAGCAAAGGTGTAAAGCACGGATAAAAATCCAAACCTAGGTCTAACAAGCTACTTAGCCAATCTAAAATTTTTGTGGGTTTTTTATTTTTATATTTTTTTTATTTCTTTTTTTTTAATTTTGTATTTGATTTTTAATTTTCTGATTTTTATTTTATATTTTATATTATATTTTTTTTATCCTTTTTCAATATTGGAAAGTAAAGGCAAAGTAATAAAAGACAAACTAAAACATTTATGAAAATGCACAAAAATACTAAAAAATTCAGAAATAAAATGTTTTTGGTATTTTTAGGGTTTTCTACTGTTTTTGTGATTTTTGGGGATTTTTCTAGGTGTTTTTGGTATTTTTAATTACTGAAATAGGGCTAAACAGTGGAAATAGGGTTGGCTGTGACAAAAATGCAAGTTAAAATTAACAAACAGCAACCAAAATTTTTCACACTATTTTTCCAATAAAAAGGACAAAATAAAGAACAAACAGGAACTGAGTTTGCTATTTTTGGATTTTTCTACTATTTTTTATATTTTTTTGAAGTTTTGGAGTGTTTTTAAATTTTTAGTGTTTTTCTTATGAGATTTTTAATGATTTTTGGCTGGGAGTTAAGACAAACTAAAAGACACAATATCTATATTTTTAGGATTTTTCTGAAATGTTTTTATATTTTTTTGGGATTTTCTAAGCTAGACAGTGCATAAAAAACATGCTTTTGATTTTTAATAATTATGAAAATAAAATAAAGACAAAAACTAAAATTGTGACGTGGAATAGCAAGTGTCCAGGAACTTAAGCTCAAAATTCGAGGATTTTTGGAGTTAAGATGAACCTCCAAATAAATACTACAAGCATGCGAAATTTCAAGGACTGGCAGGGACCTTTGCGTAAATATGCAAAATTATGAGGACAAGCTAGCAAATTTCCCACAAAATGTGAACTGAGACAAAAAGTTTCTGGGCCACACAACAAAAACCAGAGCCGCAGGGGCTTCAATGCAACATTTCCTAGGTTCACGTGACGCGCACGCGTCCTGGCGGGGGTATAAAAATCAATACGCAAAAGTTGAGGGTGCAATCCGCAAATATTACAAAAATAATTAAGTGGCTAAGGAATGTTTGCGTGCTAAATAGAAATAACAAAATGCGCGGGGTGATCTTGCAAAAGCCCCACAAAAGAGGCGCGGGCGAACGGCAGATGAGAGGCACTTACGGCCACGTGTCACGCGCGCCACGCGCGATGCCGCTTCGGATTCAATGGTCCAGATTAGATTGGCTCAGGCCGATCAGCGGTCTATGCGATCCATCATCCGACGGCGGCTGTGCTTCTTGACGAACAGGTGCAAGATCGACGGCCCTCGAACAGCCTGGAAGAACGCCTGAAGAACTCGCCTGGGCGAGTTTGAATCTGATGGTTCTCTTCTCTCCAGCCGCCTTCAAGACCGTCGGCGGTCCCTCCTTGCTCCTGGAAGATGCCTTAACCCAACGGCGAAGCCAAAATGGGCTGAAAGGCCCTGATGCCCCGCCACGAGGTCAAGGGGAAGGTGCGGCCCAGGTGGTTCAAGCTTGGACAAAATCGACCCCCCAGGTGGGGTCTGCGAGCTCCTGACCTGCAGAACAAAAGGGATGAAGAGGTTGGGGGCAAAATGCCCCAACCTCGCGGCGTATTTCACAAAAGAGAAGGGCTAGACGGAAATGGGGATATGGCCGGCGAACTCGATGCCGGCCGCGGGAAGCGAGGATTAGGACAAATGCCGATCGAAGATCTCAGAAGGGGGAGAGTGACTTTAGCTTCTAAACACCAGAGCTTCAAAGAGCAAGGACGAAAAGAGGAAAGAAAAGGGGGAAGAAACACCTCACCAACGCGCGCGGACACGGTGCTCCGGCGACCACTTCGGCAAGGGGATCGGCCTCAATTCGACGCCACCGCGGTCTAATGAGACGCCCAACGAACTCCTGCTGTCACCAGGAGTGTCTTCAAGGTCTTAGGTTAGGATTTTGGTGGTGGAAGAGGGATCAAAGAGAAAGGGAAAGTCAGGGGGTTGGTTTTGAATGTGGTCGAGGGGCGCACTTCGAGGGAAGATCACGGGCGCCACAGGCATCCAAATGCCTATCTAACACCTGGGCGTGTAAGAGCGGTAGACGAGGAGCAAAAGTCGTGAAGACACTATCATCAAACGATGCAAGGACTGCCCTCGAAAAATCCGCGAAAACAGACAAAAACCACATCTGACATGAACAGGAGCTGGCTCAGACAGTTGACCCGAGGTCAACTGTCAGAGCCTCCTGGTTGGTCCACGTGGACCAACCAGGAAAAACCTGCAAAAAAGATTTTATTAATTCATTTAAAAATAGGAAATGATTTTATTGATTTTTAATTATAAAATGAAAAATGTTTATTATTTTATGAATTATTTTAATATGATTTTTAATTATTTTTATGATACATATTTTTACAAGTTTGCATTTATACCCCTATAGGTATCTATATCTATATATTTACGTATTTTATTTTTATTTAGGTATTTTTATCTTATTTTATTTTGGTTTTTATTTTCTAAAATTATAAAATAATTTTATATACACAAATATATTTTTATTTTAATTTTCTGATATATTTTATACACTTAATAAAATGAAAGTGTTATTTGTTTAGGTATAGCTACATGTATTATACCTATGTTTTATAATATATACAAGTATTTTTATTTGTATTTTATTTATGTTTTTATTCTGATTTTAATGCACATAATTATTATAAGTATTCTTTACAACATTATAAAAATATACAATTATAAAAATAATAAATAAATAATAAATTGAATATTTTAATATGTACCAGCATACAATGTGGGTCCAAAAGCCAACTTTCAAACCGTAGCTCCGCCAAATGCGAAACCACCGCCATTGGATAGATTATTTTCTTCTATATACAATTAAAGGTGAGTACGCTGCATTTGGAGTTGTCGTTTGTGAGATACGGGTCTGGGAAGTTGGGATTCTGGATTTTTATTCAGACCATAACTTTTTATCTGTTCCTTATTTTTCTGTGAAATCAATTTTGTATTTTTCTTTATTAATTTATCTACAACTTTCATGTACAAAGTTTCTTTATTTGATGTATAAAAAGTGGAACAAAAAATAGGTCCCAAAATGAATAAAGAATGAATAAAAACTATAGGTATTTTATCTGTGTTTTTGGCCCTTATCTCCCCCTACTTTATTCCTTGTCGACCTATCCATCAAGATGCCTAGGTCTCGGGGTTTCGGGTCATAAAATATTTACAATATTTTATTCTTTTTTTCTTTTCTTTTCTTTATTCTATAATTTTGGCTTTAAACACCGCATTTTATACAATATTTACATACATATACATGAATGCTAAAATGCATGAATTACGCCTATTTACGCGCATTTACTAGGGTTTTTAAGGCCAAAATGATAGAATAAAGATGATGAAACGTGGATTCATCACTTATCCTAACATTTGCGCCCAGCTAGGGGCGTAAACTCTAGCGCTTGTTGAGAGGCACCTCAACATTGATCGACTCACATCTGTATAGACCATCTGTCAATATCATACATTCTTTTTATCTCACACCCCATCTCCCTCGCATGATCAATCCATACTTAGGGTGCACTTTACCCTAAGTATAGGGGGGTGTCAGACATGTGATTATTCTTTGATTCTTTTTACCTCTGTTTTGATGCCTATACTTAGGGATATTTTACCCTAAGTATAGGGGGGGTAAACCCAGTATATTCTACCCCTCGGTTTTCTCCTTTGTGTGCAGTCTGCTATACTTAGGATTACTTGATCCTAAGTATAGGGGGATCACCGACTTCTATTGATTTTATTCTTTTATTCGTCGTTGTAGTATACTATTCTTCTCACTTTTCTATACGTGGCACGAGTTATGTCTTTATTTCCAGCTCTTTGATCACTATGAGGACATAGTTCGAGCTAAGTATAGGGGGGTGTCGTATATATTGTATATATACTTTAGCCATAACTCGTACTTTCATATTTTTAATATGGCTAATATATTGTGTAAATACTAAAAAAAGCAATAAAAAGATGCAGAAAGTTCCTCAAAATTTTTTGTACATACTGACTAATAAGTCAGGTTAAAATATTTTGAAAAATATTTTGAAAGTAGTTTGAAAATCTATTTGAAAAATCTTTTGAAAATTATTTGAAAAATGTTTGAAAAATATTTTCAACCTTTGTAAAAATATTGTGGATTGTAAAAAAAAATTTTTCTTTGTGTGAAATAAAATGATTTTGTTAAAACTATTTGCAAATGTTTGGAAAAATGGTTGAAAAATTATATTGAAAATCTATATATACTATTTGAAAAATGTTTGCCAAATAGTTTTCAAATGTGTGTAAATGTTTGTAAAATTGTGTGCAAAATTATTTTGGACTATAGTTTTGAAAATTATTTGTAAAATTATTTTCAAATAAATTTGAGGAATATATGCATCACAAAAAAATAATAATAAAAAAAAACTTGTAAAAAATGAATTAAAAAAAAATCAACTCTGTATATACTTGTATAAATTACTCTATTTGTAAATTCTTGCATCATGATTATTGTAAAATAATCAACTCACTTTTGTGCAAATATGTATCTTCTCTAACCCTTATTAAAAACAAAAAAAAAACTTAAAAAAAAACTTTAAAAAGAAAATGAATCTTGTATATATTTGTATATATTACTAACTATTTGCAAAAAAAAAAAACTTTTGCATGTGCATCATTTTTCAAAAATCCATAAAAATTTCAAAATTTTGAAAATTGTTTCACAAAAAGATTTTTTTTCTTCTTCGCATTGTACATATTTTCTTGCATTGGCATGTGCATTTTTCAGGATAGTCTTGACGATTAAACTAAGTCTGGAATAAATTTGAAGAAGGGAGCTTAGTTGGACCTTAATCCACTTAATTTCAGAGGAACCTTATAAGATGTGGAGTTAAGACTTTTCAGGTCCTAGTGACTTAATTCTTTGGGTCCACACGACTATGAGCATATGTCATCTTGATGAGCCTAAGTAGAACACTTAACAACACACGCATGACTCTTAGAGACAATGGCTTGACTTGCACCAGCACTTTACACATGGCTCTCCACGGATGAGGTGGTGAGGAGGCAATTTCCTTTGGCTTGGGGTAGCATATGAGGGTAGTACTTCTAGGCGGAACCTCTCTTCTTCTTCTAGTGAAGGAAGTGCGTCTCAACTTGGTCTAGTGGTGATGAAGGCTAAAGACAGAAGCCGTGGGTTGCAATAAAGCTTCAAAAGAGGGATAGTCTACTGGCTCAAGAGGAAAATTTCTTGTATATATGTTGCACCATGTAGATATGTTGTACAGAGGCATTTGAAAAAAAAAAGAAGAAAAAAAAAGAAAAAAAATGCAAAAATGCAAAAAGAACTCCAAAAAAGTGGTGGGTCGGATTGAAAATTTAATAACCCCACCGGAGTGTATATAGTGAAATAAAGCAAAAGCTTATGGCATCCATGTTACATCTCATGAAGCTTGCAGCGGGAGACTTAGCTACACTGGCTGAGCTTCCAAAAGTCTATACTTCTTCCCCCTCTTCTTGAGCCGGTTGCACTTGAACTTAGAAGGGAATACCCCGCTTCTCGAGGAAAGAGTTGCTAGACCGAGGCATTAGAGTTACCAGATTAGGGGAGGTTGCTTCTTTGTTACTTCTGAGGTGGGGAGCTACATATCACTTACACTGCATGGAAAGATTCATGGTCATTAGAGTTTGTGTATGTAGACTTGTTCTGATCTGGTTTATTGAGGAGTCTTGTCCATAGATTGGTGGAACTTAAAGGCTGTTAGGTTTTAAATCCATATCCTATTAAGGTTCCGGCACACAAATAATCCAAAGGTCTGACAGAGCTCCAGACTACATTTTTATGAAGATAAGTTTAAAAGTCAACATTATTCTAACTTCTTTCCTTTTTCTTTTCTTTATTTTTGTTTTCACTTATTTTTCAAATAAGTGTTTGCTAAGGGACTAGCAAAGGTAAAGTATAGGGGAATGATGAATCCACGATTCATCGCCTTTATTCTTTTATTTTAGCTTCATTTTCTTAGTCAAACACATGTAAATACCCATTAATTTCATAATTTTACCATTTTGCATGCATTTGTTAAAATTGCATTTTTAACACTTTATGTACATAAATAAAAGAATAAAGAAGAAAAGAAAAAGAAAAGAAAAATAAAGGATGTAGTTATGCAATAAATACAGACTGACCCAAACCCCGAGAGAAGGTCAAGACTTGACCTGATCGACCAGGAATAAAGTAGGGGGAGATAGGGTCGTTTGTCAGAAAAATCAAAAATATCTTGTAAATATTTTTCATGTATATTTGTACAAAACTTACATTATTTTATTTGTACATAATTTGACCTCAAACTAATTATTTTTGTAAATAAAAGTTGTAAATAAAATTGTGTTGTAAATAATAAAAATATTTATAAAATAAAATATTATATATATTGCAAATAATTACACCCAGAAAAAGCCACAAAGTGATAATTGAAACATCAATTCCGGCTCCACACAAGCTCAAATTGAACCAAACTCACTTCCACCATACTATAAATTAAATTATCTTTCAAATGGCTGTGGTTTCATTATTTTTGGAGTTACGGTTAAAAAGTCGGTTTTCTGGGGTGTTTTGTGCAGTTTTCCTATATATTTGATGAACATATTTATTTATATTTATTTCTATACATAATGTTTATTGTAAATATTGTTTTCATTAAAAAAAACAAATAAAAATTAAAAAAAATCCTTTATAAAAATTATTTCCTTATTTGCACCTATGTGCATTATATTATATGTATATAATATATGTATACAATTAATTTCCCTAAATAAAAATTACCAAAAAAATTAATTATCTCACATTAATTAATTTAATTTATTTAATTACGAAAATCATATGTAATTATTTAATTTATTGATTTATTTGAATTCATTTGATTTGATAACTTACCTTTTATGTAAAGATTTGATTTTGTGCCTTAAATAGCCACCATTAAGGTGGCTAATTGATTTTTGGAAATTATTTAATTTATTTATTTTAATTAATTACGAAATTCATTTTTAATTAATTATTTATTTTATTTATTTAATTATTTTATTAATCCATCCAATAAACACATTCCTTTTTTTGTAAATATTTTCCTTTTTTGATTTTTTGCCTCTTTTTAATGGGCTCCTCCTCCCTCATTCACATTTGATCGATCTTTGGCGGAGAGGAGCCCGGTTTCCGAGAGGTTTCTTGTTGAAGAGGGTCCTAGCCTCCGATCCAGTCGGTGACAGCGGCTTGAGCTTCGTCGAGGCCATCATGGCTTGTCCGATCCCCGAGGTGAGATCCACTTTTACTTGTTTTTCCTAGGTAATCGTAGAGTTAGATCTTAGCGTAGGAGTAGGAAATAATTTTTAGATTAAAAATTCCAAAACATTTCTCCACATGATTTGCCTCCGACACCAATTTTCATCTCATTTCGTTATCCCTCCATATTCACGTTCTACCTCACGCAACCACACATCTCCGACCACGTACGGTGGTCGGAGAATCGGATCCATCCCCCGCATTTCCATCGGATCCCCATTCACCTACTCCATTTTTGTTTATAAATAAAAAAAATGTATCATGTTTCCTATTCCATATTTTTGCAAGATACAATAAAAAATAAATAATCTTTTCGGTTGTTTTCTCTCTAACATCTCTTTTGCAGGAAAAATAAAAATAAAAAAAAATTACTCTTGTCTCTAACCCTTGTTTTGCAGGATAAAAAAGAATAACTAATACAAAAATCATTTGTCTCTTTTTCTAACAATCTATTTTGCAGGTCAAAATAAAAAAAATAAAAAAATCTCTTTTTATTTTTGTTTACAAAATATAAAAAACAAAATAAAAAAAAACAACAGCAGGGTCGCAACCCCCTGCCGCCCACGCCCTTCCATCTGACGCCCGCCTAACCCCCTGCGGCCGACCTCAGCCAGCGCCGCCCGTCATCCCAGTCGCGGCCACCAGCGGCTCCTTCACCGATCTACTGCAGCCCACGCCAACACCTCCTGCACCCTCCAGAGCCCGCCGCCCCCGCGCTCCAGAGCGTCGAGGCAGCGGCCCGCTCCAGCTCCCTCCGCGGGCGCTGCTCCCTCTCCCCTCCAGGCGCCCGGCGGCGGCGAGCAACCGACCGCCATCCAACCTCCGCGGCCTTGTCTCCGCCCGCGGTGGTGCTCCGTAGCCGCGAGTCGCTGCTCCAACTGCCCAGCACCGTGCGGCGCGCCTCCGCGCTGCATCTGTACCAACGGGCCCCTTGCCCATCTCCAGACCTCCCGCCAGCAGCCTCCACGCACGGGCGGCGCCGCCCCCACAACCGTCCGCCGCAAACGCCCCGCACCCGTCAGCCCCTCCGCCTCCTTCCGCTCGAGCGCCAGTCACCTGCGTGCTCTTCCGCCTCTACGCGCGTCCGCGCGAGCCGCGTCCTCCTACAGCCCCGCCGCCTCTCGCTGGCCCTCCGCCTCCTTCCGCTCGACGCCACGGCGAAGCTCTCTACGCGCCTCCTCCAGCCACACTTGACGGAGAAGAAGATGCTGTCGGCGGCTATCCCATGAACCCCTGGCTTGAGAAATAAGAAAAGAAGAAAACCCACTCTTAGGGTTTATTATTTTATTGGTGAAATTACACAAATAGCCTCTGAAGTTCTGACAATTGCAAGAAGCCCCTTTTCCAAAGCCAGATCATGTGCTTGACATGTGCTACTGGGTAAATTTCATTCTCTAGCCTGCAAGTTAATTTTGTTATATATTGATGCAAAAACTCTGAATATTTACTTCAGTCCTTATTTTTCAGACCATGAACTTTGCATGATCTCTTTGATTAAATAAATGTTTTTATCATTGCAAAAATTCTCAAAAAAATCATACATGCTTCTCTTGTAGTGCTTGTCATTGTACAAATTTTTCATTGCATTTCGTTACCGTTTAATATATTTAAAAAATCAAAAATAGTGATTTTGGGTCCTTTTGCTTGTCTCTCCATAATTGCGAAATCCATAAAAAATCGAAAAATAGTCTAAAAATTCCACAAAAATTTCTGTAGTTGTATATTGATGTCTTTTATTATCTGATCAATTTTGTGCATTTTCCATATATAAAACCCCAAAAAAAATTGCAAAATAATTTGTGTGTGTTTTTGTGCATTTTGTGCTTATATAAAAAAAATATATAAGTCAAAAACCACTAAAAAAATTCATCTCTGAAATTTGACTACATAGTTTTTAAATCGTGCTCCTTGTGTTCGACCCTGGTCGCTATACCAGGTAAAAAGAATAGCGAAGACCGCTTACACATTGTTTTCATCGATTTTTATCTTTTCCAAGTGGTTTACAAATTTTTCTCGTTGACCGAATAGATCGATTAAGGACAACGACATTGTGATTTATCTTCCAACTTAGTCGCGTCGATTTTCGTGTCATCAGGGCGTAATTGTAACATGCATTAAAAATATAGGGGGCTCGATGCAATTTTCATGTTAAATTCAGCACATGTTCAAATCCATCACGCATAAGGGCATAAGTGCAAATATTGAAACTTAAACTTCGAAGCATAACATTCATTAAACCCAAGCCCCATACATGCAAATATCCCAGAAAGTCACGTGACGAAGCACGTGCAACACAAACAGAGGGACTAAAGTGCAAAATCTAAAAGTTTGAGGTCCAACGTGTAAATTATCCAAATTAAAAACCACTACAACACATAACTATAGGACTGAAAAGTAAATGCTAAAACAGAGAGGGCCTAAGTGAAATTTACCCTTATTATTAAGGATCTGACGGCTGAAGGAGGTCCACTCATGATCGGACGGTTGTGGTTGGCCGGTACCCCTTCTACGATCAACGCTTTGGATCAGATCCTCAGATGGATCGGACGGCTATGAGATCCCCGCGAATGGATGGTGGGGAGAAGACCTGGCGGAGAAGCTCGATCGAACGACAGAGGAGGACTCTGGATGAACAGGTTGCCGGGGAACTTCGTCCGGCCGTTACGCACGCCTGAGGGCTCCTCCGGTGCTGCTTTGATGGGTGAATCGAAGCTCGCGGTCGTCCGCAGCTGATGGAGGTCTTCGATGAGGCCGGGAGCTACTAGGGCGCTCCGACAACTAGGAAGACCTGGAGCTCTTGTTCTGCGACGGTTGGACCTCCAGGTGAGGTCCGTTGGCCTTCAAACCTGCACAGGAAGCTCACTGGGTAGAGGGCAATTTGCCTCGACCCGTTAGCGGGCGAAGGGGGTTACGTGTGGGGCGGAGCGACGCTCTCCGACGAGACGACGGCAGAGGAGAGCGATATGCTATTCCGGGACGATCCAGGGTGGTTGAAGGTGTGGAGAAGGTGGAGAGAAGTCTGGTGAAGGTGAAGGGCTAGTCGGAACGGTGAATGGATGAGCGGAGTACGGTGGGTGGCCGGTGAACAGTCCGGTGGTCGGAATCTAAAAAGCTAAATCTAACGCTAAGGAAATGCTAACTAGGTTTCCTGGTGGATGAATCCATCTGGGCCGGAGGTGTTGGACCTCCATGGGTCGTCGCCTCGATAGTTCGACGCTTCCAGAGGCTCGGGCTCGCCAACAGTGGAGCACGGCAAAGATTCGTCGGATCTGAGGTTCATGGCTGCTCGCTACCTCACTGCAACTCATGCTCGCATCAGTGGTCACTCAGATGAAGTGGAGGAGCTCGTCGGAGGCGAGGGGGTGGCCAAAGATGCCTGAAATGGTGGCTGAAGGTCGAGCTTTATACTTGTCGAGGTCCGAGAAAGATGGAGATCGAGTGCACACTCCGAGGAGCGGATCCCTAAGGATGGTATCGGGCGAGAATCGCAGGTTAGTCCTCGGTATCCGGAGCCTCGGGTCAATGGAAATGGAGGGCGGATCGATGCAGGATAAATCGGGGAAGATCGGGTCGAAACTAAGATCCGCGGAGAGTGTGGTCCAGGGGGGAGTTGACCGGGTGTCAACAATCCCCTGTGGACCAATCACAAAATTCCAGGGCTGGAATTATTTGTAAATTCAAAATAAAATAGAAAAAGATTTTATTTAAAAATATTTACAACATGAAAAATGTTTATTATTTTTCAAATTATTTTTTAGTGATTTCTTTTTTTTGAAAAATAAATTAATGTATATACATAATATAATATTATATACATGTATAAATACCTATGTATTTTGTATTTTTATTTTTATTTTTTATTTTTGTAAAATTATACCAATTTTATATTTTATTTATTTACAACATAAAATTTGAGATATCAAATAATTTTTATTTTATTTTTATTGTTCATGTACAAGGGTGAAATAAATAGGTCTTTTATTGGTATATACGTGGTATATGTACAAGAAGACTGAGAAAGTATTTTATTTTTAGTTTTATTTTATTTATCTCATTTTTATTTTATTTTTAGAAAAATAGACAAATTGTGAGACACATATTTTTATTTTGTGGAAATAAAATATATACAACAAGAAGGAAATGTGAACAATGATGAATGGCCCTATCTCTCTCTACTCATTTTATTTGACAATCAGGCCCATATTGGGCCCTCTCTTGGGTTCAGGTCACTCAATATTTATTTTAAATATTTTTCTCTTTTTCTTTTATTTCTTTATTCTTTTATTTTTGCAAAAAAACATGCTAATTATTGATATTTACACAAAGCATGTATTTTGATAACTTATTATATTTCAAACATATACATGGTATTTTGCCAAGATATCTAGCTAAAATAAAAGAATAAAGAGTGATGAATGGGGATTCATCACTTATCCCAGATAATGTCCATCTATCTGGATAAGTAGTTACATCATAATTATATGACTTTGTTGTTCAGTAAATTTCTCTTTATTACCACTCAAATCGATCAGAAAATGAGAAATAAATCTCACGTGTACCCTATTTCACCTTATTCATTACTAGGGATGTCAGGAAAGTTTGAGATCTATGAGCTCGACCCGGACTCAACTCGATAAGAGTTCTTGAGCCAAGCTCGAAAAAATTATTGAGTCTGAGTCAGATAAATGGCTCGTTGAGGTTATCGAGTCGAGTTCGAGTTCAACTCGCTTCGACTCAATAACCCGATTTGATTTTATTATTTTTTATATATTATATTCCATATGGACATATATGATGTATGAACAAGAGAAGAAAATGATGCAACACCAACAAATTATTTGGTATTAGTATGATATTCACTCATTTCATGATAATGGTGGGAAACATGTTGGATATCCATTATTTTTCTTCACTTTTCCTATTATATTTTATTATATAACAAATTTTTTATAGTCTTATCAAATTCTTAGAAAAACATTTATATATAATATCAAAAAAACTTAAACATTATTATTACTGAGATTATTGATGAGTTTAATTACTTCTTTAGATTCATTAACAGGTTCATGAGCAAACTCGAACTCAATGAGTTCGAGTTTGATTTAGCATTCCAAGGGTCAAAGCTTATCGAATCTGAGCTCGAGTCCGAGTTTGTATATCAAGTTTGAGTTGGAGTCAATGCTGACTCGACTCGTTCAACTCAATAGGCACCTCTATTCATTAGCCCTCATCCAAACCCTTATTTCACCTTATTCATTACTCCTCATCCAAACGAGGCGAGGATAGTTTAGGAGAATTTGAAGACTAATTAATACCTGATTATATACCATCCTCTAAGATCAACCACACTCTTTCATGTTCTCTTTGGAGCTCTGCAACTTTCACTATGTTATTCATGATCGTAAAATCATTGGGACCCATAGTGTCAATCTAGATATTTTCCTCCCGATTGAGTCCTTGATCAAAACAAAGCAAGCACCAGCATATAGTTTTAAAGATCTTTTTTACGTCCATTTATTTTACGAGAATCCTTCCACACTTCTTTAAAAAAACAGTAATCTTTTCAGAAAACCAGGAGAAATGCTCACAGAACTTAGACGCTAATATTGTAAATAATACAGCCTGTGAAACTCAAAGCCTGGTTCTTTCCTATTCAAATTCCGATGTCAAGACTGAATCTCATATGATTCGATCTTCATGAGGTACTTGTGCCTATGTAGGTCGACGGTATTCTACGTCGAAAGCATATGTAACATTACTAACATATCTTTCAGTTTGCAGACATGGACGATCTAGTCATGCATCTTCCTTGGAGGTCTCATGAACTTAACTAAAACTAGATGCCTTTTAATCTTTCTGAGATGGGGCAGGAAATGTGGCAAATATCATGTCATGTAAACAAGTCTGACAAAATCTTATCTTATCTATATCTGATTCGATTTCATTCTGATGGGCAATATATAGAACTATTCTTCATCTCTACATGGTCAATTTGCAGCATACATGAACTGCTGATGGTGGGACAAAGCCAACGAGTATATTAGTATCTGCAGGTGGTCATATCTTGTCAGGAAATCTCACCGACGGCATAAAAAAATCAGACGAGATGTTGACTTGTGTGTCCATTCGCACTTCCAAACCCTAATTTAGAAACATAACAATCAAAAGGCTTTCAGACGAGATGTTTTCCTTGTTAACAGTAAGAAAATAATGACATCGTTCTTAGATCTTGTACTTAATATGCTAGACTTCTGATAGACAGGAAGAGAAAATAACAGATGCTGTATTGATCGATCCGTTATCGACAGCCACCATTTCCCTTTTCTTTCTTAAACTGATACCCATTAATTCCTTATTATTTAGTAGTTAAGTATGACTTTCAGCATAATAGTGTTGTGCCCAAGTATTCTCCGCCAGAAATCGACTCCGGAGATTTTTGTGTATATGAAAAGGAAATGCAAAGTAGGGCTTGATATTTTATTTTTTTTTCAGAAGTCTTGATCAAAGTTCTGCAAATCTACCGATACTGATTGATCACTTGTAGTACCGCGGCACTTATTTCAGTAATATACGTATAAACGCGCACACATATGAACTTTCCACAAGGGCATTTCTAAATTAAGTTTTCAAGATATTTTTCTCATGTCCCACCTACCAAAATTTCCAGATATCTTTGCCATTATGTCGGCAGCAGCAAGTAGAAATACTGATGTTCTACGATTGCACCACTTGAGAAAGTGAACAGATATCTGCCGCTACTGGCTTCGTTTTTAGGATAGTGATTTCAATACTGGATAGCATTATCCAACATTTATACAGAAACATCTCCCTTTTGGCAGATCGAAGGGTATCTTTTCTGCAAAAACAACAATGTTACACCAACAGACGGGGTCAAATTATAATACCATCCATTACCGCCATTAACCTTGATGGATTCCATAAATTTTGTTGGACAGTTTTACCTCTCGAACAAAATCGCATTTTCAAAAGATGATCCTCATCTTCCTCAGCTTTGGCGACCGAAGCACCATCTTTTCGTCGTCTTCTCTTCCCATTTTTTATTTTGAGCTGTCCAAGTCCAAGTCCGGTCCACTTTTCATGGACCAGACTTTTCATGGGTCAGCCGATATAAATATTCATATATCAAGATTGTAGTACTTTTTGAATTTTGCGAAATTTTCCGTTGTTTCATCTCTACTAATGGGATTGCATTTCTACACATCAATTGTGACAAGTCCTTCGGAGTTTTGCTTTTTGCGTTCAAGCATGCAGTTTGTTATAATATTAATCTCAAAGTATACAGAATGTTGTCCTCGTCATAATAAGCCCCTCGATGTAGTTATTCTCTAATCTATAAATAAAAAAAATCTTTTTGAGGAGACTTTAAGAAAAGACTTGGCATTTGTTACAATGTCAACCATATTTCTAGAGAAGCAGCTAGCCATAAGGATGGAGGGGAATACATGCGGTTGGAATGGAGAGGGTCGGGTCCTCGAGCTTCAATCGAGCTGCCCAATCGGACTTCATTCGGGCTGGGTCTTCGGGCCATGTATTAGGCCTTCATTCGGGTCGGGCTTTCGGGCTAAACAGGCTGCGTCGATCCAAGCCTAAGCCCGACCCAAAATTATTTTGGCCTGGTTTTAAGCCCAAGCCCGGCCCAATGCGAACTTGGGCATGGGTCTGAAGAGGGAGCGGTGGAGGAGCTAGAGGGGAAGGAGCTGTGGGAGGAGCAGGGGAGGGGGTCATCAACGGAGAAAGGGGGAGGGGGCTGGAGGAAGAAGGGAAGGGCCTGCTGTAAAATCCCATGTTGTAACTCGAGGGATCTATAAGATGAGAGAGATGGACGATCTAGATAAGGGGGGCGACTCTCCCCAATCTCCTTATAGGGCAATCCATCATCTCTCATCCGATGGATTTTGTGCGTTACAGCAAGGGATTTCACAGCAAACCTCCGAAGGGGATGGGTGGGGTGTTTTTTTCCTTTTTCTTTGTGTGTTTTTGAATTAGTTCAGCGATTAGATTAACTCAATGATCTGGTTAGTTAATGGACTAAACTAATGAAGAGTTATGAGTGTAGGACAAAGCATTTATTTGAGATTTTGGATGCAATTCACGATTACGTATTCCGAGTGTAGTTACAAAAGTACTCAAGGTTATATGTATAAATATCTCAATTATATTTAAATGAATATTACACGATATGATAAATATATGAACAATTATAATTACGGAATAAAATCTGACCGTCAGACAAATCATTTGAAACACTTAATTAATCCATAGTTGGTTGTAGTGGAAATCAAAAACAAACCAAACAAATGAGCAAGCGTGAAAGGGGGGTTTTGTGTCACTCTCATGTAGACGAATGCCCTAAGAGGGATCTAAAAATCAGAATAAAAAAAGGTCCAAAAAATTAACCATCATTTGAGATGGTGGACTTAGCCGACAATGACGTGGAGAGATCGCGAAATCGAACTCTAATTCAACATTTCGAGTTAAATAGATTAAGCCTCAAGATCCATGCTCATGGGAAGAACTGACTACCCATGCTGATATTTTTCTACTATATTATTACCATTACTTCGATGATTTTATGGTAATGTATAGAGGATTGAGTTTGTATAAGCCCCTAATGAGATAAAAGTCTTTCATTATAAAGCTTGATTTAATGCCCTTACATTCTAGTTGGATGATGCCAGCTTCCACTCAATATTCTAGTGACTAGTCTAGTCCGTCATGATAAGATTGTGGCAAGCGCCAAGCAGGTGTAGTGGTCTAAGGTACTTCTCATTTTTGTACTTTCATTTCAACCGAGAGAAGTCTACCACCCAATTAGCCAAGTCAAAGGGGTAGCCGGGTCGATTAGACCAAGTCGACCAATACATGATCGATCAACTAACCAAGCTGACTACTCGATCGATTAAACAATCAGTTTTTAATAACAATTTTGTATGCGTATATTCTCATTTTGTAACACCGTTAGTAACTTAGTGCTCATTGTTCGTTAGTAGTTTGTAATTTACAATATCATATTGCTTCTTATTTTTAGGTTATCCCGTTGTATCTCATGTTTATACTATGTATACAGTTCATGCTATCATTGTGTATATTTAGTTCATGTTGTAAATTGAACACCATAACAATTTTAAAAAAAGGGGGCACAGTTGTGGAGGACATTAAACGTCTCATCAAATGGGTTCAACAGAACAAAAGACTATAATCCAAAACATATCAATAGCTTAAGCTGTTCAATTTTGTGTTATTGGTCAAGTTGATGGTATAGATTTATTATACATATTGTTGATTTATTTTTATGTCATATTAATTCATTACTAATGTTATTGGTTAGTATATGACATTTTTACCCACAAACCCTAGAATATTTAGAAAGCATCTTCTCAATCCGTAAAAACGCCATTATTATCCCCTCAACCCCGTAAAGTCGCTAACTCCTACAGTACAGATCCTAGGGTTAACTCCCATCAACTAAAGTGTTAAAACTAATCTAATTCCGTTAATTTCTTTTGCATACATCCATTTTATTTATCAAAGATATAAAGAATACCCTTCTTCCTTTCACCCCCTTTAACCCTCCTCACATGCATTTCCCTACCCAACATCGATCTCCACCATCTTCCTCGACATCCGCCCATCTACCATGTCGACTGACCAGTATACCTCCGTCCAAACCACCCCTCCAACTGGAGCCCATGCTTGAGGTCCAATTCACAACGAAACAAAGTTGTTGGTTAACGTCATGTGTCAACCATCTGTAGACCAGGGAGAATCGGTGGTTCTTCCCCCTTTAATGAGAAGGGACGACGACGAACGAAGGATTCTACGTTGTAATGAACTGCAAGGCATCTACTACACCGATGACGAAAAGGAATCGATGCAAAGTATGCCACAACACATACTACTATTAAAGATGAGTTCAACAAAAACATCATATTAACGCATCATTCTTATGAAATCTTTCCCACAAAATTTCATTGAAATTTCCTATATAATATGTATCTCCAACCAAAACTTGTACTTGAAACATCATTTCCTGATTCGATATAATCATCTATCATAAAAAAATATAAATCCAACCAAGATCATATCTACCTTCTATGTATACAAAGTTCCACATATTCATATACTTCCAACGGTCAATTCTTGCGTATCCATATAAAAATTGCAACAATATTTCTGTCGATCATCTACCTAGGGTATAAAAAGTCAACAAAAAGATAAGAAGTTTTTGACGGCGCAACCTCCAACAAAAAACATGATACAGTTGCTTCCTACCTTCTTCTTCAGTTTCTATTTATAAAAAGTACTAAACCATAAAGAGGAGAGTTCAAACCCATAAAATAGCATAGACCCAACGAGCGGGTCTCAAGCATTTGGTAAATTACTCATGCAACAAAATTTTGAATCAATTTAATATAAAATAGCATAGACCCAGCAAGCAGGTCATTGTAATCACTAGAACAACAATGTTATGTAGTTGCACCTTCTTTCATAAGCGTAATACAATCAATATAGATTACTGTATCGACGATATATCGCCGATATATCAATTTTGATAGGGAAGGGGTATCAAAATCACCAAATATATCATTTTACAAGTATATCAACAATCTATCATCGATATATCGACAATATATCACCATAACAGCTCATATCGATCAAAAATGACTGGATTCTGTACAAAAAATCCTGGAAATCGATCAATATCGTCAATATTTTACCAATATCTCTATATAGCAACGTTAATATTCATGTAAGATTAACTCCACTACTTATCTAGCTACACCCAGTGTTAAACCACATATCTAGCTACACCTAGTATTAAAACACACAACGGCTTATATATATTTTGTTTCGGGTCAGAGTGTTGCCCCCATGCACCCGCAAGGGGGAGTCACGTGGGATCCCCTAGCCCCATCAAGCCCGTTGACCAAGCAACAAAACCCCTATATTGATAGGGTATGGCGCAATAGGAGGGTACATACAATGATTCTTCAACTTGGAGTATATTTGCAAGTTATTTTATATTGTATAAACTTGAATGAAATCCATTTCCAATATATATAAGTCAATTCTTCAAAAAATATTTCAAAATGATCAATATGTGCAATATAAGCTACATAGATGGCAGATATGTGCAAACTAAGAGAATATTCGTAAGTTATTTAATGATCTAAGAACTTGGATGAACTCCACTTTCAATATATATAGGTCAACAACAAACACCAGCAATATGTTCAATATGACTGATATGTGCAATATAAAGATCATAGTATTCACAAATTATCTACGTATGCCATCTAAGGGTATATTTGTAAGTTATTTAATGTTATAACTTATAAGAACATGAATGAAACCCGATTCTGATATCCATAGGTCAAGAATAAACATTAACAGCGATATGTTCGATATAATCGATAAGTGCGATATAGGGCCTACAAATGACCAATATGTGTGACAAAAGTGTATTTGTGAATTATTTGTTGTTCCAATATCTTAGATGATCTTAATTTCAGGGAAAATGACAAAAAGGACTTTTTAGAGTCATTTCCAAAATTTCCACTTATATTGTTGATATATGGACGATATATCCCGATATAACCATTTCAAGCGGACTAAAACTATATCAATACCGATACATCCTCCATTGCCAATCAGTCTAAATGACACTTATCCTAGCGTCCATCCAATTTTGAATTACTATAACAACAATTTTATGATGTGCTCCTAGAATAAAATGAAGGTTTTTCAAAAAGATTATAGAATTTTCCATGGGAATGGACTACAAGTTAGAATAACAAAAAAATAGCTAATGCATTAAGCATGAAAAATTTCTAGCTGGGGAGTGGGATATAAAGAACAACCATGTTTTCTAGTTTCACCTCAATTCTCTCATAAGCATAATGCAATCAATCTTAATGACACTATCCTAGAGGCCGTCCAATTGTGAATTACTGTAACAGAGTTTATGACAAGCAGCATGACAGATGGCATGTTTTTTTTCAAAAAGATCAGAGTAATTTTCCATGTGAATGGACAACATGTCAGAATAACACCCATGCAAAGCTAATGCACTATGAATGAAAAACGTTTGGCTAGGGGTGGGATGTAAAGAATATTTGATTGATGGTAGCAAAATAAGTCATCTTCAGAGGACTAAGATGTTTAGAAGGAGATTGGAAGTCGTACTTGATCATAAGGGGGCGGAACATATGTAGTGATTAGAAAACATAGGAAGGTGGGATAACCCAATTCTAGTCTCCCTATGAAAGATGTTTATACAAAGTTCGCAACCTCAATTCCAATAACCAATATTATAGTTCCAGACAATACCCATTAACCACAAATAGGAAAAGGACATAAGTTCTGTCGAGCAAACATACCTATAAAGAATGCATGATCTACTATCCAATTGTGAGAAGTATTCATCATGTATTTGAAAGTAAATATTATATTTAAAACAAATTAATTTTCTCATTTATGAGATGAGAAAATACATATTTTCTACTTATCTAATTCTTTTACTGCATAAACATAAAACTAATGTGTTTGAAGCTCAAGAGGTGCAATGAAGATAGATCGTGCCGCCACTTCACATTAGCACGAAATCTAATTTTAGACATAACGAAAACTAAAAAGGAACATAAACGTAATCCTCATGTGGGGCTTGCATGAGATTTGGAGTATCACAATTTAAAAACCACTGAGCCAACCACATGAAAGAAAAACTATGATCGTAGATAGATTTTTCATGTCTACTATAAACAATTGGCTTTAAATTGGCATTGCCTGCATATTCTGAACAAGTTAAAAAATAAATATCCGTGCACTCCCGAAACAAATACCACGATCAAACAGTATCAAATATATCAATAGATAGAAAAAAGATCCCCTTTAATTATCAACCAGAAAGTTGCATCGCAAATAAACAGAAGATAAAATCTTTTCACTACTACAAGAACAGGGGGAACAAGAACCTTCAGAACACAAAACTGCATCAAAGGTCCAATAAAGCTTTAACAGCGGAAGAAACTACTACCCAGCCCATAATCTATCGAATATCAAAATTAAAAAAAGGACGCAACAGATGATAAAGAGGATAAAATCGAGACTATACTCCTTGATCACTCACCTTGGGCCTTGGAGTAGACATAGGTAAGGCCACACTTGCCGCAGTAGTGCCTGTCGAAGTGGTTGGCCATGAAGGTCCCCGCGCCGCATTCGGCATTGGGGCACTCCTTACGGAGGCGGACGACCTTCCCAGAGTCGTCGACCTTGTAAAACTGGAGGATGGGGAGCTTGACCTTCTTCTTCTTGTGCTTGATCTTCTTGGGCTTGGTGTAGGTCTTCTTCTTGCGCTTCTTGGCGCCACCGCGAAGGCGAAGGACGAGGTGGAGAGTGGATTCCTTCTGGATGTTGTAGTCGGCGAGGGTACGGCCGTCCTCGAGCTGCTTGCCGGCGAAGATGAGCCTCTGCTGGTCCGGGGGGATGCCCTCCTTGTCCTGGATCTTCGCCTTGACGTTGTCGATGGTGTCCGACGACTCCACCTCCAGGGTGATCGTTTTCCCCGTCAGGGTCTTCACGAAGATCTGCATCTTCGCCGAGGAGAAGAAATCTAGGGTTAGGGTTCGCGCCGCGCAGCGCCGCTGGAATGGTGGGAAGGTGGCGAGGGTGGGGCTTTTATATACACACGACTGGGTTGTGCGGACCTTTCAGCAATCGGTTCGGGCGGAATTAAACATTTGGGCCAAACCCAAGTTTCCATATATCGGCTTTGGTTATCAGGGTCCGCTTGGCTTCAATCTTTTGGATACTTTGGTACGGGGCCCATTCGTTTCGGGAATAATTAGGAATAAGGATTGGGAATAAGGAGAATAAGAGTTTATTCTTTCTTCGACTGGAAGATAGAAAAAAGGAGAATAAGGTGAAATAAATGTAGGTAAGGTGTAATAAAGATAGGAATAAGAGTGAAATAAGATGAAATAATGGGGAATACTCGTACCACGGGGAACCGTGTCGGGAGGAAAATGATCCATTATTCTCCTCTATTCCGAGCCCCTTAGAATTGGCCAACGGGTTGGGGGTTGTCTGCCCAGCTTGCTTATGAGTTGAGTTTGGGTTAGGAGATTTGAGCGTGAGTCGATCTGATATGATCCGCAGAAAATAAAAAATATAGAAATATAAGCTAAATAATACATTTATTAATACGAGACACAACAAGTTTTTCATATGCGACACTAGTTTTAAATGAAATTTAATAGTTTACATGTCAACTAACATGTAAAGTACTTATACTAGGAATATAAAGCATCAAGGATATTAATAAAATCATTTATATATATTAAATACCATTTAAAAATTCAAGAAAAAAAGAATGAAATGAGACATGGACTGGCCCGTGATGGGCTTTAGACAGAGGTTTTTTAGTCTCGACTCGTTCGGCCCGACGACCCTCGGCTCATTCACCCGCATTTGCCCATGTCTAGTTAAGGGTATCTTCCCATGCATGTCTCCTTTAATGGGCGTACATGTTCCAGCGGTAGAGCGTGTGTTAGGTGGTAAAATTGTTAATATATGAGTTCCTGTTTGAGTGCGTGGTGGATTTTCTTTGTTTTGAAATAAAGAAAATCGTCCGATATCATAAGATAAGATAAGTTATTTTGTAAGAAATTTTAAGCACAACGTAATAGTATATGAAAATAAATGTGAAATGATTAACGAGATACTCCTTCCATCGCAACTATGAAGTAAACCATGAAAATAATAATGATGTCGATAAAACGATGTTGATCCTTCCTTTACATTTTCTCCTTCCTATAACCTCGACTGGAGGTCTCAATTCGGAGATTTTCATAATGAACCACCATATCTTTTTTATGGGCAGAGTTTGAGGATTTTACAGGATAACACCCCAACGTAACCAACTCTTGATGACCCACTAACTATAAACATGGATCAATGTAATTCAATTTTATTTTATTCATTGGTTTGGTCAAACTCATATGTATCATCTCACCAATATTCCATATGAACCACGTACGGGATTTATTCCAATGTTCTCCCTTTTGGTTCATATGATCAATAATAGTGAGATAATAACATTAAGTGTGTCTTTTCTTGAGTTTTTGATAATGTTAATGAACCGCGTAGTTTAATTGAATTGAATTAGTATGATCATGACAGTCACAACTCATACAACTTGCAATCCAATCACCAATAATTTAGAAGAATAATACCTCCTACTTTAATTCTATTTCTACCATCATGTTATGTGTTTGCAAACATTCATGAATAATATAATAATGAAATGAATCAAAAATATAAAATAAATGAAATCGTTACAAACATAATGAGTATCAAAGAAAATGTACTTATTGACTTTTATAATAAAGATTTCTTTAAAACACCTACTCTAACACCATTATCAAACAATCTTAAGTGGTAAATTTTTTTATTAATGAATCCACTATCATTGAGCTGATACTGATGGATCTATTGACCATCTTTATTTTTGAACATCCCACTTTAAGGAAATTACTTCAATTCTGTGTGCTTCGCATGCTTAGAGTACTTATCATTAATTGAGAAAATGGTCGTTGCGATATTATCACACTAAAGTCTCAACATTTAGCAATGTTGTTAATAAATCCAAGCCTTGATATAAAATTCCGCAACCACAATCCATGAATTGTAGCCTCATAACGTGCTACAAATTCAACCTCCAGGTAGAGATAACAAATGACAAATTATTATGCTTTGTTCCATGACATTGCTCCTCCAACAAGTAGATAAACATGGGCAAAGGTTGATTTCCTTGTGTCGATGCATCCCGCAAAATCAGAACATGAAAATCCAACATTCTCAATATTATCGGATCGCTTGTACACGATCATATGATCTTTGGTGTGTCGTAAATACCTGAGAACTTTCTAGTAGTCCATCCCAAGATTACTTTGATACCGACCCAACATGTCAATGGAAAAAGTAATGTCAGGTTGAATACATGTATGAGCATACATGATATTCCCAACCATTATGTAGAAGGAATCATCTTCACCTCGTTATGTTTCAATTCATTCTTTGAACGCTGATTCAAATTGAATCTATCCCCGTTCTTTATAGGAACATTCCCTTAAGAATATTTATCCATCATGAATCTTTCCTGGATTTCTTCAATATATGCCTTCTGAGATATTCCTAACATCCATTGCGATCTATCACGAAATATTTCTATTCCAAATACATATGATGCTCCATCGATATCTTTCGTTTCAAAGTTATTGGAAAGACACTTATTTATATGATGTAACAAACGTGAATCATTTACAACCAGTAATTTATCATCAGCATATATAATTAATATTATAAGCTTGCTCCCACTGACGTTCGCATAGATACACCTATCCACAGTGTTTTCTAAATACCATAAGATGAAATGGTATTTTTAAACTCTATATACCATTGATGACAAGTATATTTTAGTCCATATATGGATTTCTTTAGTTTACATACTAGATTTTCAATTCTCCGATTTTTAAACCTTCGTGTTGGTCCATATAAATATCTTCCTCTAACTCTATATTCAAAAATATTATCTTTACGCTCATTTAGTGAAGCTCCATATCATAATGAGTAGTTGATGAATCTGTGATGGATCCTCTTAATATTGTCCTATTTTCTTAGCAAACCCCGTGTATTGTACATAAAATCATAAAAATAAAAAATCTAACAATACAAACATGCTAATCACATATAATTAACTTGTTGATGTTATTAACCAATAAAATCACATAAAATCATAGAAAAGGAGTTGAACATTGTATCTAGTCATGCATATATAAGCCATATCTTCATTTGATTTTCTGTTAGTTCATACTATATTCAATTTGAATAAAACCGGCCCCATTTTGTAAAGAACATTAACTTTAATCACGAAAAAATATAAGAAAAATAATAACTTGTATAATATGACCAATAAAACCAACACTAGTTAGAGAGTCTAAAGGTTGCAAAGCTCGATATCTCCTCCGTATGATCTCATATGATGCTTTTGAATTAATGTGTGTGGAAATATATGAGTCCTTCCGACGCATAAGAGGTCTAGAGTTTGACGGTTCTTAGCATGTCGAAATGGCCTCTTGCCTTCAACCTTTCCTGATAGTCATAAACTAGGATCAGATAGTCTACGCTCACAGCTTCAGTTAGAGTTCCAGGTGAGCGACGTTGGCCAGAGTGAGATGTCGACTTCAACTATATAAATCTGAGATGCCGACTTCAACTATATAAATCTAAGTGGACTAAACTAGACCCCTAATCTGCAATGTTAGAAAAATATAGTATCAGGAAGAACACGAGTTCGAAGAAATATATTATAGGGAAGAACATGAGTTCGAAGCTTTTTTCTCAGTTCTTGTCGTTGCTTGAGGCGCTTTCCTTCTAGCAAGCTCTGGAAGCGAGAAGCAAGGCAATGAACTATGATATCTAGGTTTCTTCGAGGGAAGTAGTGTGAGTTCGACGAGCTAGGGAACAAGATCGAATTCAAAGGAATTGGAGTTCATATGTGAAGCTTGAGTTTTGGGACCGATTTGTATATTTCATAAATAGCGGATTTTTAATCTATTATATCATGTACATAGTTTAACGAGATTTTTATCACTTGTGCTCTTTTTAACTTCTGTAATGTTAGTTGTGCTCTTTTTTTGTAATATCAGTCAGGCCCCTATGTTCTTACAAAATTTGAAGTTTTATCATTTTACAATATCGGGTGCGGAGCATACTGGATGCTACGCCATCTGCTGCCAAGACATAGCAATGATGCCAATATATAATCCCATCTCATGTCTCTCTTATACTACACCCTTATAGCCTTCGATTGTCTATTCACAAGTATTGGAAAGGATAATAGTGAGACGCGTCTTCATCCATGATATCCACCTAACTGAAAAATCTCTTTTTCTTAGCAAATTTATAGCAAGGACCAATCTAGGGTGTCATAAGCTTTTGCAAATGCCACCTTCAATGTGAAATCATTCACTCTACTTCTATCCAATTTAATGAAATCTTAGTCAGGATCATAATGTTGTTTACCTGGGATGAAAGTGGATTGAACAAGGCTTATCGGATTATCTAAGTAGCGGATTCCCCCAAACCTCAAGGCTAGAACCTTAACAATAATTATATTTTAAAAGTTGGAAAGAGATATTAGATGGTGATACCTGGTCTGCTCAGGTGACTCTTACGTCAATTGCAGAAAAAATCAAGAACAGGTTAGCCTATAAAATCCATAATTTTATGCGAAAAACCCAACAAACACCTGCATCACGTTTGGATCCACCACTTACAAGAATCCCATGTAGAACAAGATTGGAAACCCATACGAGGGCTTCATAACCTTCTTGTTTTGAAGTAGTTCCTCCTTGTTTGAGACATGCCTAAACAAGCTCCTCTTATTACTCCTCTAACGACCTGCTCGTTGGCCTCCCTCACCACTGTCACACCCTACCCTGTTGTCTCATCATGAACTCTCAGAATTGCTTGTTGTCTCATCATGAACTCTCAGAATTGCAGTAGCACCAACATGTATTTTGCCTTCTCCTCCATCTTGTAGAGACTGAAAGGTGGGAAAATACAGGTGTCATCATCCCCTCCATGAGTTATGTTCATTGAGACCATTGTTTTCGATGTATTTGTTACTTCAATTCCTCTGCCTGGATCACCTCAAGATGACCTCTCCTCTCTACCTCTTGCATCGATAACGATCCCTCCTCCTTTACCATATACAGTTGCTTAATGATGTATAACTCCTCCAATTTCCTCTTTGCGGAGAAGAGAATTGAGAGCGAATGAATTGTTTATTCCATAGGCTCTAGGGTTAATCCCAAGGAAGAAAATAAAAGAATTACAATGGTACACTCGAGAGGTTACAAATTAAAATAAAGTTAATCTAACAATAATTCTAATATCCCCCCTCAAATTGGAGCATATATATCGATCATGCCCAACTTGAAAATAAGCTCAGACAAACATCTCTTGGGTAGTTCCTTTGTGAAAATATCATAAAGCTAAAGGTTGGTAGAGATTTGTAGAGTGCAAATCTTCCCTGGTGTACAACATCACATAAAATAACAATCAACTTCAATATGTTTGGTGCTTTTATGAAAGCCATGGTCAGTGGCGATATGTGCCAGATTTGTTGTCACAATGCAAGGGAACATGGGTAATTGTAGGAAGACCAATTTCTGTGGAGAAAGATGTCAACCAAGTAATCTCACATGTATCATGAGCCATTGCCATGTATCCTGCTTCAACACTTGACCTACATACAATGGCCTGCTTCTTGATACATTAGGTAACCAAATTTCTTCCAACAAATATAGTATATTCAATGGTGAATCGCATATCATCCGGAGAGCTAGCACGGTCTGCATCAGCATAAGCAGCAATATTGGTGTGACCATGTATTATGTAGAAAAGACCACATCCAAGAGACCCCTTTAGATAACGAAGTATCATGAGAACTTCGTGCCAATGATTGTACCTTGGTCTATCCATATGTTGGTTTGCCCTGCTGACAGCATATTATATATCAGTCCTAGTGACCAAGAGGTAAAGTAGTTTACCAACCAAGAGTCTGTATTGAGTAGGATCCGCAAAAGTAGGATATGGAGAAGTGGTATGTTTCCTTGTCTATGCTGGGACGCTCGATGGTTTGCATACAAGCAAACATGCCACTATAAGAATGTCCGTGCAATATTTTCTATGTGATAGATGTAGCCCTTCTGTTATGTTAATAGCCTTTACATCCAAGAAGTAGTATATCTGACCGAGGTCCTTGGTGACAAACACCTTCTGGAGGAAGACTTTGGTCTCTGCAATTCATGTTTTGTCATCACTAATTACTATCATGTCATCAACATAAACAACCAATATCACATTACCAATGACCGACCATCTAAAAAAAAGAGTAATATGATGTCATCTTCTAAAACCCAAGAGAACCAATCTTAGGAGTGAGGCTATCAAAACATGCTCGTGGACTTCGCTTTAGGCTATAGATAACCTTGCGAAGTTGACATACACCCCCCTCGATTGAGTAAGCAAGTGGCTGCATCATAAAAATTTCTTCCTTAAGATCACCATAGAGGTGGGTATTCTTCATATAAAGTTGGAATATAGGCATGTTATTGTTGATTGCAACATACATGATGGTGTGAACATAGCCCAATCTTACCACCGTTGATAAAGTTTCAAAGTGGTCCACTCCATTTGTTTGAGTGAAATCCAACAATCATGCTTTCAATCTGTCAATTGTTCCATTAGAAGACTGTTTGGTCATGAAAACCCATCGACATGCAACCAGTTTCACCTCACGTGGGCAAGGCACTAGACCCCATGTCCCTCTGGATCTAAGAGCACACACTTCTTCATCCATGTCCATCTTCCAACCATGGTCCTACATCGCTTCATTATGATCACGCAGGATAATGATCACCATTATGTTATCTGTAAACCGTTTATCACCACTAATAAGATTGTCGGTAGAAGTAGAAGAGAAGATGCGATGAAAAATACATTGCCTCCTAGTTCATCGTAGAGCTATAGGGAGATCTAGCATAGCATCCAATGGAACAATGGGAGGGACATTCAAAGAAGGAACTTCTTCTTGCAAAAATAAAATAGGAATTCATTGTTATTGACATTTTTTCTTTTATAGACAATAGGCGGCAATGGTAACTCCAAGGGTATGTCATCGACGGACTATGTGAAGAAACCGGTCTGTTCAAAAAAGGTGACATGAGCTGAAACATGGTAATGATGCCCCCACAGGATCATATCATTTATACCCCTTTTGGATCCGAGAGTACCCAAGAAAAATACATTTGACCATCCGAGAGGCTCAACTCTAGCAGGAAAGGTCGTCCTATGATGTTTCTCGAACTGGAAAACCTCACCTTCAAATGGCTTCAATGAAGAAAGTTCGGGGAACGTAGAGAGAGCTTTAACAAACGGATGGCCAAGACCATGATGCCACAAAAGGGGGTCAGAAGATATCGACATATCACTAGCAAAGGTATAGCCTGTAGGAATGTCAAGATAGTAGAGTCAATTCTTTTCATGTCCTCCAACAAAAAGCGGCATCGTTTGGATGTCCCTGAAAATAACAAAATAACTCATAAAAAATCATACAACAATGTAGTTCGGTACACAGCTTATGAACAAACAGTAAGCTTAGGGGGAAATCTGGGGCACAGTGAACCCTCGTAAGACGGAGTCTGGAAAAGAAATCTATAATCCTAATTGAGATAACTGGGGAATGAGCCCCATTGGACACTCTAACCGACTTCACGGGTGGAAGACTGAGAAGAGATCAATAAACTAACTTCTCTAGTTAGATGAGTGGATACATTAGAATCGATGATCCATGCAGGAGCATTAGATGTTGCAGTATTGGCAATAGTACCTGAGTGAATGGCTAGATGAGCGGTAGGAGTGGCCTCACTAGATGTAGTATCAGAATGTTGTAACATCTCCATCAGGTGTGAATACTCGTAGATTGAGAGTTGCATAATATATCTAGTAGTGTCATGTGAAGATGCCTCCGTTGTTGTGTTATCATAATCAGATGCCACATGGGTCTGTGGTGACATCCCAAACTTCTCCCAACACTTCTCAGAAGGGCAATTCATTTCTGACGGTGAATACAATGCATATGGCTATGACCAAAACCACGAACATAGTCACGACCACCTAGAACCTCCTTTGTGCTGAAGCAACCTCCTCATCTTGATGAGGTCATAAAGGTTGAGTTGAGTTCTTTATGGAGGTTGCTAGCGAGCACTAGAATTCTCAATCTTTTGCAGATGTCCTAATATGTCTTTGATGGATAGAAGTGAGTCTGATGTGAGGAATTGTTCCTTTACATTCTGATATCATGGATACATGTCAATAAGAAACACCTATACTTTCCATTCCCCTCCCTGTCACATGTTTCATATAACATACTGGTTGGAATATGACAAGTTCCTCGTACAATCCAGTAAGAAGATGTCAGTACTCCACCAATGTAGAGTTGCCCTGTGATGTGGACCAAATCTGCATGTAGATGTCAGCCAGTCGTGACTTGGTCAACTGTTGTGAATATGTCCGTGCCAACTCTTCCCATATCTCCTTGATTGTCTCTTCGAAAAGGAGATTCATCGTGATTCGCAGCTTTATACCATTGGTCAGCCAATTCATGACTAGATAGTCATCTTCCTGTCACGGTTCTAAATTCTCATCATCTTCCTTAGGGGGTTCCTTTATTAAGATGGAAATCTATCTGTGATCGTCGATGAATACCTTGAATGACCAAAGAGCAGAACACATAATTGCCGGTGCCCTTAAATTTGATAGAGGTACCATGCACCATCACATTGGATGTCGAAAGGAGGGTTTTTGTCTTGGTGTTATATGCAGTCACGCGGTCATGAATCTATATACGCACAAGAGTTATGAGATCTTCTAATCATGCATCAAGTGCAACGAAGGTACCCGTATGGTCGAAAAACATCCTTCACAGGGGGCTAGAGGCACTAACGAAGTTGTTGGTGGCCCTTTACAGGTGTTTTACTGCACTTTCAAGTGGCTTGCGACATTAGGAGATGGCTGATGGCGCTTCTAGGTGGCTGGCGATCCTACACAGAGGGTTGACAACACCAAATCAGGGTGCTGCAAGCCCTTACAAGGGTTGGCTGCATTGAAGTCTGTGCTGTAGAAAATCCGATTTTGGTGCTGGCAGCATTAGGGCACGTTGGAAATGCCTCGATCTAGGGCAGGCAGTGTTAGGAGTCCTAGAAATGTCCTGCACATGACCCAATAATGCTCAATGCGTCTGCGTGATTCACGGAGAACTGTGGGTTGCACATGTGACTTGCGATTGGCGAGACCAATGAGAGAGAGATATGGAGGGCGGTTGACAGCGGTGGGCAATTAGGGTATGAACCCCTGTTTAGGATCGTTGCTCTGATACCATGTGGAGAAGAAATTTGATAGCGAATGAATTGTTTATTCCATATGCTACAGAGTTTCTTATATGATGTGAAACCTTAAGGGCAAAATAGATGAATTACAATGGTACCCTCGAGGGATTACAAAATAACATAAAAATGGCTGTAACAATAATTCTAACAATCCTCTCTCCCGTTTTCTCTGAAGATTTTCCTTATACTAAATGAAGAAAAATTATAGGAACTTGAACCTCGTCGTTGAAGTCCCCGTGGTCAAGTTCTTAGTTTGGATCCATCCATTGCCCTTTCACCATCTTTCTTTCAAGCAACCAATCTCACTCAACATGAACTAAGTCTCATGCCTTTCATCCTTAGTTGGAAAGGTCTTGGTCTAGATGAGATAAAGATACTTGGAAAGACTCCAAAACTCCACCATTACGATGAACTTGTCAATCTTTGATCTTGAGGTTGAACTCCACATATACATGCACCCTTGCATTGGGTACTCCACTAGCCACAACTCATCAACCTCCTTAAAAAACAAAAATCCAACCGCTGAACAAGTCCTCAAGTTTTTCTTTGCTCCTGCCATCGATAGGATCATGCACCCCAACTACTAAAAAAACATCTTCACACCTCATTCATTAACCTACTCAAGTCATTTAAAGATCTCTCTTCTCCCGCAATCAATGGGATCATGTACCTCAACTATCCAAAAGGGATTGGCGGCGCAGCTTGTTGCCATCCAAAAGGGGTTGGCGGCGCAGCTTGTTGCTCGTCTCCCAACAGTTTCTTTGTAATATGTACTTTTTTGATTTAAGTTTTTATACGTTTAACGAAGGAAGATAATTTTTTCTTTAAAATAGCAAGTTATCAATCATTATCCGCTGAGCTGCAGCTACCCCACCCACTCCCCTCCCAGGAGCTAACATATAAGAGACCACATAAGCGTGTCCTATGCCAGGAAACTGTGCAGGTCCACTCCAATCAGCTACCACATTCCCATACTACATGAATCCAGATGTGAATCCTGCAGAAGAACCAAGTCAATCACCCATTCTGAAATTTACCTTTTATAAGAAATGTTGAAATCTACGATGGATATTATTCAGTTTGACTAGTGATCGGAGTTCCGATAGAGCTCACTCGTGCGAAAGTTCCTTTGATATGCCCATTTCTCTGCTGCACCATATCTCTGAGCATGAAGAGTTGCATCCTATGATCCTTTCTTTGTTATCCTCCTCGCTTTCATTCACTAGACACCTTCCCTCTCTCAACCCCCTCACATTCCTAGAGAGGATTTACATTTACCAAACTCCCCAAGGCTAAGCAATGCCTCATATTTTAGACCCAGCAATGGTCTGATCTCTTTACACTGCACACATTTGGAGCTTGGTGCATTGGGTTTTTTCCTTTCTTAGTAGAGCCATCTTTGATATATGTGCCTAATTTTCCACTTGCTTAAGATGTGAATTTGAAGTTATTCTTTTGGTTTGTTGCTGCAGATGATTGATGACCAGGATCTGGGATTCTTCACCATTTTCCTTGGCATCTTCATATTTGTTATGGTCATTGCTTATCACTATGTCATGGCCGACCCTAAATATGAAGCAAACTGAGTTGTTTCCTTTGAATTTCCAGACAGAGAATATGTTTGTCATACTTGATAATTTTATGTAAACAACTCTTATTTTGAGCTGTATACAGAATTTGGACTCCTTTCTGGTTTGTCGGAGGAAAATGTTCAGTTACCCATTATTTTAACACCTTTGAGCATGTCGAGATTCCCATATATGTGGATTTGATGGATCTTCCACCACCATGTTATTACTCTGATGCTGCATGAAACAAATAATGTTGTAGTTTAATGATACTTTTGGAGATGTGGGACTGTGCTTTTGAAGATGGAAAACGTAAACTAAGCTCAAATTTATCCATGTGATTTTGTTGCACATGACTGTCGAAAGGTGTGGAGTTTCTTGCCCAGCGTAATTATTTTGGGAAAATGATTAGATATTGATCAACAGACACAGATAATAGAAAGTCCATTTAACCGTAACCTCAACCATGCCAATCTTGTTGAGTAAAAGAACTATGTTTCCAAGGTTAAAAATTTGTTTCATAGGATCCTTTCCTGTTTTTTTCTCTTGCGTTGGATGCAGGATAAAGTTTCGGAAATGGATAGTCTGCTACAGTGGGAAGCCCAGCAGACTCTGCAGTACTTGTTTGAACCGCTCGATCTTGATCGAGCGGTTCACACGATTTAGAACTTTTGTGGGCCTGTACCGTGCAAAATCACGTGAACTTCTCAATCAAAATCGAGCGGCTCAAATGGATACTGCAGAATCTGCTGGGTTTCCCATTGCAGCAGGCAATCCATTTCCTAAAGTTTCCTTCTCTTGCGTTTACAGAACAGTTACATCATAATTGCATCATCTGATATGTCTCTTTCTACATCATTCGTCCCTTATCTCTAAAACTAATCAAACAAAAATAATGGATAAATCTCAATTATTTTTTTATATCTCTTTATTCCTTCTCCCTCATCCAAATAAATCTATTGTCCCACTTTGGCCAGAAGACGATTCCTCGAAATGTTGATGAGGTAGACTGAAAATGTAATATTTATCAGGGCTCTACATTGTGAATATAAAAGAACAATGGCGAGTTATATGAAACATATGAAAGAAAAAAGGTCCCAAGACCTAAAACTTAAGTCATATTTATAATTTTGGAATACATTGAAGGAAATGGAATAAACTTGGGAAAGAAATTGAAGAAACAGTGAAAAGGAACACTTTTTCCTTTCCTTTCTTTGGCTTGGTAATCATCCTGATCAATTGGTTATAATATCTTTTCTATCATATAGATATGAAAATATTGCCGAACAAACTGATTGTTCATTTCAACTGAAATGGATGGAAATGGGGGTTTCTATTGACTTTGGAATTGACATTTCATTTCAATGCAGATCCCCAAGATCGAAATATGATTTTATAGATATTGCAACATGAGGATGGAGTTTTCTATTGTGACAGCAGGGCATGCCATTGTGGTGGATAATTCAGGCTAATAAATATTTTCAGGGGACTGCTGGGTTTCTGTACAGTAGAAGAGGATGTCTGGAACTGTTGATTGATATGTACAACATATTTTCTATAAGATGATCCAGAATTAAAATATGGGCCACATGATCATACACTTGAGATGTTGGAGATGTGGGTGCCTCCATCTGCACCAGTCATGGTCGGGGTTCCTTTTCTGAACATTATCTATCAATTGGCACAGCATATAGTTTCCTGTCTTTATGGTGTGGTTGTGGTTGATGGTGAACGGGGGCCACTGATTGCGGGTGCAGAAACCACAGTCGTCCAATTTTGACTGATTGGAGATATATATCCTCTATTTAATAAGTCTCCAGGAAGAACTAATGCATCATATTCATATATAAGTTTCAAAGGGAGTCGGATTTGATCAGATTGGGAATGAGACTATTAAATAAGGGGTTCTTTATGCGCATATATCTTCATCACCTCTGTATTTAAATGAGGCTCGTTTTGTACTTATGCAACCATATAGAATATATAATAGTTCTTACGTGATATCAAACTTTTACAATGCATCCGTGTAAAAATCCTAAATAAAGGGCTTATTTCTTGGTCTTTTTCTCATCTATGCAAGTTTCATAATCTGATGTAAGTTGGTTCGATTTTAACAATATGAATGATCATTGACGATACTGTCTTTACACCTGTGTCCCAACCTTTTCTAAGTTACAAGTCGGTTACTTAACGCGATCCCTACAAGGAAAGATTTGAACCCTGTTGTTTTGGAAGGTAGCCACACTGTACTACCACCAAACCTTTGAAATGGATTTTACATAGTTATCTTGGTTAGTGTAATCATATTCCATTTTGCATAGTTATCTTGTACTGTTATAGTTTGTTGGTGAAATCATTAAGTTTGTTGTAATAATCAAAGGTAACAAAAATCTCATTTTTTTTTACAAAAAATACCTTTTAGAAAAGAAATTTTTACCCTACAAATCCTATAATCTTTGTCAATTACCTTCTCGACCTTTGAAACAACATAATCTCCCTAAACCCTGTAAACTTGTTAACTCTTGCCCCGTGAACCATGCGGTTAATTTGTTTGGAGCTCGTGGGGGTTCTTGGGGTAATTTACGGGATTGACGGGGTAATTATGTTGTGTAAAAGATTGTAGAGGTAATTTAACAAGTTTCAAAGGTTTGTGGGGGTAAAAATCCCTTAAAACACTCTTCTTTTTTGGACATAATCTCATATTTTTTCATTCTATATCGCTTCTCCACCTTCAAAACTAACAACTCCAATGGAGATTGATAGTGGTTGGATAAGTGATAAGCAAAGTTCTTCCCTCGTTCTTGTTTGGTTGGTTTGAAGGATAAAAAAAAGATAAAATTATTGACAGTGACATAATGGATGATATAATCATGATATGACTACTTATCTTGGGATGAAGGTCCCATGGGACTCTGCATCCAAACAAGGTAGCTAGAGTGCATCTATAGGACTGTGATGGAGTAGAGACGTCTCTAAGTATGTGGAAGGCATCCACGAGGATGGGTTTAGCAAGAGGTAGGAGGAAGAAGTAATATCGTCGGGGCCGAGACTAGTTTAGTTGGAGAAAGATAGGAAGGGGGTGAAGGTGACGAAGGAAGCTGAACAAAATGAGCCTACAACAATATACATTTTAGATATTATTGTTATATGGTTAAAGATGGTTTGTAGTAATTAGGATGTATGTTTTTTTTGTGTAGGTCCCTTTTGTAGCCTTTTTTATGGTATGGGGTTAATCTATATAAATTGGAGCAAGAGTATAAAGGATTACCATGCAATTTTGAAAAGTTACAAGGGTGTGAATGCCAAAATCCCTTAGAACCAACGAGACTAAGCAAATTTTTGGGCAAATTTTTTTATTTTTTTTGAAAAATATCGTCATTTATATTCAACCCTATATCCCTCCTATATGCCATTCGAATTTCGTCAGAAACAGAGACTCCTACGACCTCCATCTGGACATGGTCGATTTAAAAAATCCCGCGACCGTTAAAAAAATATCGTCTAGATGGAGGCCGTAGGAGTCTCGATTTCTGACGAAATTTGAATGGTATATAAGAGGGATATAGAGATGAATATACATTATGTTATTTCTCCAAAAATTAAAAAAAAAATTTGCGAAAAATGAGATGGGGCAGCCACATTTTTCCCTAATAATAATAGCTTCCATAAAAACGTTCTAGAAACTTAAGATTATTAATTTATGGATTATATTATCCATCTGTATTTGTGTCACTGTCCATCAACAATTTAAAATCGAATTGGAGAATCGAAAATTGGATTGGACCAGTCATGTTGGTTTGGACATACCGGTCAACCAGTTCAAGTGGCGATGATGACGACGCTATAGATAATTCATACTAGATTAAGTTGAACCGACAATATTAAAGTGATTGAATCAGTTGAACAAATCAATTTGAACTTATGCACCAACTAAAATATCGATACACATGCACAATTTCATATCAAGACAAAATAATGCATACAAAAATAAAATAATGCATGGTAACAAACAAACAAACACGTTTATTGGTAGAAATGTTTATGAATACACACAAATAAATCAAACAAATATAGATGCATACTAGCGTACACCCGTGTTTTGCATGGGTAAAGCTTGTGATTCACAAACACATATACATGCATATAGGAGCATAATAAGGAGACAAGCAGTTAACAAGCTACGCCGTTGATTTTTTTTAGAATTTCAGAATCAATCCTTCTAAACTTGTAGACGAGCAAAGTTGTGTGATTTTTCTTCCTATCCTTCAAGATCAAGTATAATGACTCATTATCCTTGGTTTTTTTCCTGATATTTAATATCACATCTGCACCTACTACGTTCAAAATTGATCTTTAGGGTGTGTTTGGATAGTGGGTTTAGGTGGGTTAAACTGGTTGCATGTAATCCATTTTTGGATTTTGGTGTTTGGATAGAGGGTTAAACTGGGGGTGGGTTAGAAGTGGGTTTATTGTGATATGATTGTATTGAAGTTTGAAAAAGCGAGTAGTTATTGTGATGTGATTGTATTGGAGTTTGAAAAAGTGAGTAGAAGTAGGGTAGTTTATAATTTTTATAGGATATGATGATATAATATATTATTTTTTGATAGAATTAAATGATAGAGAATTGATTTATTTAATTTTTTTTAAAAGATAAAAAGTAGACCCACTTAGAAAGAGAAAGGAGTGGGTTAGGGAGGGTAAAACAACCCCTTAGAAAATCCAAATTATTCCATTGCTAAAGTAGAATGGTAATGTCATCGGGAGCATGTGTTGGGAAATGGGATAGAAAGTACAACAATGTGAATGGAATCATCTTCGCTTGATGCGATCTCGATTTGAAGGTCCTTGGCTTGTCTTGGGCGACTTTAATGTCGTTCGATACTCTTCTGAGAGAATTGGGGGCGTTTGGCCGCTCGTCGCCCCAGGAGCACTTTAATAACTGCTTAGATGACTGTGGCTTATCTGATCTTGAAGCAACTGGGAATCACTGGTCTTGGACCAATGCTTCCATCGGCCCTACCCGAATTGCGGCTCGCTTGGACCGCGCCCTTGCAAATGAGGAGCTAATCGCTAAGCTCCCCACGGTCAAGCTGCACTATTCTCCTTTGCCTCAATCGGATCATTCGCTTATGCGGGTTGTTCTTTGCCATTTGCCGCTCCTAAGCGTGTCCCTTTCCGCTTCTTTGATTATTGGGTAGCTCGCCCTGGTTATCAAGAGGCTGTTGCGGAGGGCTGGGGCAGGCCCGTCACTGGTAACCCCCTATTTATTCTATCCCGTAAGCTTAAAAATGTGAAATTGGCGTTAAAACGTTGGGCCTCGTTGGAGGCAAATGTGTTCAAGGAACATAGATTTGCGGCAGACTTTCTTAAGGCAAACTCTGAGATGTTGGCAGCCTCCCCTCTTGATCCTTATCTTGCTCAACTTGAGGCTGACGTGAAAGGGCATCTGCTTGCCCTAGATGAAGATCTAGAATCGGCTTGGCGTCAAAAGAGCAGAGTAGATTGGCTCAATCTGGGGGACCGCAATTCAAAATTTTTCCAGCTTCAAGCGAAAGCCAGATGGTCAGCCAATTGCATTTCTAACATTTTGGATTCCTATGGGGTGGTTGTTGAGCGCCCCAGTGCGGTTGCTGATGCTGCGGTTGGATACTTCCAAAGTCTCCTTTCGCCTGCCTTCCAGGGTCAAGCTGCGCCCCCTTCCCGCCACCCAAAGTCAGACTCTCGTCTCTTGCGTGTTCCTGGTTGGTTAGGCCGTTTGACAAGACTGAGATTTGGGAGGCTCTCTCCTCTATTGGCTCCTCTAAAGCCCCGGGCCCTGATGGGTTTAATTCTCTTTTCCTCAAGATTCATTGGGTACTTATCAAGAACGAGGTGATCGCTGCCATTCAGTTCCTTTTTAATGGTGGTCGTATGGTTCGGGAGGTTAATCATACCTTCATCACTCTTATTCCCAAGACTCAATCCCCGTCCTCCATTGGGTACTACAGGCCTATCTCTGGCTGCAATGTGATATATAAGATTTTCTCCAAATTGTTGGCTAAAAGGCTTGCGGTGGTGCTTCCTGCTCTTATCTCACCAAATCAATCCGCCTTCATCAAAGGCAGAGCCATTGGAGACAATATTCGCCTCGCTCATGAGCTGCTTCAAGGCTTCGATAGGAGAGCCTCCCGTAACAAGGCTTGTCTTAAAATCGATATATCGAAAGCTTTTGATTCCATGGACCACATTTTTGTTCTACGGGCTCTTTCTGAGATGGGTTTTCCGCAAAGGTGGATCTCTTGGATTGAAAACTGTATTACCACCACTTCCTACTCCATCCTTATTAATGGGTCCCCTCATGGGTTGTTTAGGGGTACCCGCAGACTACGCCAGGGTGATCCCCTTAGCCCCCTCTTGTTCACCATCGGAATGGAATCCCTCTCATCCCTGTTGGACTGGGCCGCTATTTCTGGATTTTTCAAAACCATGGGGAGGGGTCGTTCGAAGGCCCCCACGCATTTAATTTACGCTGATGATGTTCTCATATTTTATAAGGGCTCGTTGAGCTCGCTAGAGGCTGTTAAAGAAATTCTCAACTATTTTGAGGCCATATCCGGTCTAAGGATGAATCCGAAGAAGAGTAAGATTTTTAGGCCCAAATCGGCCACCCTTGACTTTGCGGTTACTCTGCGGCTGGGATTGCTTCAACATAACCTCCCTTTGGTTTACCTTGGCCTCCCCCTGGCCACTTCTCTTTCTCGTAGCAACGATTCCAGAGCGCTGGAAGACCGTCTTCGGAAGTTCTTCAATGGCTAGAGCGCTAAATGCCTATCCATGGCCGGCCGTGCTCTATTACTCAACACGGTCATCCGTGGTATGCTACTCTATTGGACTGCTGGTGCTCTTCTTCCTCTTTCAGTGATCCGTCGTCTTGATAAGTTGTGTGCCCACTTCCTCTGGGGCCGCCATCGTCATGATATTGCTTGGCATCAGATTTGCCTTCCTAAGCAAGAGGGGGGTGTGGGACTCTCTTCATCGAGCTCCTTGAGGGATGCCATGATTTGTGCTTGGATTTGGATATTCCTTAATGGGGATTCCTCTATCTGGGTTGCTTATATGCGTACTAAGTATCTGAAGGATGTATCTTTCTAGGACGTCAATGCTTCCCTGCCTTCTTCCTCCAGAATTTGGAGAGCCATGTTGCATCTAAGGGCCAAGGTCCGAGCAGGTATCGGAGGGGACTATCCCTCCCCTACTTGGGCCCCTTCCTCCAAAGGTTTCTCATTCAGGAGTGCCTATGATCTCCTTCGTCCCCGAGGCTCTACTGTTGGCTGGTATTCGATTGTTTGGAACAGGTCCTCCCTTCCCCGGTGTGCTTTTACTCTCTACCGCGCTGTTACCGGCCGTCCCCCCACCCTCGATCGGCTCACTTCCTTCGGTTTGGACCTCCCCACTTCGTGCCCCCTTTGCTCTGTTCATCCTGAAACTCATGCCCATCTATTGTTCTCTTGCTCCTACTCCTCGACGGTTTTGCATGGAGCACGTTCGCTACTGCAGATAGCTACCCCTCCTTCGAATCTGCTTTCGGATGTTATCTCATGGATGCTTACCCAGCTCAACTCCAAGGATAGAACTGCTGCTGCTGCTCTTCTCGCCCTCACGGTATGGCAAATTTGCGGGAGCGCAACAATGCCTGGGCCTCATCTCGGTGTCAGCCCCCTGATCGCTCAATTGAGGATATTGTCACCAATTTCAAACTTATAAGTTTTTTGTAGGGCTCCCAGTTTTTGGCTCGAGTCATACATATACTTTATCATGTTGTCTTAGAAGTTAACCGCGCTCTGGGAGCCTTAATTCTTTTTTGTATGTATTTTGGTTCGATTATTTTAGGAAATATATAGTTTACCTTACTTATCAAAAAAAATAATACATGTCATGTTAGGTACTCAATGATCAGACGTTGGATGATGGAAGTATTCTCTCGTGGGATGTACATTTTTCAGTATCTATAACTTATTATTATTATACCAATACCACCAAAAGATAAGTCTCTACAACTTGTCCCCCACTCTAAGGCGTCTCTCCCAAGCGCAAATGTTGCCTCTACCGAAGGGTCATAAATAAAATCCCAACACTGGAGAGGCTTGTGGGCTTTGGGATTTGTTCGGATCTAAAATGCATGTTCTGTGATCATCTTTTGGAATCTTCTGATCATCTCTTCTGGAGCTGCCCTTTCACTTGTTCGATTTGGGAGGGAGTCTGTGCTGCTCTTGAGCTTCCGCCCATAATGGGTGGCAGGATTATTTGCGATTTCTTGGAAGATATCAAGAATAGCCAAGAACCGGATATTAACGCGCAAGGTCAGCTGCGTACTGCTGTTGCCATAACTATTTGATGGATTGGAAAAGAACGTAATAATCAGTGGACTTCATCTTGCAGTTCCACTGTGCATGCACTCACTTCTCATATGCTTTGGGAGTATGGGACTTTGATGTATGACCCCTTCAGAGTCTTATAGGTAGAATTTTTGTTGCATACTTTTGTATACACCCTAAGGGCTCGTTTGGTAACTAGGTTACCCCCGAGTTACCCTAGGATAACCCGGTTTACCCTCCTCTTTTCATGGAACGGAATTCTATCACAAATCATAGTGACATCACATTACATTCTTTATTCCAACCCTCTCCAACCCACATAACCATCCTAAACAATTACTATTCCAATCAGGTTACCCAAACCCACCTCAACTCAGCAACCAAACAGACCATTAGCATTCTCTACCACTCTCCAATAGAGAATTTTTGGTCGGTACAGATGTGGTTTTGGTAGCAGGCTACCTTGTGCGCTGGGGCGGCTTATGTGCAGTTTCAATACAAAGTTATATTTACCATTAAAAAAACTTGTTCCCCAGAAGTTTTGCTTGATCTCGCAATAATTATTCGCCTTTTCTATTCCACAATCATTCTATAATCCCCCTTTACAATAATTATAATTTATACCCCAAACACTACTTATTCCATAATAAATATACCTTATTTTATAATTACTACCGTTTATCCCACATTTATAAAAACAACAAGGAACTATCTCTCCAAGAAATCGAGAATCAATAAATTTATTCCTTATTTCCCAAAGGAATACTTAGTTGGTATAAAGCACCCAAGTAGGAATGCTTTAACAATTCAACTACCGAAATCGCTAAAACAAACACTCAAAATAGTGACCGGACTTCCAAATCTTAACTAAAATGCAACCTTAGCCATCCAAATCAAGGTTTTAAAAATCGGACCGGATATTGAACCGGTTTCTCTTTGGTTTGATCTGATCGGGTCGGATTGTCAGTTCAAACTGATCGGACTGGTGATGACGTCAACATGATATCACCGTTCATATCGACTCGAAAAAAAAATCTGACTTGCTTAATTTACCGGTCCAACCGGTCGAACTAGTTTTATGAACCGAAAAAACGGGATATTATATCTATTAAATAATCTTTCATTAGAAGACTTTACTTTTTCATTAACATACAAATACAAATGAAAAAAATAACATATCACCTAATACTTTTAATTTAAATATGAACTTGCAATCTAACATAGATAAGAACAATGAGATAATCCAACAAGTACATAATTTCATAATATCATTCATGAAAAGAGAAACATACACAATGTCTATTTCAAATAAACAAATATACTAGGAGCTTCTAAAGTGGAAACATGGTGGCATATGTGCGAAAAATGATAAGGGATAAAAAGGGAGATATCAACCGAAGTTTATAGCAACGTCGACAAAGTTGTTGGTGACAACGGTGTACAAAATGGCGGGCGAAGACGGAGTCAATCAAAGGTGATCGGAGGATATGGAATTGAGACTTCAACGTGGGAAAAGGGGGCTAAAGGTTCGGATTTAGTTGTTGTGACTCAAGTGGGGAATGGGATGCAACAAATGAATTTTTTTACTTTATGTGGGTATCAAACCATCAAATCGGTCCGATACGAGTCAAGCCGATCCGGTTGAACTAGTTCGGATAGGCGATCGAACCCGATTTTATATTTATTTTTTTTAAAATTAAAGAACCGGACAAACCGACCGGTTCATGGCTGATTCCCGATCGGACCGGCTAGTCCAATTCGATTTTTTATATCTTGATCCAAACAAACAAATAAGTCGAGAATCGAATTTCAAATATCAAGTTCAATTAACGCACCTGATCTCTATTGAAGAAGCTAAGAATAGATATTAGATAAGAAACAATCCCACGATTAATTCTTATCAATACCCCTAGAGAAGGGGAGTAAATTACACACAAGTTTGAAGCTATAAATACAATTGTAACGCTTTAAAACGTATCATCATGATCTCCAAGATTTTGATTCAATGTGATTTGGGATTAATGTAGCTAAACACACGAGAGCGGAATAAGTGTGAGTTATTTCTACCCTTTATTCATGATCTTTTTTAATAATAAGAGAAAGTAAGGAACAAAATTGTTTATTCACTTTAAAGATATTTATTCATTATTTTCACTTTTATGAGAGATTTTATTTTGGTAGAATAAAGGTTGGACCAATGAGAGTTATTTCTATTCCATATTAATTTTCTGCTTTTGAAAATGGAAAAAGTGGTAATTATTGAGGAATAAATGGTAATTATATGGAGTAGACAATGTAAACGAGAGATAAATATAAGTCATTTTTAAAGAGAAAGACAAAAAAAGAACTAAAATCAACCATGGAATAGAAAAAGAGAATCAATATTCCAACTTATCCTCTTTCCCCTAAAGGATACAACCTTAGATTCAAGCGACTTTTACATTTGCGTCCTTCTAAGATTTTTCCCAACAGCACTTGTACCTCTAATATTTTTTTGCAATTACACTTGTACTCTTATATTCTTAGAAAACTCACACTATTATCCTTCTATTAGTGTAACCTACGAGCTAAAGTGTAATAAGAGAAGGGCACTACTTTTGAAAGAATATACATGTACAAATGTAATTCCAAAAAAAGTACATAACTATTATTAAAAGAGTCGGGAGGGCGCATGTGTAAAAATACTTAGGCCATGTTTGGTTGGAGAATAGGCCATGGAATAAGGGGTCAATCCTCCTCCCGACACGGTTCCCAGTAGTACGACTATTCCCCATTATTCCATCTTATTTCACTCTTATTCCTATCATTATCCACCTTACCTACCTTTATTTCACATTATTCTCCTTATTCCTATCCTCCATCTGAACAAAGAATAGACCCTTATTCTCCTTATTCCCCATCCTTATTCCTGCTTATTTCCGAACCGAACGCACCCTTAGATTCAACTATCCCAGCTACATTGAAATAAGTCCGAGTATGCCATAAAAAATATAGGTATATAATTAGGGGAAATGAGGCTGTCCCATGGGGGAGGGAGTTAACTTGCTCATCCCATTTTTTCTATTTTTATTTTTTTAAACAAGTATGTGAATTATTACTATTATATCTTTATATTATGTCATTCAAATTTCATATGAAGCATAGACTCATACAACTTCTATTCAAACATTTAATTTTTAACGGTCGTGAAATTGTTGAAATCGATCTTGTCTGGATGGAGGTCGTAAAAGTTCTTATTTCGCACGAAACTTAAATGACATAATATATGAATATAGTTATAAAATCTAAGAAATAATTTAAAAAAAATAAAAAATAGAAAAAATAAGGTGAGAGGAGCAAGCCAAACAACTAGGGATGCAAATGGTTATGAATATATTCATCTCCGATCAGTCACCGTATCCATTTTATACAGATTTTGACATTCATATCCGTATCTGAATTTAAAATGGATACGGATATGGATATCGTTTTGAGTATTTGTAACATTCATCGTATGCGATCAATATCCGTTGTACATCCGTATATATTTTTAAAGATACGATAAGATAATTTTAATATCTATCAATATATGTATCCGCATCCTTATTCATATTTAAAAATAGATAAGAACACAATAATACTTATATATATGTATCCGTATCCATCCGTTTATATCCCTACCAACAACCCCATTTAACTAATATAATTAAATATAACTAAATGTAATTTGGTAAGGAAAAAACGGTCACTACTCTCGCCCACAATCCAGCGGGAGACGGAGGACGGGTGACGGGTCCCGCGAAGGCGATCCGTCTCGGGGAGTCCAAGACGTCGAGCGCTTTACAGCACCACGTGTTCACTGCTGACGTGTATCCCGCGATGGACAGGACCCCATTTCCTCACCCTCCATTTCCAAGTACAACATATAGACAGCAGGAGAAAGGAGCACCGCAGAGATAGAGAGAGAGAGAAGATAGAGGAAGGGAGGGAGGGGAAGGCCTCCGTGACCTCGAGATTGTGGAGGGGGAGGGCAGATCAATGGGGGCTTCGAACGACGACGTGGTTCTCATCCAGCTGGGGAAGAAGGCCGGCGATCCGAGCCTCATCACCGTCAATTGCCCCGACCAGACCGGCCTCGGCTGCGACATCTGCCGCATCATCCTCGAGTTCGGCCTCCGCATCACCCGTGGAGGTTTGCCTTTCCCAACTATCCTCTTTTTTTTTAAAAAGAAATAAAATATATAGCTGTGAATGCGATTGCTCTATCGTTATCACTGCTGCAATCGTAATCACTGCTGTGTATAATATTCCAGATCGAATGCTCCTTTTTTTTAGAACGAGGATGATGATGTGTGATTTAGTTATGTTTACCGAATTTCTGTAAATGTGTATTTTTCTGACTCTCTGAATTGTTTTGACGTACACGCCTGACTGTGTTGGTTCTTGATTCAAGATCTGTCGACAGGATGGGAAGTGGTGCTACGTGGTTCTTTGAGTGGTTCCCCGTTCACCGTCTATCAATGTGAGGTGGGATGGGCTAAAAGTAGGCTTCTTTCGCTGTGCCCGTCGAGCTCGATCTCGTATTACTTCAGTTTGGGTCCTCAACCTAAAGAGGAAGCCTGTTTATCTGCTCAAGTTTTTATGCAGAGACAGGAAGGGGTTGTTACATGGTAAGTGGCTGGTGCTAATTGATTGATATCTCCTTCTTCACTTTGGGATGTTTTATTTTCGATCGGGGGTGATTTAGTTTGAGTTGGCTGTTGCAGATGTTACTCATGTGATGTGTGAACTTGACCTCTTGATCCACAGAGTGAAGGTATCAACTACTCCGGATGGCAGGGTTGTCGACCTCTTTTATGTAACTGATGAAATGTGAGTTTAAATCCGTGGCTTGAACCCTCGTAATAACTATTTTGGTGTTTGTACTTTTGCTTAGTGTGAGTATGCATACTCCATGTCCCTTTTTCAAGGAAAGCTAAGGGTGACTACTTAAGGATCCTTACCTTTACAAATATATCATTATTTTCTATATCTCTATCCTTACAATTGCAGTCATAGTTGAAAGTATTTCCCAAAACCCTAATTTTTTATCTATTCAGATAAAAAAACCAAAACCAAAAGACTTGCTTGCACCCAGTAGAGTGTAAACTTGGCTCTTCGTCATTTTGTATTAGTATTATTCAAAAATATTTTAACAAAATATATATTTCCTCTCATTTCCTTCTTTTTTATAGTATGAAAATGTTGCTCCACCATCTTACTTATAGTTCCTTTCAAGGAATAAGAATTTTATCTTTAGATGCTTGGGTTGTTTCTATCATGGTCTGATCTCATTTTCTTCACTCTTTAAATAAGTTCTTGCTGGGGTTTAAATTAAAGAGAGGTTTAATCTCATACATCACGAAAACACTGAAAGAAAGGATGAAATCCAAAAATCAAAGTTCCCATTGTACGAGCAAATAATCAATCATGATTTTTTTTTTTGCGATGGGAAACCACATGGTAACTGAAATCATTTGCATACCATTTTGCAAACCACATGAGGTCATGGATTATACCTTGTTTACATGTATGGTCTCTAAAACAAGAGACCTCCCGAATTAGTTTGGATCTGTTGGATGCTGCACTCACGTGCACGATGAGGAACCTCCCATGAATCTACGAGTAAACTCATGAATTTTCTTCTCCATGTCAATATTGATTTAATCACCGAAATCTCCTCATTATGGACATCATCTCACAAAGTTCTTATTGTCTCCTTGGGCACAAAGACTTAGAGAAGAAGGTTCCTCTTCTTCCTCATCTAGGGGTGTCGACAAGGAGTGTAGAGCCAGGAAAGGGAATGTCCAAGGGGAGATGTAGAGGAAGACAATGGGGAACAACCACTTCAATTTGGGATTAGGATTTCTTCTCTCAAAAAAATGAGAGACAATGGAGGCCACCCTCTCCTTTTATAGGAGGTAAAGTGGACCCCTTTTTGAAATATAGTGGATAATTATCTCCACCAATTTCAAATTTAAATCCAACTTGGACTCGATCTTTAATAATTACGGTATTATCTCTTGATAATAATCATCAATCCTCTCTTTAGGATAAATTATTTCTTATATTAGGACGAAAAGCCCTAAATGTGAATATAAGTCACACCTCTTTGCATTGAGAAATGAGACAGTGTCTTCGGGCCTTAGTAAAGCCAAACTAGGTCCCACGCAGGTCATTTATCTGCCCACAGGTCTTCCAAGTCTAATCCTGCTCTTTCTCCCCTCCATGGACATCTAATAATAATCATATTCCATGCCATGTTATCTTAGCCTCAGCTCGGCTACCTGCTTTCATGATTCTAGGGGCCGATCAAGATGCACGTCAATCTTTCGAATGAATGAATCCAATCATTAGTCCAAGATAGAATATAAGTCATATAGTGAATGTGAATCCAATTCACATTAAAACTAATATAACATGTAAATCTTTGCATAAATCTAAGTAATAAATGTGAATCATATTCACATAATTCTAATAACTATGTTCATGTTAATCGAAGTGCCAATTATGTGTATCATTCACATGTCTTGAAAACTAGTCAACAATATTAAGGATTTTGCAATACTTATTATTTCGACTATCAATTTCAGATAAACAACTTCTAATTAAGTTGGAACTTGTATGGTGTACTTGCGAATACTTGGTGATAATGACATGGAGGAGATTTTATAAATCATGTATATTGACTTGACATTAGATTATATCTAATATCATGATATTTAGCCACTTGAGCTATATGATCGAACTAGATGTCGAGTCAATTCACTGATTAACTCTGAACTATATCAGATCATCCAACTCTTTGGATCTTGATTTGTTCGTTGAATTGAGATTTAATCCAATTAATCTCATTCATTTGGACTCTAAGTGGAGTTATTAAAATCAATCGCTTTTTATAATTTCCTCAGAATGGAAGTGACATGGTATACAACCTACTACTAATCGCATCGACCTCGAGTATTCTAATACTCATGCATCCTACAATACCAAATGATTTTGATTAACTTGAAGTGTTTATCCCATATTTGGTTTGCCTCTTTCTTGGGTTTATGAGTAGATTTCTCTATTGGTCATTAGGTGATGATATCATTTATATGCTTTCCAAAGTATATATTGACATTCTCGCATCCGTATCTTGTTTCCTAAATAGGAGGGACACCGATATAACTTGTTGTGTGCCCCTAATATCTCATGAGTGAGATGTTGCCTTCCGATTCGTTAAGTATAAACCTTTATGATTCTTTTGAGAGATCATACGCCTCATATGTCCTTGTATGCACAATAACTTGCCAGTATATAGATCACGTCAGACTATTAACCTATTTTTGTCGACTATACATATTCAGATTTATAGATATATTGTCTCTAGACTCTATGTAAAGGATGTGCGGTTATTTCATGACAATATATGATACATGTCTTACTATCTTGATCTCATCAAATAACTCTCTAATTGGACTCATTCGATATCTTTGAATCTTTATTCTTATGCAGAGGACCTACATTATATTATGAGGGTCAGTTGGATATCGGTCTTTAAAGAAGATTAACATCTCTTATCAGATTGGAGATCCTTTTTGAATTTCATTTTTATGATACCAGTTATGTCTTTGATTTAAATTTTTAGATATATATGCATAGACCTCTACACTCTAACTCTTTAGATCAACAAAGTATAATACCCTAAATGCCATCTTAATATGAAATAATGTCTACATATGAACCTTTAGTGAATAATCACTTCATTGGGGATTCCTTGATGTACCTTAATACCATCATAATGGCATTCCACCTAATAGGCATGTATAGGCATGTTGATCGATTCCTCTTTCATGATGCTTTTCATGTTTCCGATTTTCTATAAACTTTCTGCATATCAGCAAAATCACTAAAGAATTGATCTATAATTGATTTTTGATCAAAACGTGAGTGTTCGAGAAGACTTTGGGATAAAAAAAAAGACTAGAAACTGGTTTGGTTGAAGATGGCTTGCGTCACAAGATCAAAATCTCGCTACCGATTTCGACCTATGCGGCGTTAACTATCCCCCGCAGCTAACTAGCCTTTCCGGGTAGAATGGTCACGGACACACTCAAACTCTTCTCGTACTCCTGCTTGCTCACGCACCGACGCTCAAATACAAGCACAAGCATGACTCTACGGATCGCTCAAAAATGCTCTCAAGAACACATTCAAGAACACTCAAGAACTCAACTACACGATCACACAAGCACGTGCACAAAGCTCTTCTCTTATTAGTAGGGGAGACTCGATCTGAAGTGGGTGTGTCCACGACTCTCTGCTACCAAGCTCGTGTATTATGCGACGCTTCTCCATTGTCACGTACGATCATGGAAGGCCATATCGCGATATATCAACGATATATCGGTATCGACAGGTGACCGATATATCGTCGATATGGTCGATAATTGGCCTTCCAAGGCTATTTTATTCTCAAAATCAGTTCGATATCGGTGATATAGAGTCGATATGTCGACGATATATCGTATCGATAATAGTACCGATATCGATACCGATACTGATATGGCCTTCCATGCGTACGGTTGAGCCTCCAGACTCCCGTGGATAACCTCCGTAATACCCACGAACTCAAGACTCCTCCTGAAGTCAGCTCCATCGACCATTCTCTTGCATCTGTTGCCATATCTGCACGATCATTCTCGATCACGGAATTTGAGGGTGTGACAGCTTGTATCACCTTCCAGCTCGAGTTGGTCATACCCTTACTTCTATAACGAAGACTAGAACCGACAAGGGCAACTTTATGGTAGTGAATAGTGGCATGAATACCTTGGTCACATCAATTTTTCTTCTTTACAAAATCCACTTCAATTGTCTGGTGGTTTCTATAACGAAGACTAGAATCGACGAGGGCAACTCTATGGTAATGAATAGTGGCATGAATGCATTGGTCACATCAATTTTTCTTCTTTACAAATCCCACTTCAATTGTCTTTGTCTGGTGGTAGTGCAGTGTGCCTACCACCCAAAAGTCTAGGGTTCAAATCCCTCATTGTGGGGGTTGCGTTAGGTAGCCGACAATTAGCATAAAAAATAGTCAGATCTTTCAACATGGATTTAAGCAAGAATCCATGTAGACGACCATACGTAAAGCGGGAGAAGGCTTCGCCTTTTTTACAAAAGTTATGCTTGATTTTTTTTAGATTGTCTTAGGTTATTTTGTAGTGTGAGGTATGTAAATTTGTAAAGCAAAAACGAACATGTTTCCAGTCTCTATGAGTAAATCCACTCACTCTTTAAGCTAGTGCATTCTGATGGGTGGGTCCTTGCATATTTCGAGTTGGCAAAGGTATGCTGATGAATCTCGGATTCATCATGTTAAAATTCACATATTAATCTCCTTGCTTAAATATTTTCAATAAAAATCACAATTAATTCACTATTATTAGCTCGTATTATATTGTATATAAGCTGTGTATAATTAACCTATATTTGCTAACTTATTTTTATTGTATTTAATTACTAACCTTTTCTTTGTTTTTCTATTTTATTAAAAACCCATAAAAAGTAGAGTAATATTGTATACAATTGTTTGGCCTATTAAAAAATTAAAAATGCAAAATACCAAAACCCTTGAAAAACAGTGTTTTTACCTCTTAAAAAATACTCCTAAAAAATTCATCTTTGGAAAAAATGACCTCTTTGACTTTTATCCAACATGAAACTTGTAGATCTCATCGAGATCTACATCTTCAATGTTTTGACATTTTCTAATTTTACTTCCTTTTATTTCTTTTTAATTTTATTTATTTCTGTATTTATTATATTTTCTGTGCAGCCATGCGGCGCCCTCTGGGCCGTCATGTGACCGCATCTCTCTCTGCCACCCGGCACCTCCTCGACCATCTGATCAAGTCCCATCTTCATCCTGACCACTCCTCCATGCCTTGCTCCCAACCATCTGAACTGATCTTAGGATCAGATCCTCACCTCTCGACCTCCGGTCACATCTCAGCCGCATGGTTTCCCTCCTATCCTACGGCTCACCACCTCGCCCATCACTTTTCCATTCCCAACCATAAGATCCCGCTCCAGAATCCATCACAACCGTTCCCTCGCACCGCTTCCTTAGCCCTAGGATCAGATCTAAGGATTTGATATGGACCCCCTCATCCCGCACTCTAACCTTAGCCGTTGGATCCCTGATCCAATGACTAGGAACTCATCACCTACCTCCAGCTCCAGCCTCCTCTCTTCCTAGTCGTTACCCCTCGCAGCCAAGCCACCCCCTTACCATTTTAGCTCTGTCTTCACGACACCTCCCGTTCCATAACACCACCTCTGCATAGCTGTTACCTCCGCCCCCTTCGCGCGCCTCATCAACACTCCTGTCATAACCCTTAGCCTTCTTTCCCAGCCGTTACAAAACCTCGCTCCCATCATCAACCGCCCCACCTCCGCCTATAAATCGTTCGCCATCACCACCTCCACTCCTCATCCACCAACCAAGGGGCTACGACCTAGCTTCCTCCGCCTCCGGTGACAGCGGAGGGCGGCTTGTCGAGGCGACGATGGCTGCAAGCTCCGGGTGAGATCCATGGCTTCTCCGATCATGTAGCGGCAGCCCCTCAGGCACTGTCGAGCTATGTGCACGACCACGCACGCTGGACGACGACCCCAACGTAGGCAAATTTCTTCGCCTACCTTCCCCTCCGATCGGGTAACCTCCTCCCTCACTTTTTCTTATGTTTTCTCATTTTTTTACGACATACACACTCTCCCTCACTGGTATCTGACCTTACCACAAGTTCCACTACTCACGTCTCACCCTCGCCAGCCCTCCGTTCACCCTCTCTCCTCCTCCAGAACCCTCATCACCTCCGTTCCCTCTCTTCTCTGGCTCGCCGGAGAAGAGCTCGCCCAGGTCCCCGCCTTCTTCGCCTCTTGGACCCCTCACTCCATTCAAACCTCACGCACGAGTCGCTTCGGATATTCTAACACTTGCATGTGCCCACATCTTTAATGGTCGGAGCCTCAGTCCCTCCCTGATCTCCCACTTCACCTCCGACGAGCAACCATCGACCGACCCCTTCAGTTGCTCCCAGACCCCTCGTCGCACTTCCATCTCCTTCGCCCGCACCTCAGCAAACTTTCTTGATCTTCAAACGAGCGTTCGGAGCCAAGCAGAGCTCTGGCGAGGTCGTCGGAGCTCCAATTACACCGCCTCCTCCCCGACGGAGACGAAAAACAGATGTCGTTGGATGGCGCCTCTCCAGCGGTCATCCAACGGTCTCGATGGAGCCACGTCGTGCTACCAAGCCTGCAGGCTCGTGCATCTCGAGCCACTGGACGAAGCATCCGCGCCTGCCACGTCACCCACCGAGAGCTGACACCTGACCGAGCCTAGCCCTGCCCAGCGTGTGCGGTTGGGCTATTTGCAGATCTACCCTCGAATGTCTTCAGAATTACAAGGTCCCCAGGTACGTCTCACGTGTGCTCCTGGGGTATTTTACAGAGACATCCATCCGACTTTTGGAAATTGCAAAAAAGCCCTCGTGCTAAAGGAAAAATTACATAGAGGCCCCTCCAATTTTTGTATTTGCAAATGGATCTCTCCCAGGGACCTATTTGCAATGTTTATCTTTATTTTTCTCTCGTATTTTATTACATTTATGCCCTTGCACCGTTTTTTAGCATATCTTGAGCATTCTAAGTCCAAATTGAATGATTTTAGTTTCATTTTGTTGCTAAATTTACCCTCTATTTAATGGAATTATTAATTCCATGATTGGACACTATATTAAATAAGGCTTTATTTTTATGGTTCCATGTATCTTGCTTTTAATGCTAATAATCATTATTCATCATTGTTGCACAATTTGACTCTGAAAGTAATCATTATTCCATTGCTCAACAATTGTTAATTCATGGTATATTTATACATTTTATCTTGCATACATTTATCTGCACCCATTAATTTAATGCATGCATGGCATCCCATCCTTTTAACTTGCATAAAATCAAATAAAAATGGCATCTCTTTCATGCACCATCTCGTGCATTGTTTTATCTGCATTTTCTTTGTGCATCTGCATGAAGACCTAATCCTTTGGAAATAATCACTCATTAATTAATAGACAAAATTTGATAGATAGATGAAGAGGCACGTGTCCCTGTGTTCGACCTTGGTATACTTACCAAGTAAAATAATTTTCACATATTGAAAATGTGGTCTTTGCTGAACTATTTTCATCACATGTACTACGATAAAAGACGACAAGTAAAGTGGTGAAAATGGCGATCATCATATGCGCATTCACTTGACGAACTCTTGGTCAAATATGCCTCGTAGCGATCAGTGTGAGCCCTGATCTTTCTATTCTCAATGATATGACTTGAAGGTTTACACAAAGGTGAAAAGTTCACCGAGATCTAGCTAATCTTTACTTCATTCTCCTATTGAGGTCTGAATTTATCTGATCTTAGGGGCTTCTCGATCAAAAGGTGAAAAAAGGGCTGATAGCCTCACAAGCTAACTTCTTGGGTCTTAGGCGCAAAGAGAGCTGGCAAGTGCTTATCGCTCGGAAGCGCTACGACTAAGATGACAAGGAATTAGAGTCAATGATGGACCTTATTGGAAGAGATGGCTGAGAAGGCAATGCACGAAAGTCCAAGATAGCTTTCGAGTTTGCAGCAACTATATTTTAATAGCATTTCTTATAGTTCTGAAAATGTCGAGAAATGTGCTTTTACCTTTCTATGTCGCTTCACGGATATCGCTACTTCATCATTTTTGTTGATGATTGGTCAAGATACACCACTTTCTTATGAAGAAACATGAGTAAAGTTCCTGATAGTGTTGGCGAGATTGTTGCCCTTGTAGAATGATGATACACATCCAGCAAAATGTTCCCAAGAAATTCTGGTGCGAAACTATTTTACCAATGCTTACTTGATGAACAAATGCCGATGTGGACTCTAAAGGTGAATCTTTGTTTATACACATTTATCCGGCTCAAGCACCATTTTCTCTGTTGCCTAGGGTGCCTGGTTGTGTTTATTTTCTACATGCAGCTGACTTTGGAGTAAAGAAGCTGCACTCTTGTGCTAATAAAGGATATTATCTGGTTACTCTACGGTAGAGAAAGGGCTATTGGTGTTTTAATTTCACCTCTGGTCATGTTCTAGAACTAAGGATGCTACCTTTTTAAACACGAGACCTTTATGACTGTTCCTCTTCAGGGGAAGACTGAATGTGAAGAAGACTTTCATTCATGAGCTTCAATTCTTGGACGGCACTGTTTACAAGAAGTTTCAATCTAATGAAAATATATATCTTGCTAGAAGAGAATAAAACAATCCTAATGCTCCGAATCCTTCTTGAATGACCCAAGTTCGGGAGTATCTGTTAGCATTTCTACTAATAATGATGGGGCTACAATGACTTGGAAGATACACAGTTAGAACAAGCATCGATTAGTACTCCTATTTTTCTTGACAAGACTGATAATGACATACATGATACATAGTTGGAACCAATTGGATGACAATATCGCTCAAAGGAAGAATAAGAGGGTCATTAAACTCCCATCCAGATATGCATGATACACAGTACCCCCCATTGAACGACATATTTCTTACTCCAGCATGAGTACTTCCTTTGTTAGAGTAATTTTAGTATTTAGTCTTTGTTTGTCTTCTTTATGTAAATTACCCATAGAGCTTTTCTCCCATATAAGAGAGCTCTAGGGTTAATGGATCTTTATCTTGCTAATTCCCTTCAACATGTATCAGAGCGACAGTCCTAGACCGGAGTTCTCGAAACCCTAACCCTAACCCACCCCACCCGCCGGCCTCTCTCTCTCCCTCTCTCTTGATAGGCGCCGCCTCACGCGCCGCCGCACGCGCGGCTGGGCTGCTGCTCGCGCCTGGCCTTCTCCCGATCGCGCGCTTCGCCCACCTGATCGCGCGCTTCTCCTGATGTGGTCGCGCGCCTCTGATCGCGCCCACTGAGTGTGAAACCCCTCATCGCGATCTAGCCCTCATCGCCATCTCGCCTGGCGACGCAAAGCCTCTTGCCATCTCGCCTGGAGCCCTCATCGCCATCTCGCCTCTCGCCTGGAGCCCTATCGCCATCTCGCCTGGAGCCCCTCATCGCCATCTCGCCTGGAGCCCCTCATCGCTATCTCGCCTGGCGATCCCAACTGGCCTCTGTAGTGCCACATCTCGTCTGGCAATCCCATCTTGCCTGTATCCTGGAGACCATCTCGCCTGAGCCTGAAGCCCTGTTGCGCGTGTTTCCTGTGCACGCAAGTCAGCGTGTTGTCGACTCCTGCAGCGCGCCTTCCTGTGCACACAAGTGATGTGCGTGTGCACTATATGCCCTAGCCGTGCTTCCTTGAATGCACATGTTCTGTGCGCGTGACCGCTTTGTGTCTATGTACAAGTAGACATTGTCATCTGATTGTGTAACCCCAGTTACAGGTTATTGTTGTCGTCATGTCAGACAACAAGGTAGATTTTCCATCTCTGGGTGCCTTCAAAGGTCCAGCACCCGTTGTGAAGATGGACGGTACGAACTATGAACTGTGGGCCATGCAGTTCATGAGTCTTATGCAGTGCAATGGCAAGAAGCATATTCTCACACAAGAGGAACCTGTGGACAAGACTGGGGTTACGTCTCATGGGAGGCAGGATGATGCTTATGCGTGTGTTTGGCTATCCGGTACTGTATCCATGGAAATAGCCACGACATTCTGAGTCAACCCATGCGAAGGCTATGTGGGATATCCTGGCAGCCACTATTCTCCGGCGAAGAACGAGTCCAAGATCTTACAACTCCAGCATGACATATTTACCTCGAAGCAGATCGGGCGTCCTCTTCATACCCTGTACACATCTCTGAGGGGTATGTTTGAGAAGCTACACGGGTACATTCCATTGACAGCTACACCGGAGCAGCTCAAAGCATACAGGGACTCGGTGATGACTGGAGTGTTTCTAGCAGCCCTTGATCCGGAGTATGATGCGCCGAGCACAGATTCTTATAGATGCCACCATACCACATATGGAGGAGGCCTATCGCAGGTTGAGTAGACTCTCCATATCTCATGGTGGAGTTCCGACAACCTTCAGCCATGGCTTCTTCTCGCGGCAGAGGAGGCTATTCCCATTTCAGAGGTAGAGGTGGTCGTGGTCGAGGAGGAGGTAACAGACCTCCTAGACAGCCGTGCACCTATTGTTGCAGGACTGGATACACTGAGGAAACATGCTATTCTAAGCATGGGTTTCCTACTACTACGGCACGGATGGCAGAGCAGGCTCAGCAGGAAGGGAGTCCTTCCCTTGCCCCGGATCAGAGGTTTGAGGAGCTAGTGTCGAGACTTAGGGAGATTATGCCTGGCCAGGGACCAGCTAGTACTTCAGGATCCCTGAGATAGCCGGCTGAGCATCTTCTTCAGGTACAACGTATGCACTTACTAGTAGTTACAGTGCAGATCTATCAGAATGGATCATGGACTCAGGAGCATCTCACCATTTATGTGGTGACAAAAAGCAATTAGATGATTTTGTTGCTACCCAGACAGGACGCTCTGTGGTGATTGCTGATGGGACACACTCTCCCATTATTGGTCAGGGGGAGGTGCAATTGACCCCTGGGATACGGCTTCAGAATGTTCTTTATGCTCTCAGCTTTTTCCATGAATCTGCTATCCATTAGTCAAATCACTAAAGATTTACATTGTCGTGCCATATTTGACCCTTGTACTCTTGTGTTCAGGACATACTAATGGGCAGAGTGATTGGAACTGGCCGTGAGCAAGGGGTCTCTATAAACTAGTGCAGTCTCCTTATGTTGGTGTCTCTTCTATGAAGGCTGGATCTGTCTCACCTTACACGTGGCATCTCCGATTTGGTCATCTTCCCTTGCAAAAGATGATACATATCCTTCCTCAGATTTCTCGAGGTCTATTTTTTAGTGTGAGGCTTGCCAACTTGGCAAACATCATCGGTCGCCGTTTCAGAGTCGTATAGGTCCGAGTCGTCATGGTCTGTTTGAGCTGCTACATTTTGATATTTGGGGTCCCAGTCGTGGCCCTGACCTCCAAGGACACAGGTTTTATCTTGTTGCAGTTGACGAATTTTCTAGGTTATCTTGGGGTTTTCCTACTTAAAAATAAGTCTGATGCTGCACATGTTAATCCA